>CM028344.1:43944353-44295820 GCA_016618105.1 Dendrobium huoshanense
CCGTCACCTAGCACATAGTTGTGGTACACAGCAAAAAAGTGACGTGATGCATTCTGATTCGCCTCTAGACGATGTCCCTATCCACACAAAATAATTTCATGAACAACTGAGCATTGCCAGCAGCATTATTTTTCTTTGTTCGAATATAATATTTTTCTTGTTCTTTTAACTTTCAGGAAAGAAGTTCTTATCAGCAGAGGAAACTCTCAATTTGGGTAGCTATAATGCTTTGCTTCAAAGCCAAATGCCATTGGAGATGCAAGGCTATAGGGCAGAAGAGGAGAGCTTTGATTCTTCCCACCATGTATTTAAAACTGCCTTTCCTCGTGGCTTTGCTTGGGAGTTACTTAAGCTCTTCTCTGGACCTCCTGAGATTACTTTCAAGTTCAGGCATTGGGGATATATGGAGGGCCCATATAAAGGACATGGTCCCACTGGTGAGGTGGTTGAGTTCATTGGCATGGCTATTATCAAGGTAACCAATGTCATTCACCTTATAATATTTCACTCATGATTTATGCATAAGTTATAGATGTTGTGAAGATTTACATAGTTTTATTTTAAAATTAATGGGCTTCGTGTTAGTCAAAGGATCACTACCACAATTTTGACTTTTTGGACAACAATTCATAGCGGTTGTCATTTGACTGCGGTTTTTACATGTATAATTTTTTTTTTGAACATTCAGGCCAATTATTGCAAACTCACACATATATCACATATGCAAGATTCAAATTCAAGAACTCTTGATTGATAGCCAAATATCAAGTACGCCCAAAACTTAGGATTAGAAGATTGGCTAAACCTCTTAGGTATGACATATTTTGTGAGGCCAAAGAGTCTTCTAAAACCATTCTGAGATGGGATCATATGACATTGGAAAGTTTCTTGAATACTATGGAGAGTTCCAGAATATTCTAGAAGGTTATGGATGATTTTAGGAAGACCTAGAGTTTCTTAAAAGATTTTAGAGTACTCTAGAATTTTCTAGAATAGTGTGGATACTTAGAAAGTATTCTAGGATGCTCTTGAACTCTCTACAATGCTATAAAATTATGTAAGAGTGTAGAGAATAATGTGGAGTATTCTAGAGAACTCCACACTCATGTATTTTGAAGGGAAATCTAAATTGTTCTTAGGCATGAGAGGAGGACTATAAATAGAACCCTTCCCTTTCATTTGTAACCATCTTCTCACACCCATCCAATTCTCCTATTGTATAAATTTTATTGTAAAAGTAAAAGCTTTCTCATTCAATTCCTCTCTTTCTAGCCAAGCACTATATGGGTTTAAGGGTGCCTAGCACAGTAGCACTCATGAGTGCTAAGACCGCAAAAGAGACTTAAAGAAGATCTCTCCATGATATAAAGCTCCAAACTAACACCCCATGATGAGCTATGTCATATCACTATATTCAACAATATTAGTACTTTTGTAACACCTACAAAATACAAATTACATACAATGTTATATAAATCTTATTGATATATAAAAAAACCACCTTTTATTGACTATATTGTATTACGTAAACTTTGTTGGGAAAATTTTCTTTCTGATTTATTTTTCATACCGCAACTACATTTTTATATTTTGCTACTTTTTTCTATTTTTTTTTTAAAATTTGTATTAGGAAACTACTTTCAATAATAGCTTTAAAATATTACTTTTTTTTTTCTATAATAGCTCTACAAAGCATTAAGAAAGTCGTCTCTGAAAATTTTGGGTTCAAGTCAAACCATTTGAAAAATGGGTCATGTTTGGGTCAACTCAAAAATCAAAAAACAATATGAAATTTACCTATTTGCTTAGGGCTAAACAACTAAATATCTCATCTTCTCATCTAATCCTATCGTATGTCGCGCTTGCCCACTTGCTCGTTGGTGCTCGCGCTTGCTCGCCCATCTCACTAAGACTGGTCAGGTCGATCGGGATGGGGTTGGGTTGAGTTTGGGTCTTGACTTGCAACCTGTTTACCTAATCGGGTCAGGTTCGAGTCAAGCGAATTGAAACCGGATTAATTTCGGGTTAAACTCGAACCCGATCCAAAAACCCATTTCAACACCTCTACTTTAGATCTACAAGTGTATGTTAACCGCTTAGTATTTTTATATTAATTTATTAGATCTATGATCAAATTCATTACTCGAACATGCCTTAATTTTTTTTTCTCATGTGAGAGCTTTTTATATTAACCATAACTCCATCTCAAACAAACTTATTCCTATTTTTCACCATCATTAAATATCTTGAACAAATAACTTAACCAATCACATAATTTCCTCTTGAAATTTCTATTGCAATGATAATTTTTTTTTTTGTCAGAATGACTCTCCATCATCATATAAATGAATATAATCTTATATGAATTCATTACATGAAAAAAAAAAAAAAAAAAAAAAACCTTTGCAGCACTAATCCTTTATAGTAGAAGCGCTTCATGCGACTGTGAAGACAACTGTTAAATCATCACAAAAATTAAAATAAAATATATATATGCTTATTTATTTGAACTGATACCATATAAAAGACAATTATAACAGCTAACATCGCTAACGGCTAAATTTTGAGCAAGTGTTCTTCCTTAAAATAGGGAATTCTTAATTATGTGTGGAATCTGATTGTACTGATGAATCGGATTGTTTAGTTGTCTCGTACCTCAATTCAAATTATTGTGTTCGCTGGGGGGTGCAGAGGATTTAACACTTTAATTTTCTCTGTACAACACGCGATGCTATGTACCCGAGCGCCTCGATACTGTGTTTCCAAGCGCCCAGCGTTGATGGACAAACAGCAGAGCACCACGACGCTTTAGATTCAACGTCATATTGTTTTGTGACGTCGCAACGCTGTTAGTTTGAGCGCCACAATATCATGATGACAGATGTTTGAACGCCGCAGCGCTTCAAGACGTATATATTGAACAGTTTTCTTTCTCATTTTTCTAAAGGGTTGCATCCCTTCGTGTTATTAACATGACATTCTCTTGTATTTTGAGTGTGAGAATAGTGTAAGAGAGAAGAGAAGGAGAGAGCAAGAGATAAGAGAAATCTATACTTATTTCTCCCCATTTTCATAGTGGATTCGTTGGTGTGGTGTGGCTCTGTGAATTTTTCTCAATTTTAAGTTTTTCATGTTAAATCATGGTATCCTTTTACTTTTCACTGATTTCCTGCTTTATTATTTGTTTCTTTGCCTTCTTAATTTACTCCTCATCCCCAACAAGAACTTCTATACAAAATGAATCAAGTGATCTCATTATTCTTGAAATCTTAATGAAGAAGCAAGGAGTGCTAACATTGCCAGTTTTCTTAGTTCCAATGCTCCATTTTCCATTACACACTCATATGCAGCTGAGGCTAATGAATTTATCTCTTTCAACACAGGTTGAAGAAAACTTGAAGGCAGAACAAGTAGAGATCTTCTATGATCCTGGAGATTTATTTGGAGGACTTCTCAAAGGCCCAAAGCTGTCTCCAGAAGAATCAGCCAAGCAAGATCATACCGACTTAGAAGAAAGTTTAACTGTTAATCTTACTCCCACCCAGGAAAAATGTCCTTTCTCCATCTAATATTAAGTTGGGAAAAAAATCTCCTTTCCTTAGTAAAAAAACTGTTATAAATAAAGAACTGCTGAAGAGAGAAAAAACTGAGTCTTTTATGTATTTAGCAGAAAAAAATGAATTAATTAGTTACCACAAAAGTTGTATTTAGTTGAGTAGATTGTAGCTTACATTTTATATTATTCATATCATTTGTTGAATATTGTCAATGGTGCTTAGGGCATTAGAGAAGGAGAAGAGAAGTGATTAAGTACTCAAAAGAGGGACCCTGGGCTAGGAGGAGAATTGTAAGAAGGTAGAAAGATTGAAGTAGAGAATAAAGAGATAATATTCAATTCCTTCTCAATAATTATGCTCATCCCAATCTAGAGCACTATATGATTAACTATGCAGTGATAAGCACGTAGTCAGCTCAATCTGTTCACCACATCTTCATCTTTGTGCTGTATATTACTATTTTATATTGAACCTCTGCTCCACCACAGTAGATGTTCAGTATAGAATAGTGATGTACTGTACAAATTTAGAGATGTGATGAACAGACTGAACTGCCTCCGTGCCTATCATTGTATTTCTTATCACTACTATATATAAACTTGAATTCAAATACATGCCTAAATTGCTTAAGTCTTTGAAGGAGAGATATCATACATCCTTGGCTTTTTTTCTACCTTGAAAATGATGAAAACCGAATCAAAGATGCGATTGGATTCACTTTTTTTTTTATAAGTAATCATTGATTTATCCCCAAATAATGATCGATTTAGGATCAAACCAAATCTTCTCTATTCTTCGAAGTTTGGATGTGAAGGTCTTCATTAGAGTTGGAATGTCTATATATATATATATATATATATATATATATATATATATATATAAAATTGCGACAAATATCTATCATTAATAAATATTAAGATTTTGTTTGGAACAATTTTTTTATTATTTTCTACAGTTATTTCAAACACAAAAATCTCTTGAAATAATAAAAAATAGTGCAAAAAATTGTCTCAAATGAAACATAAATATACATTGATGATTAAAAATCTTCCTGTATATGCACAGTGAATGGTGATGAATAATACCTCACAAGAGTTTCATAAGAAATATTTTCTCATGGATATATATATATATATATATATATATATATATATATATATATATATATATATATATATATATATATATATATATATATATATATATATATATATATATATATATATATATATATATATATTGACCAACCTTATTGATATTTTGAGGATATATATCAGCCGATGCAGAGAGGGAAAAAAACATCAAATGAAGAAGATGCTAAGAATGCACTTCCGATTTGCATTGAAGTGTTGGAGAAGAGGCATATCATGCATGGCTTTGCTTATAGTGGTTAGAAAGACGATTCCATTGCTAAAAGCAAGCATTGGTTCCAATACTTGATGGATGATTTTCCTTTGTTCTATGTATGATTCATTTTAAATTAAAAGTATTTTTATAATTAAGAGATTTTGATCGAATCAACTAAAAGTTGTTCTCAGAAGTCAGAATATAGCATTTCGACTTGACTCGAATTTGCTTCGACTCAAGATCTAAAATTTCGATTTTGAGCTGAGAATGATTTGCTTGAACTTGACTTGATACAAACTCTAGCGGCATATTATGCGTATAAAATAGATACGGCTTGAACTATAATCGAGCTAGCCAAGGAAAACTCAAATCTGACTTCAAGTTAAGCCGAGGTATTAATAGGACATTTTGAAGATTTTGAGTTTTAAGCTTAATTTATAACAACCCTTTTAAGCGAGTATTATGTATAATTTTTAAGAAGATGTTAACATTAATGCCAACCATATTTTGTGCTTATGACTTTATGTATCTAACACCTAAACAAAAATTTTGAACTAAAAATTCATATTATCATACAATTGCGTGTGGTATCATCAAATTGTTGTGAATTTAACTAAAAAAGTTGATATTTTATTACGATGACATTCTTTTCGACCATTGTGGTCCGACTACGGCCCTTCCGAACACTATCACTCGACCATGGTCATTCAAAATACTATAACCCGCTGACGACGATCCCCCGACCATCGTCGTCCAACTACGGTCCTTTCGACCACCATCGCCCGTTGACTATATCCTATCCGATCATCGTCGCCCAACTATGATCTTTCCAACTTTTTTCACTTTCCTACTACAATCCTTCCTACCACAATCACCCACTGGCTACAGTCCTTCCGACCATTGTCGCCCAACCATAGTCATTCTGACCTCCGTCACTTTTAACTATAGTCCTTCCGACCATCATCGCTTGCTGATTATATGTGGTCCCTCTGACCACCGTCTCTCAACTACGATCTCATAGACCAACATACATCTCTTGTTGATTATGATCCCTCTGACCTTTGCAACACAAATAAAGTTTTTTCTCAAAATATAGCATTTCGACTTGACTCAAATTTGCTTCTGACTCAATATCAAAAATTTTGATTTTGAGTTCAACATGATTTGCTTGACCTTGACTCGATACGAACTCTAACGGATGCGTATAAAATGGATACAGCTTGAACTATAATCGAGCAAGCCAAGGAAAACTCAAATCCGACTTCAAATTAAGTCAATATAATAGTACATTTCGACGGTTCCGAGTTTCAAGCTTAATTTTTAGCAACCCTATTTAGTATAATTTTTAAGAAGATTTTTACATTAATGCTATCCAGATTTTGTATCTATGACTTTATGCGTCTAACACCTAAACAAAAATATTGAACTGAAAATTTCATATAATTATCTGTGGTATAGGGGTGTCAATTTCGGGTCACGGGTCGGGTTCGGGTCGAACCCGGAACTGACCCGGGTTCAAACGGGTCAACCCTAACCCGACCCGGGTAGACAAACGGGTCGGAAAACCGAACCCGGACCCGACCCGGCGGGTTGCCGGGTTGACACGACCCGACCCGGTTTGGGTGGCCGGCGCCGGAACGGCGGCGGCGGATGGCGGGGGACGCGAGCGCGGCGGGCGGACGCGAGCGGGACAGCGCGGGCGCGGTCGAGCGCTGGCACGCAGGCGAGGTCAAGCGCGGTCGAGCGCGGGCGAGGTCGGGCGCGGCCACGCGGGCACGCGGGCAGCGCTGGCGAGCGCGTGGCGGGCAGCGCGAGCGGGCGCGCGGCGGGCAGCGCGAGCGGGCAGCGCGGGCGGGCAGCGGGCAGAGGCGGGATTCGAATTTTTTCGAATTAAACGGATTCTCGCGAGGGTTGACCGTTTAATACATAAAAATTTAATAAAAGATTATATCATATTTATCTTAAAATAGATCAAATAGATTTAAAATATTCTCTAAGAGAAAATTTAAATAAAATATTGTGAGTTATACCTTACCACGTACTTAACGAAATAGAAAATTAGACACGAAATTCTATCTTATATGGTGCAAAAAGTTTGGCATGCAAGACAAAATGATCTAAGTTATTTATGACAAATTATCATTTCTTTGCCGGCCAATTAATAAATGATAATTTATTATCTGAATTTCCGTCTAATTTTTGTCTTTTTTTCTAGAGACTATTTAGTTGGATAAAAATGAAATACAGTGTAAAATAAATAAATTATAAAAAGAATTGGAAAAATATTTAAAATAAGTATCTTATTATTCTAATTTTTGCAGTGAACCAACAGATTTTTTTTTTTTTGGACATTTAGGCCATTTAAGGCAAACTCACACACACAACGCATACACAAAGACTCGAACTCATGACCTCTTAGTAGAAAGCATAAGCTCTCAACCAACAGGCCAAGGTGAGCTGATTTTTTTTTTTGAAATCGCCACAGTCGCCTGTTTAACAAGCGGCTAACCCATGTCACTTTAATCACCCGACAAACCCTATTTTTCCATTTCGCCTCTATTATCGGCGACCATTGGCAACCCAGCTGCGAAATCCTGGCGAAAAGAACATTGAGCTTAATTTTTTTAATTAATTAAAGTTAATGCGATTAATATTATTATCTGTTGTGTTTATTTAAAATTTGGTGAAGTCATTTTTAGGCATCACCTATGTTTTTCCATTAGATTCAGTTTTCTGTAATTTTCTTGCCCAAAAATAGTTTATGTTACAGTATTTTAACATTCTGTTTCTTATTATTCAAATTATTTTGTTTTTTCTTTTTGTGAAGTTTGATTGCAAATTTTTTTGTGCATTCATATTCTGATGATTGATTTTAAAATGATTATGTATTATTTTGAAATATGTTAATATAAATTTATTTTGTAACATAAAAAAATAATTTTGTTAAATTTGTAAGAGTAATGTTAATTGGTGTTTGAGATTTTGTTGGTTTACCATAGGATTTGATCACGTAGCAGCACAGTTATGTCTGAAAGAGGTGCGTCGATTGTTCTTATGTATGACAGAGAATTGTCTTTCGATGATAAGTATGCACTAACATATTTTGAGGGCAGTTATCGCCCATTGCAAGTGCCAGCTAGCACGAATTTGGAACAGTTGAAGTTTAGGGTACTTGGAGCATTGGAAGTATAATACATTGAAGTATACAACGATGTTAGTTTATCGTTTCCCTTTAGGAATGAGTTTATAGCTTCACTTGTAGAGGATGATGAGGTATGTGAAATAGTTTTATCTCATGCTAGTGGACAAATATTCATATTACATGTGGAGGTTGAAGGAACAGATCTTACTCATCCAAAATAGCTCTGCATCTACAACTTATATAGCATGAGAAAAACAACTAAATGATGTGAACTGTAAAGCTAAAATTATTTATTGAGATTTATTGTTGCTGTCTACATGACATGACAATACACCCCTTTATATATTAATTGATAATGTATACTGATTTGATAAGACAACTTTATAGCTTAAAGACTATGACTACTCCTTACAACTTTATACCTCAAAGAGAATGACCACTCATTACAACTTCAAAGTTCAAGGCACATTAAATTCAGAATTCTTTATGGTATAACTATAAAACCATTCCTCATCAACAGTTGTATGAATTTAATTAATGTTGCTTTCATTTAAAAAAATAATAACTAATATGTAAGTTGCTCGTTTGACGGGCAACTTACATAAGTCGCCAATCAAACAAGCGACTTGTAAGTCGCCCGTTTGATTTGATTGGAGACTTTAGCGAGTTTTACATTTTTTTTATTTGTTTAGTTACTAATTAAATTATTAATGAGGCTTAGTTTAAAATTTTACCCAAAAGAATTCAATATAAAACAAATATTTTAGAGTTGGCTTGGAAGAATGTAATGTAAATTCGGATGAATGCATTTTTTATTTGATTTGAAATAAAATACATGTAGTGTAAAGTCTAAAGATGGTGGCGACCAGCATGTAGTAATTGTGGTGGCCAGTAGCGGGCAACATCAATGCTCGATGGCATATGACAGCTTTTATGGTAATCGATGGTGATGGTGGGCGACAACAACGTAGGTGGCCGATGATTGTGGTCAGTGATGAAGATGGTGGCTAATGATGGTGGTGGTGGCTAGAAACCGGTGGAGGCAACTAAGTGGTGGTCGACAGCGGTTAAGCGAGTTTGTTTGCATTGTAAGCCGTTCTCGCTCAAAATTGTACGAGTTTGATTTACCTAAAAAATCAACTAAAATGATTTACACTACATTACTTTACTTTACTTTGCATTCATTTTTCATCCAACCAAACATCAAAGTTTTCAATTCCCCTACATTTAAATTACTTTACATCAGTTTGAATTCCAACCAAACAACCTCTAAAAGAAAAGACAATTTTCTTTTAAATAGAAATTTATATCCATTTTGATTCAATATAAAGCTTTAATTAAAGATTATGCTTCAAGTTTTATATTAAAATATAAAGATTAAATATAAAGCCATTTAGAAAACTATATATTCAATGTGAGATTAAATTCAAAGCTTCAAGTGCATTAGTATTCCTTTTTTTTTTTTTTTTTTTAATGTGAATGCTAATCATATTGCTCATAACTTCCCTCAAATAAAAACTTTTTATCAAGTAAAATGTACGAAAAGCTCCCTTAACTCAGATGAAAGCGTTGCAAGAATCACTTTCTCAACTTGAATCTTGCTCAACTATAATAGGTGTCAACCAAAAATTATAGGAGCCACAGATTGCAAGAACCACTTCATCTAACATCTCTTTTATAGTGCAGAGGCTAATTTTTTTTTATCAATTTTGATTATAAAATAAAACCTATTATGTTTATTACATATGTTAAAATATTTCTACTCTCAATAATCTCATATAATTCCTTCTCGTAGCATTGTTTTTACAACATAGAGTTTATGTAGAATTGTTTACAACATTATCAAATTAAGTATAAAATTCTAGATATAGATATAGATAAAAGGATTTAATATATTAACAATGAATAGAGGCTTCTTTTTGTTGCATTTGAAGGGAATTAGAATAGAATAAAGACTATTACCTAATGGGAAAGCAAAGTAAAAGGCAAGATACAAAGGAAGCTCCTCAGGAATAGTTCAAAGCATATCTTGTTGGATATCCATATAAACATAATTATTTTTCACACTATAAATAGTCAAAAAAATGGAAGATGAAGATTGAAATTGAGCCATATAAGAAGATTTGGCCAGTGAACTATGGTAGTATATTATTACGGGTTTCAAGAATAACAGGTAATTCTCTTTTGACAGAGAAGATGAATAGAATGACTACTCACTATCATAGCTCTCATAGCTAGTGATCAAAATTGCTTCTTTCTTCCCTGCCAAAGGAGAATTGCCCTGCTATTCAACTTCATATGTGTATAATATCAGCAACGATAGATTTTTCAAGAGTCTAAGAGGTATCACTAGACAAGTTAAATTGTTCCTCCTCAACTTTTATTTTGCTCAAGGACATATATACCCAATTAGTTCTTTCTCTTTTTATCTTCCTTGTTATTTCTAGTAGAAAAACATTCAATAAGATTTAGAGAGGACAAGTGAAAGAGAGACTAATAGATATAATGAGATGTCTCATTCACTCTACTTTTAAATAAAAAAAGAAAATTTCAAATTCCCTATGTCTTACACCCAATGATCAATGTAGCAATTTCCTCATTTTTTAAATTATATTTTAGTTTATCAAGATGTTTTACATGATAATCAACAAAAAATACATTAGTAATTTGTAATATGTCATATGTATTTTGGATTATTGATTATTTGATATTGTTTGGAAAGTATCACTTGAGAGAAAAAATAATTTATACTTATCAAATTCATTTGTCTTACACTAAAAAACACTTTAATATATGAGACAAGCTATTTTTATTCATATTATTATCTATCTAAGGCTTTGATAAGCTCAAAAAATTTATCTTAATATTCTCATAATATTATTGGGACATTTAGGCTTCGTTTGGAGTGGCTTTTTTAATGCTTTCTAAAGAAATTTTTTAATACACAAATTTCTAATTTAAGAAATTTTTTTATTAAAAAAGGGTGTAAAAAATAGTAAAAAAGATATCCCAAACCAAATTTTTGTGGGCACCAAAGGAAGGTTTGCAAGTTATTGTTTTTTCAATAGAAAAATAATATTAGAAATTAATTAAATTGAATGAAATAAAAAATATAGTAACGATAAAATCTTTTTTTTTTTTAATAATCAAATGCTAATAGGAAATACTAAGGTTCAAGTAAAAAACAAAGGAAGAGATAGAATAAATGATAGAACAAAAAATTAATTATATATATATATATATATATATATATATATATATATATATATATATATATATATATATATATATATATATATATATATATATATATATATATATATATATATATATATAATTTGGCTGATTCGGATTTTTGAGGTGGTTTTGATCCTGGAAATGATTTTACCTTGGTTCGTGATAGACCTGTTTGCTCGATTGCTTCTCGTGGGAGATTTCGTGGGAGGGGCCGAAGAAGAAGATAATTTCTCTTTTTTATGTATTTTTTCCCTTATTGCTTCAGGTTGGTTTTCTGGTCTTTTGGTCGGGCATTTGGGGCAATGATATGGCTGGGGCTCGTGTCCTTGTTGTCGAGCTGGTGGCAACCTTTGGTTTTGTTTGATGAGTTTGGTTGGATGTGGGCGCTATCTTCACCTTATGGATGGTCCGTACGAGGCTTCAGAGATGCTGGGAGCCTCTGTCGTTTACTAAGCCAAATGTTGGTTGTATTTTGCCTTTTTCTTTTAATTTTATGGGCATTTGTTGTTGTAACCGTTTTATCATATTTTAATATATGTATTTTGTTTAAAATAAATTATATATATATATATATATATATATATATATATATATATATATATATATATATATATATATAATTTTGAGAACTAAAAAAATTAAATTGATTGGTCTGTCAATTGAAAGAGATTTATGTTCCTATTGGTCACCATCCTAAACTATTTGCTTGAAATTGATCAACTCTTATATGTTAAACCATTGGATAAATCAGGTGTTTAAAGCATTGCCACGTCACTGTACCTTCTTGAATTTCAGTTAGCTTAAAGTCTATATATTAGGCTACCTGCTATAATAAAGACAACATTGAATAATACAATAGTTTGTGCATTTCGGTTCTTTCTCTGCACCCGTCTTCTTTCATCTTTCTCTCCACAGATTTTCACATTATAATTATGCTTCTCCTTAGCTTAATGATTGCTTAAATGTTATAAATAATTCATAATGAAATTCTAATCTTCTCATTAACTGTATTAGTGGTGAAATTAACCAATTAATTGAAGCCTCACAAGCAACCAAATTAGTCAATATTTTTCGTACAACTAACAGTACTTTAATTAGAAGCATCATCAATAAAAAAAATTTGTTATTGGAGGTTTCAAGAAATCACCAATAAAAAATTTCAAGCACTTATTTATTTATTTATTACTTATGCATTCTTGATGGTGATATATATTGAAATTATATATAGATTTAATTAATTTTAATTATTTATAGTGTAATGGTTTCTTTATTTTAAATTTGTTGATAATTTTGATTAGAGTGGTAACTGTTAACGACTCGAGCCGAGCCTACTTAATCGAGTTTGAATTGACACGTACACAAACCAGTTATTATAAGAAAAGAAAGAAAATAATTATGATTTAAAGAATTATTATAAGAAAATTATAAAAAGAATGAGAAATTTTGCCGACCCCATGTAGTGGGATAAATGCTCGATGTTGTTGTACTAGATATATACAATTAAGGTATAAATTTTAAATATTTTTAATAATTTTATGCATAAACTATTGATTCAAATATATTTTAAATTAAAATATTTTTGAGAGAGCCTGCTCTCAAACTAACTAGTCGAATAGAGCTAGCTGGCTCAAGTTTGGCTCATGAAATCGAGTTGAGCTCGAGCCAGCTTGCGAGTCAGCTTGACTCACTTGCATCCTTCATCTTAATTAATTGACCATTCAAATTAGGATAAAGTTAATGATTATCAACTTCTTAAACCTTAACCCCAAAGTTTAAATCCAAATCTTAAAATTGAGATTAAAGATTTATTAAAGGCAATTGTCCCAATATAATTAAACACATTGTGTAGAGATATTATTGATAGGGAATGATGAACCAAATACAAAGTGAAATAGTAAAGAGAATCCAAAAATACCTTACTACCAAAATTTGTTTTTGGGGCAACGTTTTGGGGGCGCTGCCCCCTTGGACCCTCAACATATCTGCGAAGCGTACGATGATGAACAAATATGGGACGAGAGACAGTGCCCTTGGAACAAATTTTGATTGTAAGGATATTTATGAAAAAAAATATCTACATTTTTTACTTATAAGTTTGTCCATCCTTAAATTTAAGGCTAGATTTGCCCCGATTTAGGATAAGTTTTTTTTTTTTTTTTAAATAAATAAGAATATTAATAAAATAATACAAAAAATTTTCACGTCAGAATAGTAAAACAAATGCCAAGAACTAACATTAATGCTATATAATATTTATGTTAAAAAAATCATTAAATGACAAATAATAATAACCACATATAGCCGTAATAAATAATTATTATCACACAATGCGAGCCGCATGTAATTAAAATATAACTTCATAATAATTACAATTATTTAAAAATCAAGAATATTCAATTAAAAAAATATTTATTATTTTAATGATATAAAAAAATTATTTTACTAAAGGGATTCAAGCCTTTTTATTAATTTTGAATATTATTATAAACTAAAATTAAAACAAAATTGTTTTTTGGAAATTGAAACCGTCCACTAAAATTTTATTTATAAAATTTAAATTTTTTATTTAAAAAAAAGGAGAAATTAATGAGTCACAATGACGAAGATCTAATAAATTTTTACTAAATTTTAATAAAAGATTATTAGAAAAAAAGTATAATATTGTTATTGAGAAGTAAATTTAATTACTTTTAATTATCTTGAAATTAAATATCAAATATAAAATTTTAAATCAAAATATATTTAGATTTCTTCCAAATATCTTTAAACCAAATAGAGCATTAAGTTATTTTTGCAATAAATTATCATATAATCACTTTTCTAGTTTTGTAATTATCTACTAAGCCATAAATAACATTGAATAGTAGACTAAGGCTTCGTTTGGGACGGCTTTCTTACTGCTTTTTAAAGCAGCTTTTTAGTATAAAAATTAAAATTTTTGTATTAAAAACTGCTTTAAGAAGTAATAAAAAAGTCGTTCCAAACGAAGCCTAATCTACTACATATTTCATAAAACTCAAAATTATTTTCATAAATGGGCATTTAAAACCCAACAATTTGATTAGATGTTAGTAGTAGCCAAGCAATAATAATCGGATAATAAAAATTTGGTGATGATGGCGATGATTACTAATGGCGGTTGTTCGTATGATCATCTTAAAATGCAATGGAACTTTTTAGCTCTCAAAAATTTGGAAATTGCTTCAAAGATAAAATGAGTTCTATTTATGGCTTTTTTTTAGCAATATTTGATAAATTTGACAGAATTTAAAACATTCTATGGAATGATTCATATTGATAATGTAGATCATATAGTATTTATCTAGCATTTAAATGTCTTAATGATGTGAGAATTGGATGATCTTGGGCTCGTCAGATTTATTTATTGAATTGCTTAGCTTGACTACAATCACACAATGTTTGGATATCTTTTGGTCCTTTAATCAACGGCCAAATATTCCAAATATGCTTTAAGTAGTTGATTTGGGTTTATTTACAGTCAAATCATATCATATATATGTGGTGTCGGTGAGTTCTTCTTATCGTGACGGTTAATTCGAGTATAAATTTGTTGACATTAGACTTCAAATGATTTAAAAATTAATTCTAAAATATTTTAAGTTAAATATTACCTTGAAATTGTGCTGATCAATTGCATTATCTAGAGGCTTATAAAAAAATAGTTTATATAAAAACGTACCCAAAATTCATCAAGTGTTCTTACTCACTTATTCTAATGTAATTTTAATTAAAAATTAACTAACCCTTAGAATGAAGAAGAGATAAATATAAATGTTTATAATGATAAAATAATAGATTAAAAAAAAAAAAGCTTTAAAAAGCACCCATTTATTTGGGCTTTGTTGGGATATGGGCTTGAATATATTTTTTTTTAATTTTAAAAATTATTAATTACTAATAGTTATGGATTCAGGAACTCCATTAGTGAATAATGAATTACCAGTTACCACTAATCAAATTCATTGAATTTCAATTTCTAAACAGGTATTAGCATTTTTAATTTTAAAGCTTAATTACTTATTAAGATTCAATCAATTATATTAATATAGAGTTTAGTTGATTAATTAATCCATAGGTATTACTTTTTTTAAATATATTAGAGAGGTAAGTGAAAAATTTTGAGGTAATATTTAACATAAGAAAACTAATGACCTAAATATTAAAAATGAAACTATAGACTACTCAAATTGATACTGTCAGATCAATGAGAATTGGGCTTAGGTAGGGGTGTAAACAAGTCAAGTAATGACATTATCGAGCTCGGCTTGTTAGTTAGAAAGCTGACAAGAACTCGAGCTTGAGTCTTAGCTCAAAAAGCGAGCTCGAACTCGAGCTCGTATCAATGTAAACGAGCGTGAGCCTTAGCAATCTAGGCCTCCTTACGCGTCGTCGACCTTCCGCGACCGAGTGAGCCTCCACGTCGTCCATGGCGCCGTGGCAGACTGTCCATATTCCGTGACTGAGTGAACTCCCACACACGCGCCAGCCTCATTCTGAGCTCAACATAAACAAGAGATAGATCAGTGTGCTACTAGTGTTAAAGACAAAGTGATCGAGGGTGTCAAATATAGGGTGCTTGCTTGGAGAGATTATTACGTGCAGAGTTTGGACACAGAGAACAGTTCGATTTTTGCGTCTGTGAACAGTAAAAAGGCGTGAGTGAATAGTAAAGGCGCAGTGGTGAACAATAACAGTGCTTTTACTGTTCACAATCACAAAACCGAACAGTTATATGTGTCCAGACTCTGCACGTAATAATCTCTAGCTTGCTTGAGGCCATAGATGATTTTGTGAAATTGTACATGCATGTATATAGGATGATCTATATCGATGAAAATTAAGGGTTGAGCGACAAGGCAACCTCAAAGAGAGCTCAACCAATTTCGATAATATATGAAAGTTTTCTTAGAGTATATATACGCATTAGGTTCAGTGTGTGTGGTGAGATGGGATAGATGGAGAGAAATTTGTAAAGAGATTGGTATTTCCCACCATTATTTGACCATTTGGTAATGATTTTTTTTTTTAATCTTTTATTTTTAGGGTTTAGGCTTTAAAGATTATCATTGATTTTATGTTACATAATGTCTAATTGACCTTAAATAAGTTTGGAATTGAAATTGGGGAAAGGACACATAAAGGCCAAAAATGTTCTCTTTGGAGCACAATGGCGCTAGGGGTGCTTTTGGGAAGAGATCTGAGGGAGCGTTGCGGCACTAGGTGGTGGCGCCAGGCTCTCAGGTTAGAGGATTATGGGATCATATAAAATATTTAGTGTAGCGTTATGAAAGTGAGCATTCTGTTGTCGAAGTGCGTGATAAAAAAAATGATATTTTTATATAGAAATATCTAAATTGTTCTCTAAAATATCCAAACCCCTCCTTAGAGACAGAGGGGAAGGAGAGCGGAAATGAAGAGAGTATTTCGAGGGTTGTGGAGTTGAATTCTTCCATCGATGATCGATCCAATTTAAGGTTTTGTCAAGCACGAGGCTGACCTCTATATTCCTATGTCTGATTCAAATCAAGTAAGTTATAACGAGATTAAAAAATGTATTTTTTTTTTAAGAATTTTATGAAGTTTTTACTAGCAACTTTTTATATATTATAGTATGTTTTATTCTCGATATTTTGACTATTAAGAAGTTGAGATCTTACTGGTTGGTTTTCTCTATATGTTTTGACTAGACAGACAATTTCTAACATTTATAACAGGTCTCTTCCAATCATAAAATTACAGGTTCTAGGTTTAGGAATTTAATCATTCTATTAGATCCCGAGGCATCAAAACAAGCTTTGATATTTTTGTTTAAAAATATATTACCTTATATATTTGGTATAACAATTGACAAAAATGATATAGCATTTAAAACAAACATAGTGTAGAATTAGTGAGGCCCAACATTAGAGAATAATACTTTAATATACTAAGAAGATGACATAATGGAGGGAGAGAATGAGAGTTTTTGAATTTTATTACAATGAAACACATTATAATGGAGACTTGATGATAGTGGGAGAATCTAAGATTTTGTTTGGGAATGCTTTCTCGCATTAAAATTTTTGTACTAAAAAATTGCTTTAAAAAGTAATGAGAAAGTTGTCTCAAATGAAACATAAATTGAATTGTCAAATAATATGTTTGACAATTGAAATTAATGAATGTCCTAATTTATATGAGATGGTTTTGGCACTGCGAAAAGCAACATAACTTTTTTTTGAATTAAATATTTTTATAATAAAAAATAGTGAGAAAGTCGTCCTGAACAAAACCTTAATGTGTATCAACTCTACACACTTTTTTTTTCATGTTTATTTTATGGAAAAATTATGAGAGATATGATAAATAGGATGAATTAGTGTGGTCTTTGTGTAAATCTACATCATCTTCAATCATAATGACATGAAGGACAGTACATAGAGTGTGAGGGTGAGAGATCGCTGAAGATGACAATGATGTGTTGAGAAACAGTGAAGCACTATTATCACCCCACTAACTGAAAGTGATCAAAGTGTTATTGGTAGTGTAATGGGCTCATAGTCCCGCATGGATGAGGAAAAATTATTACATCATGTGAAAAAATCGGAAATCCGAATGTATACTGAACAATATTGAGTGCTTGGTACCGAGCTTCAGGTGACGTGACGCGTGGATATTGGTCTCTGGACGCGTTCGATGTCCGGACATAATAATTACTCATGGATGAGACTCCTTAGATGGAGTTAAAAGAGTAAAAAACTGAGGAAAATTGGGACGCAACTAGTCACAAAATTGGATTAATAATTATGTGCGGATGCTGAACGTCGTCCGGAGATTAGTTAGAATGTGACATGTCATCTCTTGCTCGATACCGCAGCTCGGTACTGCTGAAGTGACGCATTCTGTTTTTTCTCCGGACGGTGTTCTACGTCCAATCTCCGCACAGAATTATTTCTTGGAAAAATGGGGCATCACGTGCTTGTCTAACCTTGAAAGTCGCATGCTTAATTCTAAGTCTTTGTTTTGGATGGCTTTCTTACTGCTTAATAAAGTTATTTTTTTAGTACAATGTCTTTTTTAAAAGTAGGGAAGAAATAATGATTTAAAGTTGTCACAAAACCAAGTCAGATATGGATGCATAAATCTCTTGTTATTATACTGACTTTGGCTTAATTCGTTTGGGGTGGCTTTCTCAATGCTTCTTAAAACGTATTTATATTAGAAAGCTTTTTTTAAGAAACAGTAATAAAGCCATCTCAAATGAAGTTATTATCATGTTAGTTCTTACCTTACAAGATAATGGAAAAGGCATTGGAGAGATTCAAAAGCTGATGGAGGAGCTATTTACATGACACAAAAAAATCACATGCCCTAAAAATACACTCAAGGGCAAGGACGGAACCCCCTTTTTTTTTTTTTTTTGGGGGGGGGGCGGGAATTGTCCCCCTAAAAAAAAAGTTTTTTTTTTTAATTATACTCTTATTTAGGTGATTTTTAGTCTTTATTATAAGGATTTTTAGGCAATTGCCCCGCTAAAAATATTAAAATATTATGGTTTTTAGGCAATTGCTCACAATATAATTAAATACATTGTGTAGATGTATTATTGTTAGAGAATGATGAACCAAATATAAAGAGAAATAGTAAATCAAAATTTGTTACGGGGGTGCTGCCTCCGGAGTCCCCCGCATGAGCGCCCCCTTGACCCCGCAACCTGACCGGGCAAGTCAAACCCCGCCAAGTGGCGCTGCCCCCCTTGGACCCCCGATATATATGCGAACAGTTACTTGTAAGTCCCCCACCACCCCCCTCTGAAAATTATGACTGGTTCTACCCCTGCATAAAGGATGTGGAGAACATGGAGATGGAGAACATGATTAGCGGGACCAAAACCTTGGTATCTTGCAAAAGAGTTAAGTAAAGGCTCACATTCTTCTTATTAATTCAACATAATACATAACAAGATGCATGATTCAAAATTAGTTACTTATGATCATAATCATATCATAAATTGGACTAAGCCAACGATGGGTCTGTTTGAGATGCCTTCAATTTTTTGTAAAGATAGTTGTAAAATTATTACGAAGAAAGTAAATAGAAAATAATTTACTAGCACAATTTTTTTTGAAAATAGCAAAGTAGTTAAAAAATATAAATTGTGGTTGCGACCTAAAGAGCAAAAAGTGAGAAAGTCGTCTTAAATGAAGTCTTGGACGCCTTTGTTACTACTTCTTAAAAAGCTTTCTAGTGCAAAAATTTTAATTTTTATACTAGAAAGTTATTTTAAGTAGTAAGAAAGCTGTCTCAAACGAAGCCTAAATGTATATCAAATAATTATAAAATTATATATAAATAAAAGATTTAGGTTTTATTTGGGGTGGCTTTCTTACAACTTCTTAAAGCAGCTCTCCACTACAAAAAATAAAAAATAAAAATTATACTAGAAAGCTACTTTGAAAAGTTGTCAGAATGTCGTCCCAAAGAAACTTAGGCTTCGTTTGGGACTGCTTTTTTATTGCTTTTTAAAACGAAATTTTAATATAAATTTTTTTATTTTTTTTATTAAAAATCTGTTTTAGAAAGCAATAAAAAAACCGTCCCAAACGAAGCCTTAGATTTTTGGGACAGCTTTTGGGAGCTAGTTTTTTATTTCTTTTAATAAATTTTTATATTTAAAAATTACTCTAAAAAACAGTTAGAAAATTATTCGAAATAAGGCCTTAATTAAAAGAGAATACTCCAATTTTTTTTAAAAGCCTATCACTTTAACTTTCATTTCTAAGAAAGTTTTTTAAATTTTTACAAAATTTAACATCCACGTCGAAGCTTAATTATATCCATTAATCAATATAACGAATCAATAAATTTCTTCAAATTTTAAAACTATAATTAATTAACCCTAATAATTAATTACATAAATTAATGACGATATGTGCATGGCCTCAAACAACACAGCCAATTATCTCTTCAGAGAAAGTGTAGCTCATTTATTCTTTGAGTGCTCATACTCATTCAATATTATTAGAGCCTTAATCCCAGGGTCTAATTGTTTTTTAATGGAACCATCCTTATTACAACTGCTGGAATGGATTGATGGTAATGGCTTGGTATCTGTTGAAGAGAAAAACCTCTTCTCTTTAATCGTCTGTTGCTGCGTTTACTACATCTGGAATGAGAGAAACCAAAGAAGATTCAATAACGCATTTAACAGTAGTAAGTCCACTGTTTTCTGCATTAGAAATGCCGTTCAAGCAAAGATTTTAAGATGGAAGAATTCCTCACATCTATTGGGAAAGTTATACTCTCGAAATGTTTCTATTTAACCCTGCTTCTTGGGTTATATTTCTCGACTCTGGCTGGATCGAAATTGCTATACGATGCGATGTTGGTTCGGATATAGCCTGAGACAATGATGATGCTCCAATACATCCCCTTGGATGGCTCTCGAGCAACCAGGGGATTAATCACACCGATATTCAACTCAAATTCTCTGAGTCCAGGCTATGGTGGCTTTGGAGCTTTGGTCCCTCTGAAAGTCTTTGGTTTATTTCTGCATTTACTCAATTCTGCTGTAGGCTATTCGCTATAAAGCCATTTTATTTGACTTATTAATTTTGGGTTTTTAAGGTGGATTTTTTTCCATTTCAAACATTTTGAGGTTCCTTTGAGCCTTTTCTTACTTGTACCTTCTATCCTTAGTATTTTTAATAAAAAGGGCTATGCCCAAATTTTCCCCAAAAAAAAAAATTATCTCTTCAGAGCAGTCTTTTCCAACGGCAATTTCTCCTTCGCGTTCGCGCTACACTACCAGACCAGACTGGGCGGCAACCATTCAATAAAAAATTATCACAATATTTTTTTTATCTATTTATAAATATGACGTACGAAATTTTAAATTTTTTTTATCAAAATATTAGTATTTTTATTTTTAACACTTAAATTTTACTATTTTCGTTAAACCTCACATCATACCTGCCGTATCATTACCTTCGCCGATAACGATCATGCTATCATTCACACCCTGACACCCTCACACTCCATCTTCATCTCATCTCCCTCTTCTTTTTCCCGAAACCCTTAACACTAAAGAGTGAGGAAGTTGCATGTGAGCTCGTAGATAAGGGCATCAACACGTCCAGCAGGCCTAACAACGATGAGATTCGATGGACTATCACATGCGAATGCATCGAGATGTTAAGCGATGATGACTTCTAGCGATGTCGTAGGCGAGGGCATATGCAGGTCCAAGTGGTGTGTGTGGAAGAACAAGTTGCATCAGTAGTGCATGTAGTAATTCAAAGTTGTGATTTAGCTCGTTGATAAAAATAATTGACAAGCTCAAAAGCAGTGCTCACTATCAAAAAATTAATGATTTCACAGCAATTTATAACAGCGGTTTTAAAACTGCTGCTATATATAGACAGATATAGACAGCGGTTTTAACCGCCACTAAAGTCATCGTAAAAAAGTGAAGTTTTGATAGTATTTTGTAGCTGCGGACCTCCAACTCTTCCACTCTACCCCTCTCTAATGCTCTTTGTATAAATAATAAAATTTAGGCGTATATTAATATAAATATTATGCATGTAAACTCATTATATAACACTTAAAATATGCATTTGCATTAAAGTGCTACTAATATTTTTAAAGTAATCTTAGGCATATAAATATATAATTATTACGTGGCAGATGTGTAAATTCCAAAAAAAAATATCATTATGATATAATTTATATTAGAAAAATAATAAACACCTAAAGTTAGAAGATATTTAAAAATGAATTAATTATCACTTATTTTGAGGTATTTACTATTTTTAATACAAATTAATTATTTTACATGCATAATATTTATATTCGAGGGGTGGAGAAGCATTAATCATATCGTCAGATGTAGACGTACGAACTGGACAACTTGCCGATACACAAACGGCCACACGGAACCGATATCGTCCTTTGATAATGACGTGCTTAATTTAGTATTAGCTATTAAAAAGTAATTAATATTAATTAAACAAGCCGGCCAATCCGCCTAACATCAACGGCCCTGATTTTTTATAGCAAACAATTACGATTTCATACTTCATCATCATGCACCGGATCTCGCCTTGTTTTATCAATAATTAGGCTCATGCTTATTAATTAATCATGTAAGATAAGACAATGAACAAGTCTAGGCGTCACAATCCTTTTTTTAATTTTTTTATTTAATTTAATTTTGGATTTTTTTTTTAATAGTATTTATAGCTATGTACGCGTCGAGCGTAGTTGGGATAGTACAATCATGATGATTTTCGTATGTTTATTTTGTTATAAAATTTGAATAGAGCTTCGTCAAAACCCTAATTTTTAAGAATTTGATATTTTTGTTAAGAGTCATAGTCAAGCATTGCTGAAGTTATATAATCAATGCTGATTAGTTGTATATTTGAAACTCTCATGGAGCGAAATTATTACATTATTACGTTCGATCATCGAATGATGTCCGTATGTTAATCAGGACGCGTTACTTCACCAATACGCTGTGTACCGTTATCGTGTAACATTGTATATTGCGTGACGTGACACATCCTAATTGACCTTTGAATGGTCCGATGACTACATGTAATAATCTATTTCTAATGGAACATAAGTTTATTTATAGTTTATGGATATTTTTATGAGGTTTTATTAGGGGTGTCAATATTTGACACGACACAAAAATCCGACCCGGAATTTTCGGGTTAGACCCGACCCGTTTCCAAAACGGGTTGGGTTCGAGTTCCAGAATTCAACCCTTTTGAAAAACAAGTCAGGTTTGAGTTGACCCGACGGGTTGCCGGGTCAACCCGGAAACCCGTTTGAGATGACTGCTCGCCTGCCCGAGGACCTGCCCGCCCAGCGCCCTGCCCGCCTGCCAGCGCCCTGCCTGTTTGCCAGCGCGACTGCCTGCAAACCTTGCCCCGTGTGCTTGACCCGCGCACCTGCCCCGCGCGGGCGCGTCTGCTTCGCCCGTGTCAGCTCACGCGTCCGCGTGTTCCCGTGTCGGGTCGGGTCAATTCGGTAACCCGCTGGGTCGGGTCCGAGTTCATATTTTCGACCCGTTTACCTATCAGGGTCGGGTTAGGTCGACCCGTTTGAATCCGGGTCAATTCCGGGTTCGACCCGAAATTGACACCCCTAGGTTTTATAGCTATACATTAGAAGATTTGTAGAATTTTTGTTTTAAGGGCATTTCATATGAAGTAGAATTTGATGTATTGAGAATATTTTAAAGCTTGTGTTTTTATATGTTTGAAGAAGTCAGTTAAGATACCTTCTTTCTCACATTACATCATGCAAATATTTTTGAATAAACAACTTGCACTGGCGAAAACAACATTAGTTTGAACACATAACATGTTATTTTTTTCCATTTGACTCGAGCTTTTCAATACTTGATATTAATTAGTTGCCTTTGTGAAGGCCCTCTCTATCCTCCTTTAACCCAAATATTTCTCTTTCGAACCTATATGTTGATCATGTCCATAGAACCCTAGTTTTAAATCTTATTCTTAATACCTTCAATGTTGCATCTTTCTTTTATGTGTATCACTCACCTCACATCTTAAGTCGATGATGACGATCACAAATCTGAGAGTGGCTTCCTCGTTGTGCCATCATTATCATGACATTTGCTGCCTGGAGAAAGAACAGTAAATTCTCCTTTCTGCATCCTCAATAAGATGAATTCAATAAAATCAATCGAATTATTTTCAATCATTTAATTAGAGAGAATAGTTCCCATGTATTTACTTCTCGAGCAATCAAGCAACTTAATTAATTAGAGTTGTGTATTTATTTCATTCAAGATTCTTAAAATAAAAGTGACCCAAATACGCACAATAGAATAAGTAGGATTTAGTAAATCCTATAAATTCAGAATTACTAAATCCTATATGGGTAAACATTTGATAATTATTAGGTGTGAAAGGTGTAAAATTGTTTTTAGGAATTAAGAATTTATATAATTTCATTTTGTTTATATCAACCTTAATTAAGCTAATTAAATAATATATGTTCTAATTAAACATCTCAAATATTAATTAATCAGTGATTTATCAAATTATTTAAATAATAAATTATATTTATACAAATTAAATAAAAAATAAAAAAATTAATTAAGATAATAAATTGTTAATGAATTAATATTAATTATTAAAATTAAATTAATTGCTTGATTAACAAGTAAACACATACACATATTAGTTCATATATGTAACTAAATAAAATTATTAGATGAAACTTTTAATTAATAAAGATATGATCAAATCTACTTTAGTTAATTAATTTTAGTCAGTTGAAATTAATATTCAAATTACTTATTAATTAATAGTTTATCAAATTAATTACATATAATAAATTTTATTTGATTAACTTATATCATAAAAAATATTAATTTAATTATTTTAATTATATAATAAATTGAGTTAATATGTGAAGGAGTGTAAAAAAGAAGAGGAATTTGTATGAGAATAGCGACGAATGCTAGGATTTATTAAATATGGAATTTATAGTGGACATTGAAAAAAAAAAAAAAAGAGATTCAAAGTTCAAATGTTGAACTGAATGATATAATAAATATTAAAAATATTTTAATATGATTTAAATTACATAACAATAATATCATAATGATATTTTTTGCTAATCGAACATTTAACATTCTAAATTGGGATACTTCACCACTAAATATTTTGAATATGATATTTTAATTATTTGTAAAATATTTAACTTCAAATAGCAATAAATTTCAATTTAAAAGTTCAGAAAACATAGATTAGAGATTGGTTGAACTTGTTAGAATCTCTAAACATTTTATTTGAGCCATTTCATCAAAATCAAAAGGCAAGAAGTTGATATATATTCAAACTTATCGGTTTATCAAAAATCAAACCAGCTCACTAGTTTTTCAATTTAACAACCGATTCCGAGTGATTATAATTGGATTTGTGTAGAAGCGATTTTAGAGTTGGACCGAATTGGTCAGATAGCTGGTTCATAGTTGAATTAGTCAAACTGAAAGATCCGGCCAAATTTTTAAAAAACTCGGCAAAATAACACTTATATAAGGAAAAAAAATTATAATGATTGATGTACTTAGAAAATTCATAATGATAAAAATTGAGATTGGCATCTTATGTGAAATACAGTGGACATCATGTATGCCACTTTGATAAGATGTTAAGGATATTTTGGTAATTAATTATTTACTATCAAATTATATTATTAGCCCTTCTTGTATTAAATTCTAAAAAAAAAATTACAAATCACTAAAATCATTTCCATTTTGAACATTATATATTTCTTTCATATATAATAGTAAATGTATTTTAAGCCATTTTTTCTCAAAAGCCTAACATATCCTTAATTCTTATAAAAGTAAAGGTTATAAATGTAATTTCATAAAACATAATTTCACCAAAAATAGATTCCATGCATGCCTTCACATCATTATATGGAGATTGAAGGGGTATTAAAGAAGTTATATGATATTGATGGTATGGTTAAGGATAAATATTTAATTCATAAAAATTATTTTTAAATTAATTTCAAAATGGGTTGTTAAATAATATAAATAATTCTTATTTTATATATCACAAAATGAACACATTTTGCATTATAAAACATAATATAATCAATAAAATACATTTGCTACTCCATCCATTAAGTGATTTGGACCTACAAATTGGTCTCTTTCAAGCTATCTTGAGAAGAAGCATTTCAGAAGTGGACCCTTATGATCTCCATTTTCATTGCGATCATTCTCTCCCTATTAGAGAAGACAAGCTTTCTAACTTCTTTAGAGGGCTCCATTTTTCTCCTTCTAAATGCTTCTTCTCTGATTGATTTTATATAGATCTTCTTGACTGGCCTACAAAGTTATCAAAACACTAACAAGTTTACAACTAATAATAAAAAAATATTTAATATTTCAATTTATTAATTTTTCTTCTCAAAATGAAACAAATATAATTTAATTTATTCAATCATTTAAATAAATATATAAATAAAATTTAAATAAAAAAATATATATGAACTCATTGATCCCTTCCTCTCATCACCATCACAAAAAGTCATAGTTGCAAAAAGAAAACTTTTTAAATCTCCATTAAAAAAGAAGGGAAAAAAAATCAAATCATGAGATAATACCAATAATGTATATACATATTCCTACTTCTCTTCATGGAATAAATATGCACAGATGAGAACAAAGACCACGGAACTGCCCTCCCATCCCTTCTTCTTAAAAGCACCAAAGCCCACCCATCCCTCTCCTGCATTTCCTACCAAATATTAATTCCTCCTCTCATCGGCCTTCCATCTTATTCATTCATGTACGCCAAAGAAGAACCCGGTACCTCGCCGGAGCTCAGCCCGTATCTTGATCCCGAGCCTTCTCCTAAGAAAAGGTCAGTTCGATTGGTCTCCGGTGATCCCTTTGCTCTTCTTTACAATTTCTAAACTCTTTTCATTGGGGAAAACGACAGCCGCCGGTCGGTGCAGAAGAGGGTGGTGTCGTTGCCGGTGCCGGAAGCGGAGGGGCCGCGGCTGAAGTCAGGCGGGGAGGCCGCGCCTCCCCCGGATTCGTGGGCCTGGCGAAAGTATGGGCAGAAGCCGATAAAGGGATCTCCTTATCCCAGGTGGTTATCTATCACTTGCCACTTAATATTTATCAAAAGAGCTATTTTTTGTTGATCAAAATTAGATTTTGGGAAGCTTTTCCTTTGAAAAATTAGATTTTGAGATGTTTTTGTTTCTCGATTCATATATAAGCGCTGTGATGGGGAGCTTAGAGAATGAAAAGAGTATAAAATATTTGTTATCAGTGTTATCAGAGATCAAAAGGGATGATTTATTGTTCATACTTTTTATTTCATAAAAGTCTTAACTTTTTGTTCACCATGGTTTGATTTCAAATATATCATAACGTGGAATTATAGTGATCCAAATTGCTCATTCAAACTGAAATCAAACAATTAGTTTTCATTTACAATTTTAATGAACAAACATTTAGATTCATTCGACTGTATAAATACTAGTCTTTTGATCCTATTCGATTCAATATAAATGCATAGAATATGCTCATCATAGTTCTAACAAAATGTCTCTGACCAAATTCAATCCTGAATTTTTTTTTTTTATTTCAACTATTATCAAGCAGCAAATTTTCAGTTAAATTTTTGAAGAGCACAGATTTAAGGGGATATTTTATATATATAATGGAACAACTGATTTCTTAATTTTGATTGTAAAAATTAGCTTTTCATCACATAAATTTATGAAAATAAGCTAAAAAATTGAAAATTTATCTCAAATAGGCTCTTAATTCATTGCTAAAATTATTAATTTTTTTTTTAGACGAGAATGAGATATAGATAATTAATTAAATTTATTATATATATTTTTTAAAATAAATTCACGAGCTTTAGAAAAAAAATAATTTATATATATTTTTTTAATTATCTAATTTTTATTTAATTAATTAAATTTGTGTTTGGATAACGCAGGGGTTATTACAGATGTAGCAGTTCGAAGGGCTGCCCGGCAAGAAAACAAGTGGAGAGAAGCCGTGCGGACCCCACCATGTTCATTGTCACCTACTCCTCCGAACACAACCATCCATGGCCGCCGGTCCACAAGAAAACCAAGTCGGCCGAAGAGCCGAAACCGGTTGAACCAAGCGTTGCCGAGCCGGTCTCGGATCCCGAAGAGAAATTCTCCGATCTTATCGGAGAAGAACCGTCGCTATTGATTCACGACGATTTTCGCTGGCCGTCGAATTCCTCCGCTACTGCTGACGAAGACGACGGCCTCCTCTATGGCCCGCTGTTCGTAGGAGCTCCTCTAAGTGATGATTGCGATAAGTTTAGTGGCAGAGGAAGCGGCACGGCGGTGGACGAGGAGGAGGACGCGCTCTTCGCCGGACTCGGCGAGCTGCCAGAATATTCTGTTATTTCCCGGCGAGGATTTCTGGACCGTCAGATACGTGGCGGGGAGGACGGGAAACTGTGTGGATTGGAAGCAGCGGCGGCGGCGTGCGGAAGCAATGGATGAGTGGCGGTGGCGGTGGCGGTGGCGGCGGCGGCCATACGATCGTTCCAGATTTTTGTTTTTTTATGCTTTAATCATTGCCATTAAAAAGACTTTTTTTTTTTTTCTATACTGAATTACCTGATTTTGAAACAAATAAAAAATTAGGAGATCTACGTGCATTTAACTGAATCTATTATGTATTTACCTATTTAAAATTAAAACAATTATATTTTTCAAAAAAATGTCAAAAATAATTTTATCACACACAAGCCTATTTTAATTAAAAATAAATAATAATAATATATTTGTCGCATCCTATAATATTCATGGTGGTAGAGAAATATGAAATTTAATGGTTTAGCTTTGTACGAAGATACAACATAGAAGCAAATACAAGAGAGGGAGGGTGCAGTGTTCATAAGAGACACCAGAGTTTTTACGTGAAAACCCTTGTAAAGTGGAAAAATCATGGGGATTAGTCAAATTTGAATGAATTCACTATTACTTGCAGTTGATTACAAATGAGGCCCTTCTTGGGGGGGGGGGGGGGGGGGGGGGGGGGGGGGGGGGGGGGGGTTATATTACATGGTGAGAATTAGAACTGAGTATTGAAATGTTCGTTTAGTCGGCATTACTATAGTCGACGGAGGTCAGAAAGACAGTAGTCTGCTGACGGTGGTTGAAAGGACCGTTGTCTAACATGTGAGTTCAGAAGGATCGTAGTCGGCAGGAGACAGTGGTCAAAAAAATCGTTGGGTGGTGGTTTGGCATAATTCCGGCGTCGGGCAGTGGTTCGGTGGAAGCTCGCTTCGGGTGGTGGTCTGGCATAATTTTGGCGTCAAGTGGTGGTCTAGCAGAACTCCGGCGTCGAGCGGTGGTCCGATGGAACTACAACATCATGTGGTGGTCCAGCAAAAGTCCGAGTCTCCGGTGGTGTTCCAGCGAAAGTCTGAGCCTTAGGTGGTTGAGGAGGAGCAAGGAGGCAAGAGCGATCTCTGATCTCTCTCTTGTTTCCTTTCGCTTGGGGTCCCTTTTCAAGAGGAATGAGGTGTCTATTTATATATTTTCTAGAGTGGCATGACCCATAAATAGGAGGAAGATTAAGGGTAAATGGGGAGTAGTTTGGATGAATGGCCAATATTGAATCTCTTGGTCATGGACCATTCGCTGGACATTTGAAGGTCTTAAAGATGTCGGAATTTGGTGATCTTGGGATCGTTGGATTTGTCTCGTCGAGCCGCTCGATTCGACTATAAGCATGTCACGTTTGGAAATCATTTGGTAATCCAAATTGTGGTTTGAACCTTCCAATAGTGTTGTAGACCCTTGATTTGGACCCATTTGGGGATTGAGTCGAATTTGGTGTTGTTGGGTTCGTATTCATGGTGGTAGAGAAATATGAAATTTAATGGTTTAGCTTTGTACGAAGATACAACATAGAAGCAAATACAAGAGAGGGAGGGTGCAGTGTTCATAAGAGACACCAGAGTTTTTACGTGAAAACCCTTGGTAAGTGGAAAAATCATGAGGATTAGTCAAATTTGAATGAATTCACTATTACTTGCAGTTGATTACAAATGAGGCCCTTCTTTGGGGGGGGGGGGGGGGGGGTTATATTACATGGTGAGAATTAGAACTGAGTATTGAAATGTTCGTTTAGTCGGCATAACTATAGTCGACGGAGGTCAGAAAGACAGTAGTCTGCTGACGGTGGTTGAAAGGACCGTTGTCTAACATGTGAGTTCAGAAGGATCGTAGTCGGCAGGAGACAGTGGTCAAAAAAATCGTTGGGTGGTGGTTTGGCATAATTCCGGCGTCGGGCAGTGGTTCGGTGGAAGCTCGCTTCGGGTGGTGGTCTGGCATAATTTTGGCGTCAAGTGGTGGTCTAGCAGAACTCCGGCGTCGAGCGGTGGTCCGATGGAACTACAACATCATGTGGTGGTCCAGCAAAAGTCCGAGTCTCCGGTGGTGTTCCAGCGAAAGTCTGAGCCTTAGGTGGTTGAGGAGCAAGGAGGCAAGAGCGATCTCTGATCTCTCTCTTGTTTCCTTTCGCTTGGGGTCCCTTTTCAAGAGGAATGAGGTGTCTATTTATATATTTTCTAGAGTGGCATGACCCATAAATAGGAGGAAGATTAAGGGTAAATGGGGAGTAGTTTGGATGAATGACCAATATTGAATCTCTTGGTCATGGACCATTCGCTGGACATTTGAAGGTCTTAAAGATGTCGGAATTTGGTGATCTTGGGATCGTTGGATTTGTCTCGTCGAGCTGCTCGATTCGACTATAAGCATGTCACGTTTGGAAATCATTTGGTAATCCAAATTGTGGTTTGAACCTTCCAATAGTGTTGTAGACCCTTGATTTGGACCCATTTGGGGATTGAGTCGAATTTGGTGTTGTTGGGTTCGTATTTTTGAGTCGTTTAGTTTGAATATAAGTTTGCTGAAATCGGAGTTCAAATGGTCCCAACTTTAATTTCGAAAGTTTCCAACTTGATTTTACCTCAAGATTCGTGCCCGATCAAGATAAATTTGCCCCCAGAGGTCCCCCCTAACTCCACTCATAATATTATATATAAACTAATGCTCGCCCACAACCCAAGAAGGTCTTGATGAGTTGGGTTGTTGAAGTTACAGCGAGATCTTACGATATATTTGAAAGGAGCCTAAGAAGGTTTGAGAGAAAAAAAAGGGAGCCGTGGATGAGTGATTTTGTTCACATGAGAATTTATAGAAGACTTTATTTTGTTGAGAGAAAGGGTGAGTCAAATGTGAGATTGTATGGATTCCGAAAGAGGAGTTCAATGATAGAAATTTGGCCAAAAAAATATGAAGTCAAAGCCAAAGAAGTTCTAATAAGAAACTTGAGAGACTTGTAGTGAGAACCTAAAAATGATGGGTGAGTACTATCGACAAGCAATCATGATATTCACTACAGGAAAACTGCCCATTACCGGCGGAATTTTCCGGCGGAGTTCCGGCGGAATTGTTTCCGGCGGGTTTTCCGACAAATTTCCGACGGATAAAGGGCAAATTTTTCCGCCTTATTTTTTTGACAGAATTTCCGACGGATTTTCCGGCGGATTTTTTCCGGCAGAGTTTCCGACGAAATTTCCGGCGGATTAAAAATTTTTTAGAAATAAATAATTTGATAAATTATTATAATCAATTTTAATATAATAAATAATTTACTAATAACTTCAATAATTTATTATAAAGTGTTTTAAAATAATATAAAAAGATAAAAAAATAATAATATAAAAAGTTACTAAATTAATAATTAATTTATTATAATAAAAAATTTATTATTTAAATTTTTTGTTAAATTATTGAATATATAACTTAAATTATTGAATATATAACTTAAATTTTTTGAATATATAACTTAAATTATTATTTAAATTTATTATAACTTAAATTATTGAATATATAACTTAAATTTTTTGTTAAATTAAATTAATGATTTTATAATTAATAGGATATAGGTTAAATAATATAAAAGTAACAGAAATAACAGTTTTTCATTTCAGACTAGTTGGCAGAAGGCAAAAGCGTGTGAGAGAGGAGGTGGGCGGGGTTCGAATCCCGCCGAAGGCGGGCAGTGTCCGCGGTTCACGCGGGCAGTGCGGTCAGACGGGTCAGGCATTCGCGGGCAGGCCGGTTCGGCGGCTTTCACGGCAGGCCGGCTCCGCGGCTAAAGCGGGCGGCGGGCTCAGGGTCCTGAGGACCTGTGGTCGTCCGCGGAACAGGCGGAGCACGATATAAATTTTTTTTTTTGTTTTGTTGGCATTCCGGCGCATTAAAATTTCGACGTAAATTTTTTTTCCGGCGAAAATTTCGTCGGAAATCCGCCGGAAATGTTTCCGTCGGATTTTTTAACGTCGGAAGTCTTTTTACGACGCGAACCAAACCGGCGGAAATATTTCCGCCGGAAATCCGCCGGAAATGCAATTTTCTGACGGATTTTTGGCCATTTTCCGACGAAAATGGCCGCCGGAAAATGACGTTTTTCCTATAGTGATTCAAGAAGGGAGTTTTTATCAAATGAGTGATTTCATGAGTCTTTGTGAAACCTCGATGTTTGAGTAGAACTTGTCAATCTATGTGACTTGATGAGATTTAACTCTTGAATGAGAGAAAAGGGTAGTTGGTGACCTGAGGAATTATATGACTTCAAGCTTCAAGCTAGAGTTGCACGGGCGAATTAAGATTGTTCACAATTAATGAGTTATAGAAATCAATTTAGGGTTCATTTGAGACAATTTTATGCCGTCCCAAACGACCTTAAGCTTGTTGGTCAATTTTATCAAGCGGATCTACGTGAATATATGTGTAAATTAACACCCCAATTCCCTTTTTGATTTCGCGTAGAAATTAAAAAAAAAAAAGAATAATTTTGAAATTTCTAATTTTTCCTTCGATTAATCATTGAATTTAATCATTTAATAATGATAAATAATTAAAAAAATTCTTATCAAATATGAATTTTGATGTAATTACTTTATCACAAATAACTCTTAACATTTTAAATGGAAATGTTCTTGCTTTATATAATCATTTTAATTGTTCCACAAGAAACTCTATGTAAGGGCTTATTTTCACATAGGCAAAGATGGCACAATACAACAAGGGTAAGTAAAGACAATCCAACTCCATAAACTAATAGATCAAATCAACTAGATTTCATTTAAAGGGAAATATCGACTCTCTATTAGCCTAAAGATCTAACTTCAATAACTTGGACTTGTATGGCACCAACAAAATATGAAGGTCTCATATCATTCTCATGATCTCCCTTTAAGAAACAAGTCTAAAAAATATCAATCATTCGTTATATACCACAAAAGATCCTCTTAATCAAGCTCTCATATTGATGCATATTAGAATAGAAAAATTTTTAAATTAAATTTGAGACCTGAAACCATCTCAATTCTAATTTCAGCAAACTTGCAGTCAAATTAAATGAATTATTGAGACGAACTGATCAATAGTGAAAGAGATTTGATTTGAGCCAAGTGAGCCCAGATCAAGCAACTGAAGCTTGATTAATTCTCAATGAAATGAATCCAATGAGCCTAAGAATGCTTAATTCTATCATTATGAAAATACTGAAATAGTAAAAGAATGATTTATAATAAAAGAAATTAATATATGTCATTTAATAGAGGAGCATTCACTAAACTTTCAACCAATTTTTATAAACTTACAAATCACAAAATATTTTCAAAATCTATTATCAACGAACGAATAAATTAAACAAAGTCATTTTTCATATGACTTTTGATATTTTGCGCAATTTTAAGAACATTTGTAAATAAATTCTTAATAATCTTCATCTCAAATGATTTAGGGACTCTATTGAAGTGAAATTATGATCAAGGAGAGAAATATGAATTTTTGGCCCTTATAGTAGTTCATATTGATGTAGAAAGAGTTATCATACCTTGAAATTTTCATAAATTTATAATTTTATGTTCCAATATTTCCACAATCATACTATTTTCTAACTCCCAAATTTTGATATGAAAATTTATCTAATCAAATTTAGATTTTAATGAAAGTTTTATATCCCAAAGAACCTAAAAAATTGAGCTAAAAATTTCATGAATTAATTATGAGATCGTATAGTAAAATTCTATTTTAGCTAATTTACAGGCAAAACAATAAAATTGGATGAGACAAACCGAATCATACCTAGAATGCATGGATATGAGTGACTGAGTCTAAGGCTTCGTTTGGAACAACTTTCTAACTTTTTTATGAAGCAGTATTTTAATACAAAATTTTTAATTTAAAAAATTTTTGTACTAAAAAATTGCTTCATAAAACAATAAAAAAGCTGTCACAAACGAAATCTAAATCTAGTACTCATAAACATAAATGAAATTTTTTTGAGGTCATTTAAGGCTAAATGTCATCCAATTTTTATTTATTTATATTTAAAATAAGAATCTTGACATGTCAAATTTGAAGAGCCCAATATTGCATGATTTTGAGTTTATTAAAGCACTAATTTTATTAATAAAAAGAGTGGTTAGAAACCCTCCTCCCATGAAGGATGATAAAAGCTTGGTTCAATGTACTTTGATTGAATTGCCGGCTTTCATATTTATAATTTCTTTTATTTTCTATGATATTTCTGTGATATATTACTCATCATTAATGATGATGTGATCATAGACTTCTCATGATATCTTCAAATATTTATATTTGAAAGAAATTTGAAAATTAAAAATATTAAAAAAAAGAATTTTATTTTTATTGATTATAAAAAGAAATTTAATTTTTATTTGAAATTAATATTTATGATATGTCTAAATACATAATAAATTAAACAAATTTATCATCTTGCAATTACTAAATCTTCTATCATACAATTTTCAAAATTTGTACCATCACTATTTTATCACACCTTAAATTTAGTAATTTATTAAAAGAGATTTTTTTTATGCCTTAAAAAACATAATAGAAAGGGGTAATTTTGACATTTTATCAAATAATAATAATAATAATAAAATTGCATAACAAGCTAAAAACTATATGATATTCTTTATAATTTTTTATTGCTCAAGAAATTTAATTATTTATATATAACTTTTTATATTACTTTTATGTGAGAAAAACACTGTATACCCATTTTTATCATAATGGTAAAATGAAAGTAAGACTCATGCACTATATTTTATCAAATTTCAATTAGTTATATAATTGTTATATATGCCAAATAATTTTATATTTAAACTAATGAATTTTAATATATTTTAAGTATATTTTATACTAATACTTTTTAAAATGAGCTGCTATGAAGATAACGACTCGAGTCGAGGTGAGGATAACTCAAATTTAACTTGTTAGTGCATCGAGGAAAGCTCATAAGCCATTTATCAAACTGAGCTCGAACCGGCTCACAAGGCTGCTTGACTTAGTGACAACCCTAATTGTCAACTTTAACTTGTTAATTTATCAGCTAAAACAATCACAAATTAATGCTAATCCCTTTAATAAACTCAAATATTGAGACGAATTAGTTCCCCCTGCAAATGTAAGAAGATAAGATAAATAAATATTCTGATCCTTACAGCTAATTATTGCACTGCTGATAATGAAATATACACGTATGAATATCATTAATTAGCCTAAATATTAAAATAAAATAATTTAAAATAAATAAATAAAACCGGGCCCACCTGACCTCAGCCCAGACGTCACTGAAGGCTGGCCGCGGCCTGACGCCGGCCGGCCGGCCGGCCGGCCAGTGCTTATCTTCTTTTTTTTTACATATATTAATATATTATTGTATTATAAAATTATAGATATTTATTTATGTAATTATAGATTGGTCGTCATATTTAATAAAGTTAGTAGCTTGTTTGGTAAGATAAGGCGTATTTTAATTAGATGATATGGTATTTATGTACAATAATTAATAATTGAATTTTAATGGAGATGAGATATGAATGACTAAGATTTATTGTTCTTAATTAAGAAAATAAATGAATTTTGATGAAGGAAAATGAAGATGATGTGTCATATTTAATAATAGGAAAAAAATAGCACAATATATTCATAGTCAAATCTCAATGAGGATTGAGATATGATTCAATAAATTTTAAATTTTATGTTTTATTTGAAAAATATTCTCTATTTATTATCATTATTATTATTTTAAATATGAAAAAAAAATATTATTATTATTGGAGTAGAATATTTGATTAATCACATTGCATAGAGGAGGAAATAAATTTATCATTATGAGATTTATGAATCCTATGATCATACAATCCTTCAACTATCGGGAAAAAAAATATACATTTTTTTATACGTTGCCAATATCTCTAGATTGTATAATTCACTCTTTTCCTAGAAGAGTGACCAATGTTACCCTCTTTATGGCGGCAAATTATTACTTATGGTCATCCAATCCATACGAGCCACGTCACCCAAATACACTAGGGCCCGGTGTATTTTGGTGACGTGGCACGTCTGGATTGGTGTCCGGACGAATCCGGATACCGGACGTAATAATTTGCCCTTTATGGGAGAGGGGCTTTTTGTACCTTCTCATAGGAGAGGTACTATTATTATTTCTTTTCCTAAGGAGCATTCTACCCCCCTATTTTCTCTAGTGGACCCAAACATCTTCCCCATTGTGAGATCTTAGAATACATAATGGTTTAGTAAAAAACAAAAAAGATATTGTAGTTATGGTCTATAGTATTTTAATAGATTTTGATGGTAAATTTAATACAAGATGAGGAATATGCAATACATTAATGAGAATAAGTATTAAGAAAATTAAAATATTTCTTTGACACAACAATTGTTAGATAACTATCAATTTTTCTAAATTTTTTATAATTAGAGCAAGATTTATAGATTTTAAAAAAGGTGCTACATTATTAGTTTTGTTGTTTAGCAACTCTTATAGAAGAGGGAGATTACATCATTCAATCTCTGAAGAAACTTTGTTCAATTTTTGGAGGATTGCATTCATTATATGAATGAATCTCATAATGAGATATAAGTCCATATAATTGGGACCAACACATGAAAACTTCATTGGCTCTTACCTCCTTATAAATATATTATGTATCAAGGGCTTGAGAATTAATCACTCATCATAAGGCTGAGTTTCCACTTCATCAATCATCATGGAGCATGAACCTTGTTATTACTTCTAGTTATATTGGTATGTGAGATGTCTCATCAAATCCATTAACCTCTTAAGTATAAGATTATCAAAAATATTTAAAAATATATTACTTTCTTATATTAAAAGATTATTAATCCTTTTTTTATAACTCTTACTTTTTTATCATTTTGTTATAATAATTGTTTAAATTATAATCATTTTATCTCTTTCATAATAAACAAGCCAACTCAAATTTGTACAATAAAGCTTGAGCTCGAACTCGAATAATTAATCAAGCTCAAATCGAGAGTGACTCGAGCTCAGCTCACCTCATTCATACCATTACTTGAAAAGAATTCAAAGTTTGAATCAAGATCAACTAATAATCAACACAAATACAAGAGAATTATAGTTCAACATCAAGAAGATCCTCATGGATAACAAGGCCACTGTGAAACCTTGAACTGCGTTAGTTTGAAGCCAATTTAGGCCAAACGCCTAATACTATGGCTTATTTAAGTGAACAAGATCCTTATTAACAAACACTAAGAACCTAGTAGAACTCTCTTAGATAAGCTATTCCTAGCATAGATCCACCCAAAGCTAACCATTTTCAACCCTAATTATTTCATTTTAATTAATCAGGATTAAGAATCAATAGGTTATTTCAATGTTTTTTAGGATTATCGAACTCAGGCTGAGGGTTTAACAAAGCTGGTTAAGTACTTGTTGACCTGAGGTTGAACAAGAAATTTACTAGGTTGACTTTAACCAGCCATAGTAATAATGGGCCATTTGGGCGGGTCTACGATTAATTATTTTTATTTTTATTATTATTTTGGGTGGGTCTACGATTGACCCTAAGTTCACCTGAGTTAGGGTTTGGACTAAGGCTTCGTTTGGGACGGCTTTTTTACTGCTTTCTAAAACAGAATTTTAATACAAAAATAAAAAAATTTGTACTAAAACGGAAGCAATAAAAAAGCCGTCCCTAACGAAACCTAAGACTTTGTTTGATATGTTTTTTTACTGCATCTTAAAACAACTTTCTCGTAAAAAATTAAATTTTTTATACTTCAAAACTATTTTAAGTAAAAAAAATTATCAAAAATGAATTTGGAGAAATTTTCAGAATGTTCAAAAACTGAAGCAATTTAGAAACAAAATGCCATAAATACTTTTACCAGAAGAAAACAGTAAACAAACATATCTCACAGAAAATAAAAAAAAAATCAAATTAAAATATGCTTCATCCTCATCTGGCTCGAACAAGTAATTTCCTTAAAAAGAAGATACTTCATAGGCCAAATTTCAAAATATAGCAGGCCTTCAATATTAGTCTATCAATATATAAATCTGCATCTATAGATTTCTAGCCAGATGAAATAAATAATGTAATGAAATTAGATACTTACTGTGACCTGCAAATCTTCACCTGTTTTGTTTCAACCTAATTAGAGCAACAGCCAAACCTCTTTTTGGAAGAATCATCATTTATATCAATTCTCTCACCTTTGCTTGGAATAGCAGAAGCTCCATCTTCGCCGGCTTCGACGGCTCTCCTACTAACAATTCGGTAGATTTGAGTCAAAACCTCAGAAAAGGCATTCTCGACATTGGTGGACTCGAGAGCAGAGGTTTCCATGAAAAACAAGGATTCCCTCTCTGCCAATGCTTTGCCATCATCAGTTGATACGGCGACAAGATGACGAAGGTCGGACTTGTTCCCAACCAGCATAACAACAATGTTTGGATCTGTGTGCTCCCTTAGCTCCCTTAGCCATCGTTCGATGTTCTCAAATGTAGCACGACGGGTGACATCGAACACAAGTAATGCACCCACAGCTCCGCGATAATAAGCACTTGTGATGGCGCGATACCTGTCAAAAGTTGTGACGTTAAGGCGAAGTAATTAGCATTTGGATGCTAGCTATTTTAGTTGATTAAGATAATGAAACTCAGGGTTCATTTGGGACAAATTTCGTACTGTTTTTTTTTAAAACGGCATACAAGTACAAAAAATTTAAATTCAAGAAATTTTTGTACTAGAAAGTCGTTTTAAAAAGCAAGAAGAAAGCCGTCCCAAACGAAGCAGCATTGTCGAGATTTTGGAACATCAAATTTATATTTCGGGGTCCAACATTCTCAAAGAACAATAATAAAAATAATTAGCATGGATAAAATCATCATCATGGCAATGCTAGAAAGATATGATATGTGTGAAGCTTAAGTTTGGAGTAAGAAACAGCAAGCCGACCATTTTTTATCTTTAGGATTGTAAGGGTGAATTGGCCAATGATGCAAATTCAATTTCATTCTTTAAAAAAAAATGTCAATGGCACATTGGTATCAGCATAGTACTAAGTTAAGTGTTGCAGAGATGAGTTGCTTAGGTGAAAGAGTGGTTTTACCCTTAGAGATAGTATATGAAATAAGCATATACATGAAAAGGTTGGAGTAGCTCCAGTGGAAGATAAGATTAGAGAGAGCCGTCTTAGATGGTTTGGTCACATTAAACGGAGGACTTTCGATGACCCGGTTAGGAAAGTTGAGGTATTAGTTTGACTTATGTTAAGAAAGGTAGAGGTAGACCTAAAAAGACTTGGTTAGAACATATTAGAAATGATCTTTTTTTTCTTAGATTTAAATGAGAATTTAACTTTTAACATGACAATGGCGAAAAATGATTCATGTAGCCGATCCCACGTAGTGGGACAAAGACTTGATGTTGTTGTTGGACATTGGTATCAGCCTCCGGAAATTGATAAAACCTTTTAAATGATATACGTACATCATTATAAATATTTAAGATGTCAAATAACATATGCATTCAATGACCAAATCTACGACAGAGATACCAAAGAATCATTGCAGGTGGGCTAATGCTTCACTAAATTCTATGGAGAATTATGTATAATCAAAAGTCAGGATGCGGTTTTCTACTGCAACTAATATGATGCTTGACATGCTTTGATATATAGAATTTTGATAATTCAAAAATTACTAATTATCAATCAAGCTAGCAACTCTCCTTCAATGATAACTGATGTGATACGTATGCATTGAAACAAGAACTGTTTGAGGATTTTAATATAAGATTATTAAAACTTTGCTAGTTATAGAATTAATGCTTACCCAAGTTAGGCTTTCAGAACTATCAAGTCGAAATTATGTAAGGCATGCAGTTACAACTAGATTAACGGGATGCTATCAATTTAACAACATAAAAAATAAAAAGAGTAATGCTATGGCAAAAACAATAATCCACGGCTAACAAATAGAACTTTTCATCTTGGGTCCCTCACTCGCGCTCTTGACGGTGGGATTTTAACGGAGGAAGATTGAGAGCAAACCAGGCAATGCCACTAAGAGACAAATGGTGCCCAAAGACTAGTTCGTTGGGGAAGTAGCCGGCAACGGGGAATCCACGGGATGACGTGGTGGCTCCTTGGACGTTTGGATAGCAACGCATTCGTTCTCGAACCCTTGGACAGCAAGTAAAAAAATATGGGCCAGCAATTCCAGAAAGTTTTGGATGGAAACGGTGGCTTCTGAGGACGTTAGACAGCAAGAGTGCGGCTCTGGTTTTGCAGGACTGCAGTTTCCTAGCGTTAGGAGGGCTGGAACCGCAAAGGTCTTGGTTGGAAATTTCTGGACAGCAAGAACCTTGACTGGAATTTTCTGGATAGCAAAATCTGGACAAAAATTTCCTGGACAGCAGGAAAATTCTTCCAATGGAGGCTCTGGACAGTAGCATTGGGTTTTAGACAACTGGCCAGCAACCTTATAACTTAGAAAATTTGAGCAGCAACCATAGGAAGGCTTTGGACAGCAACAGGAGGATTCTTAGCAGCGAAACTGTTGATTTCTCTTTGCAAGAATTTCAGGACAGCAGGGTTGAACGTCCAGAAATTTGAGGCAGCAGGTTTGGAAATCTTTTGGACGGCGTGACAGCAGTAAGAAGCTTGCTGGAATTGTTGAACAGCAGCTAGCATTTGAAGGCCAAAGACAGCAGGAACGGATTTTTCTTGGGCAGGATTTCTAGATTTCCCTAATCAATTGGGTAGGGGAAGTTCAAATTTGAATTTTGAATGTAATGGATGGTGGGAGGGAAAAGTGATTAGAGAAATAATTAATTGGATCCAAAATGAATGCCAATTAATGTTGATTGGAGAGGAATAAAGAGCCGGCCATTAGGGGAGCAAATCAGGGGATTGGTATTAATTAAATGTGGGCCCAAGCTCTTAATTGATGTAGGAGAATAAATCTGATTTTAAACTCAGATTTATGCAGAGTAATTGGTTACCTAATTGGGTTAGGGAATTAGGGAAAGATTTGACATCAAATCTAAATGGAATTTGAATTCAAATTCCCATTGATTTTGGATCAACCCAAATTAGGAAACTAATTGAATAGCAACAGTATTCGATTGAGGGCTGAATGGGGAGTAATTAATGCTTCCTCAATGAATTAGCTAATTAAGGAATAAGAATATCAAATCTCATCTAATTTAAATTTAAATTAGAATTAGATTAAAAAAACTTTCAATAATTAGAAAAATCCAATAAGGTAAGTATAGAATGGGGTTTTGAATTTTGAAATTCAAAATTCATGGAGGCTTAGAAGAGGCCAGCGGCTAAAAGGCCCAAGGGACCGGCGACTATGGGGTTTGGTGGCCGACGGGTGGCTAGGGCTCGAGGATGGCCGGTGGGGGGGAATGTGGGGTTTTCGGTTTTGGGGAAGGGAGCAAGAGGTGGTCGGGGTATGAGGATGAATGGGTGGAGAGGGAATTCGATGCAAGAAGAAAAATAAAAGGACAAGAAAGATAAGAGAACCGCGAACCTTGGAATCCACCAAGATTGACGGGTATTGCTTTTGCCCCACTTGGGCCTCTCCTCTCACGAACTCACTAAGAGATCATCCAAAGAGAGAAAACTTAGAACTCACAAAGAAATCCATAAGCACAAACTGAAATTTTAATATTAATCATCATCTAGTACAATGCATGAGGCCTCCTATAAATAGGCCAAAATAAAACAAAAACTAAAAGACATAAATGCCCTCGGGGCTACAATATCAAATGACCACCCATAAGGGTAAAACAGTAAAAACTAAAAAAATAAAATAAACTACTACATAAAATGACTCAAAATAAAAACTCCTGATCGTGGCCGTCGATCTCCGGCGTCTTCGATGGTACACATGTCGAAATCGTTGACGATGTCCTCATCATTCTCCCCAGGTGGGAGAAAACTCGACCCCGTCGAGTAATCGTATATGGAGCTCTCGTACCACTCTAGTAAGTCGGGGTCCACTCGCTGCAGCTTGTCACGATCAACCCATGTGTTCTCCATCTCCGGTTTCCCTGCCCATTGAACTAGATACCTTTGTTGACCATCATCTCTAGTGGAAATTTGAGTTCATCACTAAGTATTGTCTCAATCTTGTCTGTATTGGGTAAATTAGGCAATTTTGGGAGTGGAGTTAGGCTGGGATTCTCACCAGGTGGGTTCACACAAGGCTCATTATTTCGTGGAATAGGAGGGTTACACTCTGGACCTTCGAAGGTTACAAGATCTTCGATGTTAACATAGGATTAATGTTAAAACCTTCAGTAAGGTCTGACACATAAGCATTACTATTTAAATCTTTTTGCTGTTATTTGAACGGTCCAACGCTTCTAGCATATAACTTTATAACAGTCCCTTGTGGGAACAGCTCCGGACGAATCCGAACCAATACAAAATCTCTAATATCAAATTCTTTGAACCGTCTCTTGAGATCGACAGTAAGTTTATAACTGGCATTGCTTTGGTTATTCTTTTTATTAATATCCTTCTGCAGTTCTTGAAGATGAGATGCAAATGTGGATACAAGAGACTCGGTGTGCATGATGAATGACAAGAATCATGAGCTTACAAACTAAAGTTTTAAACATAGACAAATTAGGAAGACAACAGACTACAACACAACATACGAACTCACACGAACACGTAGCTATAACAGGTGGACGAGTCATAAAAGAAGGGTCTAAAGTGTTCGATCTAAGGGAACTGGTGTAGGGGGAGCAATGAAGACATCCTTAGCTAAAAGGGCATCTCCATAGGGCGTCTCAGCTCGGGTCACAGACAGTCTCCTAGCGACGGTAGGGTGATCTATCAAAGTCATCCAACTAGGCGGGATAATATCCTTACTAGGGAAGGACAAGGATATCTAGGGCATAAAGAAGGAATCAGGAATATGATAATACGATGGGTCATGACTTACTACCATAGTAGGATAGCCCAAAGAGTGACTAGCAGGTATGGGACTCAAGAGACTGGGTAGGGCTTCCCTAACAGAATTGGGCACAACAGTTAGAAATGTGACCTGAAAGTATGGGCCACGACTCTCTCTAACACTAAGGTCGGTGATATAAGTCCAATCAAGAGAGGTATACTCTGTCAAATGCACATCTAAAGGAGCAACTTCTAGAATAGATTCCAATAAGACAAGAGGATGTTTAGGGTTCAACTTAGGCTCAGAATCTTTCAGATTCGAATTACTATCTTCCAAGCTCATATTACTATCCTCAAAAGGATCAGGTTTGATTATAACCCTAAGATCAATGAATCGGGGGTCACTTAAATCAAGATTTAATTCAGGTAGTAACTTCAATTTCCTCATTTCCAATTTGAAATTATCCACATTGCCATCAGAATTATTCAAAATTAAATCCGAATTATTCAGAGTCGTCTCAGTAATTAAATCAGAATCTTCCGATTTTAAGTTCAGTGTGTTCACGGTCAGGTCAGTTTCTTTCAAGATCATATTACTATCGTCTAGACAAACCTTATCCAATAAAATATCCTCGATGAGACTAGGATCAGGGTGGACTAAGGTGTCGATGTTTAAAGGTTCCAACTTTCCTAGCTCAGGGTTCAAGTCATGCCGGGAGTCTGACTCAACCACTTGTGTTCCATCCTCAAAGAATTCTTCGTCATTAGTGACATCACTAGCATCCACGAAATGGATGCACTCAATCTCAGGTTCAAGGAACCTCTTCTTCTTAATGTTTTCCTTTATTATAATCATACTTGTAGGGTCAAGGACTAGGGAGGCTAAAGGGTGACTGGGATGGTTAGAAGTAGGTCCACGTGAGGAGTCATAAGAGATTGATCTATCAAAAGACCCAATAGAGCGTCGACCATCAAGGTTAGGTGAAGGCCTATAGGGTGGGGCAGCAATCCTGATGTTACTAAATGATGGGTGGTTTCGACTACCGTGATGTCCATGGTTTGTCCCAGCAAACGAGGTAGGGGGATGCCCTAAATGACGGTCACTAGTAGAGGGTCGGTATATCAAATTAAGTTCTCGTCTCATGTCTTTCCAAGTAAGGTACTCGTCGCGAGACTCTTTATGGTCTTCCAAGGTTATCCAAAATTGAAGAGCTCGACCTTTTAGGTGAGATTTAGCGATGCTAATCTTGTGGGATTCAGGGATATGACATGATTCAAAATAGTCATCTAGTTGTCTTGCCCATTCCCTAAAGTAGTAAGGGTCCAAAGAACCATCAAAGGTAGGCAAACGATAATGCGATTCTAAGTGAGGTCGTGGAGGCCTAGGCTCAGGTCTCGGGTGATAAGCTGAGCGGGGCTTGTAATTAGAGTGGGGATGGTCAACGGGTTTTTCCGTCATAATTCTAGTCATATTGCCCACTAGGTTAACGATGTCATCTAAACTCTTTTGGAGTCTTATAGGGTCCATTGGGAAGCGTCAAGTGACACTCAATGATGATTGGGTGTAAGGGACGTCATTTAGACACTCAGTTAAGCTCACTTAGACTCCTACAAGGTGCAGAAAAATTATGGACAGCAAACCAAAACAGTTGGCAAAGAAGCCTAGGTGTTTAGGAAGAGTTTTGGGAGGGTTAAGGACAGAAGGGCAGCACCAACACTCTAAACTAAGCTCCTAATGGGTTCCAAAGGTTGCAGAAAATAATAGGGCAGCAAGCTAAAAGAGGACAAAATTATCTAAGCTATTTGGGTGGACTATAGAGTGCGGACAGCAAGTGACTACTACCTAAAACTCGCCCAAAAGGCTACAAACAGGTGCAAAAATTAAGTGGACAGCAAGTGTAATCTAATGTCTAAGCGGCCTAGACGAATAAAGATGCCAAAGGGATGATGGCAGCGCTCAAACAAAAAGATATGCTCAAGTAAACTGAAAATTTTAGTGCAAATTTTTTTGGACAGCAAAAAGGAAAACAAAAGATAAGGCTATCTAAATGATGCTATGCATGAAAACCACTAAAGACAAATTAAAGAGAACTCCTAGGATGCATCTAGCACAAGTCAAGCATGCTAGCCATGCTCTGATACCAAGATAATGTGATACGTATGCATTGAAACAAGAACTGCTTGGGGATTTTAATATAAGATTATTAAAACTTTGCTAGTTATAGAATTAATGCTTACCCAAGTTAGGCTTTCAGAACTATCAAGTCGAAATTATGTAAGGCATGCAGTTACAACTAGATTAACGGGATGCTATCAATTTAACAACATAAAAAATAAGAGTAATGCTAGGGGTGTCAATTCGGGTCAACGGGTCGGGTTCGGGTCGAACCCGGAACTGACCCGGCACTGTTCGGGTCAACCCGAACCCGACCCGTTTTTAAAAACGGGTCAGGTTTCTGGACCCGAACCCGACCCGATTCGGGTCCGGGTCAACCCGACCCGACAAGAATGACCCGAGATTGACCCAAAAATGCTAATTTTCGGGTCAAAAATCGGGTCAATCTCGGGTTTTCGGGTCAAAATCGGGTCAAAAACATGTCAACTTCGGGTTTTCGTGTCAAAAATGATTTTTCGTGTCACTTTCGGGTCACTTTCGGGTCAATTTCGGGTTGGCGGGTCAACCCGAACCCGACCCATTTTTAAAACGGGTTGATTTCATGAACCTGAACCCGACCCGTTTCGGGTTTGGGTTGACCCGAACCCGGATTTTTCCGGGTCGGGTTCGGGTCGTGTTTCGTGTCGTGTCAAAAATTGACACCCCTAAGTAATGCTATGGCAAAAACAATAATCCACGGCTAACAAATAGAACTTTTCACCTTGGGTCCCTCACTCGCGCTCTTGACGGTGGGATTTTAACGGAGGAAGATTGAGAATAAACCAGGCAATGCCACTAAGAGACAAATGGTGCCCAAAGTCTAGTTCGTTGGGGAAGTAGCCGGCGACGGGGAATCCACGGGATGACGTGGTGGCTCCTTGGACGTTTGGATAGCAACGCATTCGTTCTCGAACCCTTGGACAGCAAGTAAAAAAATCTGGGCCAACAATTCCAGAAAGTTTTGGATGGAAACAGTGGCTTCTGAGGACGTTAGACAGCAAGAGTGCGGCTCTGGCTTTGCAGGACTGCAGTTTCCTAGCGTTAGGAGGGCTGGAACCGCAAAGGTCTTGGTTGGAAATTTCTGGACAGCAAGAACCTTGACTGGAATTTTCTGGATAGCAAAATCTGGACAGAAATTTCCTGGACAGCAGGAAAATTCTTCCAATGGAGGCTCTGGACAGTAGCATTGGGTTTTAGACAACTGGCCAGCAACCTTATAACTTAGAAAATTTGAGCAGCAACCATAGGAAGGCTTTGGACAGCAACAGGAGGATTCTTAGCAGCGAAACTGTTGATTTCTCTTTGCAAAAATTTCAGGACAGCAGGGTTGAACGTCCAGAAATTTGAGGCAGCAGGTTTGGAAATCTTTTGGACGGCGTGACAGCAGTAAGAAGCTTGCTGGAATTGTTGAACAGCAGCTAGCATTTGAAGGCCAAAGACAGCAGGAACGGATTTTTCTTGGGCAGGATTTCTAGATTTCCCTAATCAATTGGGTAGGGGAAGTTCAAATTTGAATTTTGAATGTAATGGATGGTGGGAGGGAAAAGTGATTAGAGAAATAATTAATTGGATCCAAAATGAATGCCAATTAATGTTGATTGGAGAGGAATAAAGAGCCGGCCATTAGGGGAGCAAATCAGGGGATTGGTATTAATTAAATGTGGGCCCAAGCTCTTAATTGATGTAGGAGAATAAATCTGATTTTAAACTCAGATTTATGCAGAGTAATTGGTTACCTAATTGGGTTAGGAAATTAGGGAAATATTTGACATCAAATCTAAATGGAATTTGAATTCAAATTCCCATTGATTTTGGATCAACCCAAATTAGCAAACTAATTGAATAGCAGCAGTATTCGATTGAGGGCTGAATGGGGAGTAATTAATGCTTCCTCAATGAATTAGCTAATTAAGGAATAAGAATATCAAATCTCATCTAATTTAAATTTAAATTAGAATTAGATTCAAAAAACTTTCCATAATTAGAAAAATCCAATAAGGTAAGTATAGAATGGGGTTTTGAATTTTGAAATTCAAAATTCATGGAGGCTTAGAAGAGGCCAGCGGCTAAAAGGCCCAAGGGACCGGCGACTATGGGGTTTGGTGGCCGGCGGGTGGCTAGGGCTCGAGGATGGCCGGTGGGGGGGAATGTGGGGTTTTCGGTTTTGGGGAAGGGAGCAAGAGGTGGTCGGGGTATGAGGATGAATGGGTGGAGAGGGAATTCGATGCAAGAAGAAAAATAAAAGGACAAGAAAGATAAGAGAACCGTGAACCTTGGAATCCACCAAGATTGACGGGTATTGCTTTTGCCCCACTTGGGCCTCTCCTCTCACGAACTCACTAAGAGATCATCCAAAGAAAGAAAACTTAGAACTCACAAAGAGATCCATAAGCACAAACTGAAAATTTCATATTAATCATCATCTAGTACAATGCATGAGGCCTCCTATAAATAGGCCAAAATAAAACAAAAACTAAAAGACATAAATGCCCTCGGAGCTACAATATCAAATGACCACCCATAAGGGTAAAACAGTAAAAACTAAAAAAATAAAATAAACTACTACATAAAATGACTCAAAATAAAAACTCCTGATCGTGACCGTCGATCTCCGGCGTCTTCGATGGTACACGTGTCGAAATCGCTGACGATGTCCTTATCAATAACAAGCAACAATAATCTTGAAAGATGATAAAATGATCGGAAGAATCCAAAAACTTCAAGAGAAATTTGGAAATAAATAAAATCAATGAGCAAAAGAATTTCTTTATCATTTTGTTTGACAAAATCAAGTGTACTAAAAAATGACAAAGTTAACAAATGGATAAAATTTATGTAAAAGAAAAATATAAGGAATAAAATGACCGAAGTAGAGAAAAAATAAGACTCACATCGGTACAAGGAGATGACTTCTCCAAAAATCAAACAGTAGTCACACTATATTATGTTCAAAGGAATCACAAATCCAACTTGAACTTATAATATTGAAAAGAAAATAAATTTTATTAAACCCATAAGGTTAGAAGTTGCATGCCTCAATTAATTATAGACTCCTCATAGTTCAGGTTAGCACATATAGTTGGCAAAAGATCAATCTCAATTAAAATTTAGACTACTGATAACTTAATTTAAAAATTCCTCATAACAGTCGAATTAGCAATATATTTAAAAAATCCAAAGCAATCCTACATTATAGGTTGTGCACGTCAAGTTACACTTCTATCCCACCGATCACACCAAAGCATGTGAAACAAAAACCACAAAGAATCATGCCTTGGCCATACATGTGTAAACCGGATAAAATAATGAAGTAAAATAACACTACTCTCGCTCCCAATAATGTCGTAAAAAATGCTTAAGAGCATCATGAATGAAGAGATGTGCATCCCGCTTCCTTTTCCATTTTCTTTAAAATAATTCCAAATTGCCTCGAAATAGAAGCCCTATCACTGCATCACTTGTTTTTAATAATAGAACCAAGATAATCAAGCCTATCAGAGCTAAGTATATTTAATAATCCTATATTATTAATTGTTAATTGCTAACTCTATTGCTATCACAACTATATTTCATGTTTAACATCATTGATCTACTTATTAAAACTTTTCAAAATTTTATATATTTTTCTAGCTTTTGAGCTCCTTCGAGAATAATCAAATCAACCAAGTATGAAAAGAAACTTCAATTAAGATATCTACACCTAAGGATTTGCATGATTAATAACAACAAATATGTTAATAAAAATCCATCACCAAATTCTCTTATTTTTGGAACTCTTTTAATCACCACAACTACTCTTGATATTACTCATTAATATATTATGCATACCGATATGAGTTCAAAATGCCACAGGACCCGTGAGATAACTTCAAGTAATATCAAATTATATACCATTTGTAACAGCCCAAACTCTTAACAATCGAAATATTATTTGTTTTGGCCTAAGAGCCTCACGATTTTGTCATGTCGGTGTAACTTCACAGGAGGTCACTCATCCCAGGATTTTTCCGGGATGAGCATGCTTAACTGCAGAGTTTCCTAATGAAATTCTGGCCATTACACCAAAAAGTACATCGATGTTTAAGAGTTTAGCTTCTTTTACAAGGGGTTTCACAGTACCAATGTTATCAAAAGCGTTGGGCGGCATTAAGACAACATGGCTTGCCTGATACATGAGTGGTAGGCACACTCAGCACTTGCCTAAACAATGTGGTGTGTTACTTCCATTATAAACATGTTTCAATTATAGCGAATCATGGTTTAAAATTGCATAATTTGAGGGGCACCTTGAAGCTTTTTAAGCAACTTTTTTTATGAGATGTGCACTTATGATCTTTTATGTGTGGTTTAAGCAAATTTGTCATGAAATGTATGCCTCATGGTCTTCATGATTTTTAAGCAATTTTGTCATGAGATGCAAGCTTCACATATTGTGAGGTTTGCCTAACCTCAAGAAATTTGAGGCATACGCCTCATATTACTAGGGTTAAGATACTTATTTTTTAAAAAAAGTTAAAATATATATATTACTAATTAAAACCCCCCTTTTAGTGCTTCTTTCCCTCACACCTCACCCACGCAAAAATGTGCCCCTCCACTTGTCAATCTCACACAAAACATGATACTTGATTTTCACGTTGTTTTTGGCTATCTCATTTCTAGTCGGTGCCAATTATCTCCTTCTTAGCACCGTTATCATGTCCTCCTCACCTCAACATTAGACGCATCTCCTCTTCCTTCACCGCATCTCTTCTTCCTTCACCGCATCTCTTCTAACTGATAATAATATATTTTTTTTCTTAACCTTAAAATTTTTTCTTTGCTTATGCAGAGTTTCTTCTTTTGTGATTATTTGTTTCTTCTAACTTTTTTAAAATTAAAATTTTAAAGGTTTTCTAAAATGATCAGAGGTAATGAGAAAAAAAATAGGATATAAACAAGAACAAATATGGAGGCATTGCGTGCATGTTGATATTGGAGGGAATGACAAGACATATTTCTCTAAAGTGTAACTATTGGAAAAAAAGTTATTAAAGAGGATATTAAAAGAATGAAAGGGCATCTTTCTAGCTCTCACAAGAATGTTACACCAAGTACTAAGGTGCCTGAGATGGTGAAAAAGGAGATCAGCGCTTATATGAACAAGGTGACAATGTCACATTTAGCACATTTAGCACAATGACAGCTTGATAACAAAATAGATGTCAGTTCCTTTATTGGCAGTAACCCTATTGGCAAAGACTCTTCATCTTCTTTCCGACAAATGCCATGAAAATGTTCAAGAGAATTACATGGTAAATATGGAGGATGACAAAGATGATGGCATGAGGGTAGCCCATAAGATGTCTCATGAGAATGCTATAGAGTTGTACAAGTGGGTCTACATGAATATTAAAACTTTTTTTTTAATGAAAATGACAAACCATTTAATGTGGCAACCTCCGCTTCCTAATTTTTCCATAAGCTATGGTTAAGGCTTGAAACCACCATCCATATATTATGAGCTGAGAACTTGGGTATTGGAGTTGAATAAGATTGAAAGAGTCATGAGGAGATTAAGAGAGCCTGGAATCAAACTAGAGTGATGATCATGTCTAATGATTGTTCTGCTATTAAAAATAGTGGTTTAATCAATATTTTGATTAATAATCCCTACACGACTGTTTTCTTAATGTCTATTGAAGCATCAGATCAAGTCAAGGATATGGAATATATGTTTGGGGCTTCTTGATATAGTCATAGAGTGAATTGGAGAGCAACTTATGGTATAAGTTGTTATAAATAATGCTAGCTCCTATAGAACATAGGAAATAAATTGATGGAATAGAAAAAAAAACACCTGCATTGAACTCCTTGTCCAGCTCATTGCATAGACTTGAATTTAGAGAAATTTGATTACTTGCCTTAACACACTAATGCCTTGAACAAAGCAAAGGATAAAATTCATTTCATCTCCAATCGTTCATGAGTTTTGACTTTAATGAAAAAAATTATAAAAAAAAAAACTCATACGAATTGTTACAACTAAGATTTACTACAATCTGTTTGACTCTACAAGGCATGTTGAAAACAAGGCAACTTTTAGAGACTATATCCACTTCCAAACAATAGCATATTAGCGCTTGGCCAAAGAAATCTAAAAGGAAAAAAGTTAAGAAAAATTGTTCTAAATGAAAGGTTTTTGTTAAGTGTAGTTATGCAATAACAATAATAAGACTATTGATCCCAGTTTCAAGAATGGTTGATGCAGATAAAAAATCAGCTATGAACTTCATTTATAGTGCAATATATGAGGCTAAGGAGTTCAAAGCCCATAACTTAGGAGGAGATGAGTTTGGTTATAGGGAGATTTGGGACATCATTAATAAGAAGTGGGAGCTTTAGTTCTATCGTCATTTGCATACTGCTGGATATAACCTTAAGCCTTAACTCCAATAATGTTAAGAACAAATTGACAAATCCTGAGATCAAATTTGGTTTATGCTATTATTTGGACAGAGTCATAACTAACTAAACCAAGAAGATGAATATTAGCAAGCAAAATAAACTATTTAGACATAAGTAAGGATTCCTTGGAATACACAAGCCAAAGATGCAACCGCAAAACACTCGGGGTAATTTTTTGAATTTATTAATTAAAATAAGGAATGATTCTCCCAATTTTAACAGTGTTTTTTTTTTCAATTGAATGGTGGATCCAGTTTCATAATGACACTTTGGACCAACAACAATTTACTATTAAATTATTGAAACTAACATATTTGACATCTAGAAGTGAGTGAAGTTGAAAAACATACAATCAAGTACATACCAAAGGGAGAAATCAATTGATTATATCTATCAACATAGTCATAACAATAAACTTATTGTTTACATCATGTATGACAAGAGAATAGCGAATAAAATTTTGAAGAAAAATGTATTAAAGGATAATGAAGATCTTTTACTGTGAAATAATGTGCCATCATATAATAAATGGTTTATGAATAATGATAACAAAGTCACACCATCCAATTTACAACAAGAATATGTCAATGTTGAATTATAAAAAGGGAGACAAAAGCAAGACAAATATATCTAACATAAGCCAATAAGAAATAAAAGGTATCTATAAAAAATTTAGTACTTAAAAGTATATCCATCAACATAGTCATTGTTATAACTTTAATTAATATTCTTAATCTCTTATTAATTATTATTAATTAAGAAAGAGGAAGATAATGAGATCGAAGATGAGAAGAAAGATTTGAAGAACATCGACATATTTGAGGATGATGCAGAGAAAAAAACAATTTATTATAACGATGACTATATGAAGATCCCTTGAGTGATGAGACTGTGGAGGACTTCTGATTTTTCAATCTTAGTGGCTAGTTTCTTGACTCACTTGCTATATTCTTATTTGGATGTAGGAGGATAAAAGTGGAAGAGTGAAACTTATTGTGTTAAACTCGCTCTAAATTGTTATGTTATTAGTTCTCTTATATCTTATCATACTTTGATTTTTTATAACACTTCTACCTTGCACAATGTGTTACTAGATACTTGGCTTAATTGTTAATTCTTACTTATGTTGAATGTTAACTAGTTAATTTATAATATGTTAATAGATTAAGATGTTAAATGTTATTTATTAATTCATATTTTAATGTGTGTACAATAATTCTTACTTTGCAGTATTTGTTGATTATGAGGCTGAAGCCTCACCTCACGGATGAAAATTACCTTGAGACTCAATTACATAATTTTAAACATTGCAAGAAAAAATTTTTAACACCATAAATTGATAATCATCACATCAAGCAAAGTCGAAAATATGATAAATTTGAAATTTTATTGCATTCCAAGTTAAAGAACCTTATCAAAATAGAAATATAAAACAGAATACTCAAAGATAAGCTCAAGTAATGAAAAAACTTAACTACTTGGTTTGTAGCATGCGGTGAAAAGGTAAATCTAATTTATGCCGGTTCATTTTTACCATCATTCCAGCTAAATTCACGAACATTGAATTTGTATTCCACGACCTCTGCTCTTTATATTAAACTCTAAATTCTCAAGATTTAATAATATAAGACTCAAGATCCCACATTAATGCTTCATTTATCGCATTTCCTACAAATGAGCATTAGCATATGTTGTATTGCCCTCACCTTACAGCGTGTGAGGTGAGGGGGTTCAACTCCCATCTTCAGTGGTTTTAAAAAAACTTACTTCTTAGAACTTCTTTCTCTCACTCATACTTTATATCAAAATGCCACCATTAAAATTAACGCATATCCCAATTTGAAGTATTTGGACACGCCTTTTAATCAAGGCTCAAAGTGCAAAGCAATACCAAACTTTTGTTAAGCTTAACTCTCAAGATTTTATATACCAATGTTATTAGCTAACTATAAAGCACATTAAGAGGCAATCTTCAATGAATATAATAAAAACAATAGAATATAAATACACTCAAAATATAAATCACTTTATAGAAATACATAAGTACAAAATGAATTGAAAAAAGCTTACAAGTAACAACTTCAATACCTTTACCAAAAAAATTCTTACAAATTCACAATTTGCACAAATTAAACGTATAATTATCAAACAATCAATGAACTAATAAAATATTCAATAACTACGTATATGTAAAAAATTATGCATCAAAAGAGATGAAATCAAGAGGCTCATATACAAAGCTAAGCCAAATTCCTCTTCATATTCCTCATTATATGGTTGTGCCGGCTGCATATAAGTTGGTATGCTGAAGGCCATATCAAATAAAGAGAGGTCATCAATTCAAATAGAGCCAATATTCTAGCTTTCAAGTTATGATAAATATACGTTTCTTAACTTCAGCTTGTGTTGTTGAACACAATGAAAAACACGCCCTCCCACAAAATTAGGTGAAGCCTAAAACTTTCAAGCATACTTTAAACCAGCACCACAGAACCATTTTATGGTTGAAGCAGTGAGATACTTCATGTTGGAGATTAAGTAGGGATATAAGATTAGCTGGCTATGCTAAAACAATTTAAATAGAAGATGAGTGAAAACATCCCGTGAATTTTATCAAATAATCATCTAACAAGCAAAAGTTCATCAAATAAAATAGTACAGAACCGAGTACGCCTAGCACCCAGCTAAGCAAGAGTCGAAATTTAGAAATAGTGATAACTTGGTTTCTCAAATGGGAACAAGCATTATGTGAAAACTTCTTTATATATAAGCTCAACAGGATTTGTTTAAAACACATCAGAGCCTATTGCCAAAGGTATGGAACATCTAGATAGATTGAACACACTCACCATGGCTGCACTGTAGTACGAAATGAGCATCTTAAGATGAATATATTAAAAAACTGAAAATAATAGAATAAATAATAATTAAATTGAGGTAACAAGTGTGTAGCATCTATTAAAGATGAGTTGTCAAACTTTATCCTTAATATCAAATAAAGCAGACCCAAAACCAATTTGATGGCACACTTCTAATGTTTAGACCCACCATAAAAGCTGAAGATGGGCAAAATTTTGAAAGAAAAAGTTACATGCCAACATTTGTTGTTAGGCACATCCGTTGCTGCCTCTCTCTCTCTCTCTCTCTCTCTCTCTCTCTCTCTCTCTCTCTCTCTCTCTCTCTCTCTCTCTCTCTCTCTCTCTCTCTCTCTCTCTCTCTCTCACACACACACACACACACACACACATGTGCATGCGCGCGCACACACACATAGATCAATATTTGTAGTCGCCACTGTTTCTCTCAATCTCATCACCTATCTTGGCTCTCTTAATCTCTCATTCCTTCATCTTTAACAGTTTGACTTCAACCTCCATCCCTCTCTCTTGTGCTTGCAAAGTCCTCTCTCTCTCCCCCCTCACTTAACCTCTTATCCCCTTTCAAGAGTCCAGCTGCCCATTGCTATTAGCCTACAAGATATCCCATGTGGGGTTGATGTGTTCCACTGCAGCTGCCAAGTGTGTTGTTGTGGCCCAATTGATGATGTTCTATCTCACTGCTAATCGCTACCATCAGGTGATAGGCTGGTATGTTAATTTTGTATGTCTAAATTAAGATATGAATTAGTTGCAGGTTCAGTGGTATGGCATTAATTAGTTTGTCCTAGTTTAATTTTGTATTTTTTTATTTAGTTTGCTCATTTGTATGGAATTTCCCAATTTAGGTTGGGTTACATCAAGGATCAGCCTTAAGCCCATATCTTTTTGCTTTAGTCATGGATGTTCTCACTAGACATTTGCAAGAGGATGTACCTTGGTGTATGCTTTTTGCTGATGATATTCTTCTTGTTGATAAGACTAGAGAGGGAGTTGAAGGTAAACTTGAATTATAGAGGTCAACCTTAGAGTCTAAAGGTTTTCCCTTGAGTAGATTTAAAACGGAATATATAGAGTGTAATTTTAGTAGTAATAGACCTAGTGAGGGGATTGTGACTTTGGGCGATCAAGTCATTAATAAGAGTACACGTTTTACATATCTTGGATCTATTGTTCAGAGTGATGGTAAAATAGATGGGGATATTATCAGCATAATTCAAGTTGGATGGTTGAAGTGGAGGAATGCATCGGGCTGTTGTGTGATAGAAAAGTACCCCTCAAACTTAAGGGAAAATTCTATAAGATAGTAGTGAGGCCTGCAATGCTTTATGGTGCCAAATGTTGGTCATTAAAAGAGAAGCATAATACTAAGTTAAGTGTGGCAGAGATGAGGATGCTCAGGTGGATGAGTGGCTTTACCCTTAGAGATAGGATACGAAATGAGCATATGCGTGAAAAAGTTGGAGTAGCTCCAGTAAAAGATAATATTAAAGAGAGTCGCCTTAGATGGTTTGGTCACATAAAACGGCGGCCTTCCGATGACCCGGTTAGAAGAGTAGAGGTATTAGATTTGACTTATGTTAAGAAAGGTAGAGGCAGACCTAAAAAGACTTGATTATAAAATATTAGGAATGACATTTCTTTATTAGATTTAAACGAAAATTTGACTTTTAATAGGCCACAATGGAGAAAAATGATTCATGTAGCCGACCCCACGTAGTGGGATAAAGGCTTGATATTGTTGCTCATTTGTATGTTTAAGTTATTAATAATGAACTTGTATTAATTTATAGTTTTAGCTGAGGATTGTGGGCTCCATGCGTGGTGAATCAATGTTCACGAAGGTGAAGAGTCAGGTGACATTAATCAGAATGGAAGTACACAATTATGGCAGCATGACACTAAATTGGAGAAATTTTATGACGTGAACTTTCATCTATTAAATGGAATTTTTGCTTAGAGGATCCTATCCAATGGCAAAGGCTCACTTAGTAAAAAATTGTTAGTTATGGATCAAATCTCAAGGAAACAAAAAACTAGTAAATGAAGAGTTGCAGGTGAAGAGCAGTTTGCCTGAAGAAACACCATTTAGTCAAAGTATATGAGCCTAAGAAGGGAGTTTAGTTGAAATAGTAAATTATAATGGGCATTTTAAATAGTGAAATTACAAGAATCTTTTTCCAGCAATTCTTTCTTTCAATCTTGCAAGAAATATTCATTATAAAAATTAACTTTTCAGCTTTTCCTGTCAAGCACAATCTAGCAAGTTATGTGCGACCTAGATTCAATACAATTATAATAAAATTTCCTTAGAGAGAACAATCTAAAATTTTGGGAAGTTATTTAACCATAAAAGACAAATGAAAGGATTTGATTAAAGCATCTGATGCTTCAGAAAATCCTCAAAGTAGATCAGTTAATATCTTTAAGGCATCATTCAACAATGGTTCAATGTTCATTAAGTCTATAAATTTAGAGGGATAGACCAAGAACAAACATTTATTGTTAATTTGATCAAATCGGTCATAATGGAGGTTCGCCTTACAAATTTTATTCATAGTTGTTGATAATACTCCTATTTATAGTCCGGATATATGATAATTGAACAAAAACTTCCTCATCTTTTTTTGGATATCATGTATTGTACATAATCTCAATCTTGCATATAAAAATACTTGTGCTCCAAAAAAGATGAATGCTAATGAAGTTACTTATAATGCTATTGATCATTGAAGTTGTTGGGGGAATTTTATTGGTAAGATATGTCAAGAATAATTACACGTGACTTGTTGTATGCATATATATATATATATATATATATATATATATATATATATATATATATATATATATATATATATATATATATATATATATATATATATATATATATATATATATATATATATATATATATATATATATATATATATATATATATATATATATATATATATATATTTGTGCATGTGTATGAACTCCCTCACAAATTTCACCTTCCTTTGCCTCATGTTGATCATTTTTTACATGTTACAACTCAAACAATACAAAAGGGTCTATCAAATAGTTTCGGCCCTCCAAACACATTAGAATGGCCTATTTGGGAAAATGAGTGGCAAACTTTGGTTGTTTTTAGCAACTTTTCACGAAACTGTACTTGCCTGCACTGTTTCCATCGAAATTGATCAAATCAACTCATTAGTAAGATTGGTAGGTTAAAAAATGACCACCAACAAATATGATATGTACTTGAAGCTAATCATGTTTGTTGGCCCCCTATTGACCATGCAAGTTTTTGAGAAGCAACAAAGATGTCACACGAGTGGTCTCACTTTGCATATCTCCAATGAATGTTCCCGACTATCAATGCAAAAAGTGAATTGGGCTTCGTCATTTATGCATATATCATTGCATATTGATCTTTTGTTCAATATTACATCATTAACATGAAATTTGTATTGAAGTCTGATGACTGCCTCTCTATAGAAGCAAGTCTTATGCAAAGTTTAAGCATCAGATGTGCAATTATTTTGTTTTATTGAGACAATTTGTTGTGTACTAAGGTTTTCATCAGCCCAATACTTCTATAAATAATGAAATTGATGAAGATAAATGTACAATTATAATTTTGAAGATTATTGTTGATAATAAGATTATCAATATTATAAGTGTTTATGCTCCTCAAGATATGTGCTCAAAATTAAAATTTTAAAATGACTTAGAAGAATTAATACAAAAAATTTGGAAGAATTTTTATTGGGGGTGATTTAAATGGACATGTTAGTAGAGAGGTAGAGGATTTTTAAAGCATTCATGGTGGCTATGGGTTTGAAGCGACTAAGGAATGTGATAAAACTATATTAGATTTTGATCTAGCTTATGATTTTGTTATTACTAATAACTTATTTAAGAAAAGAGATGAGCATCTCATCACTTATAAGAATGGAAATAGTAAAACTCAGAATGCTTTTTTTTTTTATAAAAAAATAGATCGTTGAAATTACAGAGGTTGTGAAGTTATTTCTAGTTTCTATGTACACAACATCGGTTATTAGTTTTGGACTTTAAGATGAAGGAGCAGAGTATAGAAAATAGAGCATATCGTTGTTCTAGGATTAAATGGTGGCATTTAAAGAACTCTTAACAAAAATATTTTTGAGAGTAAGATTCATGATCTTAAAATTTTGTCAATGCATGAGAAAGCTTATTTTATGTGAGAAATAGTCGCTTGTAATATTAAGAATGTTGTAAAGGATATGCTTGGAGTATCAAAAGGAAAAGTTTTTAAAAGTAAAAATAGTTGGTGGTGGAATCAAAATATACAAGAAAAGATCAAAAATAAAAAGTTATATTATAAAAATTGGTTTAGATGTAAAAATTCTAAAATTTGTTAAAAATATAAAGTTGCCCGTAAGGAGTCTAAGAAAGAATTCTACGATGCAAAAACTTTAGCTTTTAATGATATCTATATAATATATTAGATACTACATAGGGAGAAAGATATCAGTATAAGCTAGCCAAACAAAGAGATTGGAGTAATAAAGATTTAGTTAAAGGGAAGTGCATTAAGGATGAAGATCAAAAAGTACTTTTTTAAAAAAGATAATATTCAACAAAGGTGGATGAGATATTTTGCTAAGCTTTTCAAAGAAAATTAAGAAAATACGATTGACTTTAGTGACCTTAACACTCTAAATGAAAATAGAGAATTTTGTTTTTATCGGTGTATTACTAAAACGGAAGTTAGAGATGCTTTAAAGAAAATGAAGTATGGGAAAACTGTTGGAACTAGTGATATTCGAATAGAGATGTGGAAATGCTTAGGAGATGAAGGAATTTCTTGGCTTACTAACCTTTTTAATATTATTTTGAAGTCTAAAAAAATGTCAGATGTGTGGAGAAAGAGTGTGTTTATTTCTATCTTTAAGAATAAAGGTGATGCACAATATTGTGTAAATTATAGAGGAATTAAGTTGATGTGTCACACTTTAAAACTATGGGAGACCATTATGGAACATCGGTTACGATGTGATACTAATGTTTCTCAAAACCAATTTGGATTCAGGCCGGGTAGGTCCACTATGGAAGCCATACATTTATTGAGAGGTTTGATGGAGACTTATAGAGAGAAAAAGGAAGATCTTCATATGATTTTTATTGATTTAGAGAAAACATATGGTAAAGTTCCAAGAGAATTGTTATGAAGGGTTCTAAAAAAGAAAGGGATTAATAATGCTTATATTCGAGTCATTAGGGATATGTATGCTGAAGCTGTTACTTGTGTTCAAACACAAGGTGGTTTGACCAAGTATTATCTGATTTCATTCTAGTCATGGACGTTCTTACTAGAGATTTGCAAGAGGATGTTCCTTGGTGTATGCTTTTTTATGACGATATTCTTCTTGTTCATAAGACTAAAGAGGGTGTTGAAGGTAAACTTGAATTATGGAGGTCAACCTTAGAGTATAAAGGTTTTCGTTTGAGCAGATCTAAAACCGACTACATGGTGTAATTTTAGTAGTAATAGATCGGCGGGGGGGGGGGGGGGGGGGGGGGGGGGAGGGTTGTGACTTTGAGTAATCAAGTCATTAATAAGAGTACATGCTTTAGATATCTTGGGTCTATTGTTCAAAGTGATAGTGAAATAGATGGGGATATTATTAGTAGAATTCAAATTGGATGGATAAAGTGGAGGAATGCATCGCGCTTGGTGTGTGATAGAAAAGTACCACTCAAACCCCTAAGCTTATCTTGACAATCCCTCAAGGTGTTACTTCAAATGTATTGCAAAGTAGACCTTGCAAAAGAAATGCGGGCGTGATAGAATTATTAAGGAGATAAACTATGAAATACAATAAATTCATTTTATGCCACCAATTTTTCCGCGGACTAAGCACACAAACTTTACTTTTGAAGGTAAACAATTTATTTAAATTTTAAATAAAGTTCTCGCTAAACCAACCTACGAAACAAAATTGAGCTGGACAAACGTTGTAAGGTTAACTAAGGAGTCTTGATTAAAGAAAATCAATATTCAATCCAAGTATTTAGTTAGCACAACAAAGTAAGATAAGAATCCATTCAACATTTTTCTTCTATTTATCAAAAAAGTAGGTAAGCATTATGGATGACGTCATTCAACATAGAAGAAATGGACCACCAATGAATACTACTAATGAAAAAAAATCACAATAATGAAGCAGTAATCATCACTCTCTCAAAATAGATAAGCCAACCGAGAGAAAAACATAATCAAGAACAAGATATCCCTCCATTGGGAGTCCTATTAAAACTAACTTAACTAAAAGCCCAAATATTTAAGAAAAAATTAAAACACGGGGAAAAAGAATCAAGATCAAAATTACAAGGGTGAAATCCCCAGCACCTCGCTAAAGACGGGTTGTGAAAAACCTAATCTTGAGCCAATTCGACCACAACTCAAGCTTAGTTCAAATCCATTTGGTCCAATTTAAATATGAGTATGTTGGATTCTTTCTTGTTCTAGCCAAGCCTAGCTCATTACGTTTGACCAGATTTGGATCCAAGCTAATAACACATATGATTTTCAAATGATTCTAGAAATTTAGCATAAATTTTTAGTCCAACGCAAGATCATCTCTAACACAATCATGTAGTGAACATGGATGCATAGCTGCATGCATTACATATATGAATACACTTGCATTAAGAGAGAGAGAGAGAGAGAGAGAGAGAGAGAGAGAGAGAGAGAGAGAGAGAGAGAGAGAGAGAGAGAGAGAGAGAGAGAGAGAGAGAGAGAGAGAGAGAGCTAGAACAACTGGGCCCGGGGACGGCTCAGTTATAAATTCGATTCCAGCAAGGAATGACTCGTTAGTTCGTTGGATCATAAATTTCGATTCAAGCCAACATAAAAAACAAAAAAAATAGAAAAATAGATCCGATCTTCTAAATTTTAACATATCTTCTGAAAACGAAACCAGCCTAAAAAATAACCCATGCAAAACTAACACCGGCAACTGAAACGATACAGAGAAAAAGAAAGAAACCTCTCCTGACCGGCGGTGTCCCAAATTTGAGCCTTAATAATCTTGCCGTCGACATTCAAGCTCTTGGTGGCGAACTCCACCCCGATGGTAGACTTCGATTCGAGGTTGAACTCATTTCTCGTGAACCTCGACAGAAGATTCGACTTGCCCACACCGGAATCACCGATCAGCACCAGCTTAAACAAGTAGTCGTAGTCGTCCTCCGCTCGATAACTCGCCATCCTCTCTCCTCCGCCTCTGAGATTTCTCCGAGACCAGAAAGCAAAAGCCCTAATGGGAAGGCCAAGAGGAATGAGAAGAGGCGTTGCCTCGGGATTCTATATCTCGCGCGCTGCGCTTCCGTTCCTTTTTGAATGATTTTTTGTTTTTTAGGCGAGGCCGAGTTTTGGTCGGCGTCAGTCAATTATAGAGAAGAAGAATGGAAAAGGGGTAGTTTACGTTAATAACCTTATTTGAGAATGCACTTCAAGCCTTAGGAGAGCATTTTAACAATGGACAAATAATAATAATATTTTTTTAATTTTCATTTTGATATATAAAATTTGTTATTTTCAAAATATAATAACAACATATCAAAATAGTAATTTATCTCCAACTGAACTCCATTTCTAATACAAAAAAATATTATATTTTAATTATGTTATTGTATTTTACATTATTTACAATGAAAAAGTTCATTTAAATAAATAAATTACATAAAGATATTAAACATATTAAAATTAAAAAGTTAATAATATAAGTTAAACTAATATCTTTGAGATAAAATTTTCATAATTTTAGGATAATTTATAATTTTGCAAGCTAGTAATTTTAAGTAGTATAGTGTATGTTTCACATCTTAGCGGTGTACATAGATTCAGTAGTACAAACAAATAAAAATAGTAAGACCAGATACCTTTTTATGTGAAAAATCTGAAGAGGGAAAAAACCACATGGCCTAGCGCAGTTGCAAAATCCACTATGAAGCAAGTGATACAAAGATATTCCCTTTAGGGGTTACAAATGAACCGAACCGAGCCAAGCTGAGTGTTTATGTTTGAGTTCATTTATTATCAGCTTGTTCAAGTTTGATTCACGTTTGATTCGAGCTTTATTGTTTGTGTTCATGTTTGTCTTGTTTAAATTAATGAGTGCTCGTGTTTGGTTCAAGTTCGATTCGTGTTTGGATTGTTTAGTGCTTATCGAGCTTTAAACAAATAAGCCATAATGAGCTATAAAAGAGCTATACTTATAGAGTTATAGATGTTTATTAACTTAACAAACTAGTTTTATCGAGCCTCCTAATAAATAATTACATCAAGCATATTTGTGTACATATTTAATTAATTTTTTTAGTAGCATATATTATAACATTTAATTTCTTTAAATTGTGTGATTTAATAATAATTATATCATTATGTTATAATAAATATAAAATATTTATATTATGTATATTTATCAATTTTATAATCAAATATTAATTGTTTTTATTGAGCTTATTCAAGAGTTCTGAATTGAACATAAATCGAGATTAATGTTGAGCTTGTTAACGAGCTTTGAATGATGTTGTTTATGAACATAAATGAGCTCAACACATTAAGCTTATTTATTTAAAGATCAAGTATTTAATTTTTTTTCAAGTTTGTTTGTTTAATTAATTAAACGATTAGAAACAAGCTTTAATCAAACCAAGCAATGAGTAGCTCGTCGAACATTTGGTTTGCTCGCAGCTCTACTTCCCTTCTTCACTATCAAAGAAGAGAAAGAGTACTAAGATCGAATATTTACACCTAAAAAACATGGTTTAATCTTCCCAAGAGGAATTTTAGAAAGTAAGTTTTTACAGGCAAACAAATGTACCCAATAACAGAGTAAAATTTTGATAATAGTATGGAGGTGAGGATGTATGTCGGTGATAATAATTGGTGGTTGTTGGTGGCGACAACTGGTGGTTGTCAGCAGCAGTGATGGCTGGAAGATGCTAGAAAGCTTTTCCTTCTTCTCTCATTTTCTTTTCTCCCCTCATGTGAAAAATGAGAATATATTTATAGATTTTTTAGAGTGACATGCTCAATAAATATGGAGTAAATCCAATGTAAATTTGGATTGTTCTATCTGACAGGTCATTATGATTCCTTTGATCATAGAACTTTTATCAAGCATTTAAATACCTTAATGATGTCAGACGAGTGATAATGGGCTTGTTGGATCTGTCTCATTAAGACGTTCGATTTGACTATAAGCATGTCATATTTAGATAATAATATGACATCCAATTAATGCTTTTAAGCTTTCAAATAAGCTTCAATCCTTAGATTCGAGCCCATTTGAACTCAGATTGGATCGATTTTGGTGTCATCGGGTTCGTCTTATTGACACATTCAGTTTGATTATAAGTTTGCTCACATCGGTGTTCAGATGATCGCAAATTGAATTTTAGCGATTTCCAATCCAAATATGCCCGGATATTCATGCCAGATCAATGTGATTTTTGACGACATATCACTAATTAAAAAAAAAAAACAGATTTGTGAATAGTGTGACTCAAATACTAGCATCGTATTGTTCACAACCACATAAATACTGCTGAGAATATCGTTCGAATGGACAGCTCGTGAAACTACAAATGATTGTATCCAATTTGGCAAGAGATGCCTAACTATTTTGTTATTTTAACTTATTATTTCACTTTTCAAAAAACTTATAATTTTATAATAATTTTAAAAAAATTAAAATTAAAATAAATTCATATATAAAAAAGTTGACAAGCTGCCCACAAAGAACACTAAGAAGATGACAGATAATATTGCGTGCACGATCCTACTGCCCTTTGGTTCACCAAGTATTTAATATTATGGATAAAACCATGTGAGCACAGTTGTCCAATCCATTGCCGTTGCCGAACACCTGTCCAAACTATTTAATTTATATACATTTATTTGTAATTATTTATATAAAATGTATTTCAGATATTATTTATCATACTCTATTTGAGGAAAAATTATTACGTCTGGATAAAATATCGAGCATATCGAGCGCGGTACCGAGTGCTATAACTTCATTCCCAACTTTGTCCTCAATGGATCTTTAATAATATCAGCAAAGATTCATTGGAGACTGATAAAACCGATTGTAAAATTGTTGAGAGAAAAATAATTTTAAGAAAATTATTAAGAGGAAAATTTAGAATTTTTTTTCTTTCAATATTTTATTAATTTGAAATTTTAAAATATACTATATAATATTAATTTAAATTAATTGTTAAATATATTTTGATTTAATCAAGCGGCTCAACAAGCTTTCTAGCCGAGTCAAGCTCAAGCTCAAGTTCGTTTAATATATGAGCTCAAGTATAGGCTTGAGCTCGAATTCGTGGCTCGATAAGCTCGATTTACGAGCTCGTTAATGAGTCAAGCTCGAGCTAGCTCGCCTTACTTGCACCCTAACTCCAACAAATTATATTCTTAAAAGCAAGCAAATCAAATTATCAAGAGAGCACTACCTAAGTGAATGTGAGCCATTTATTTGAAAATAAAAGGAACAAACAACTGCCCCCCAACAAACTTTATGCGTAGGTTTTTAGAAAAAATGGTTAGATATAGGAAAATTTATATTTTAAAAAGCCGTCAAAAGTAGCTTAATATATATATATTAATAGCAATAGCTAAACAAAATTATGACTGTGATCTTAAAAATAAAGCAGAAAAAAATATCCTAAACAAACTCTTAAGCCTAATTCGTTCTCCTAACTTCATTCCCAACCTCGAGAGATTATTATGTGCGGTGTTCAAATGTGTCCGAAGGCCAATTTGGACACGCATCACGTCATCCACTGATTGTATATTGGGTGATGTAGCGCGTCCGGATTGACATCCACACGAGTCCAAACACTGCACGTGATAATTTTCCCCCAACCTCGCCCAAAACTTCTCTTGACAAGGTCACCTCATCCACCATTGCTGCTCACCTCAATGTCTCTTGCCACACCTTCTCACTCCTCTACCAAACATTTGTCTATTATGAGCACCTCTTTCTCTCCCTCCTATCATATGTAGACACCAAGATCAAAGCTCCTCCATACATTCCAGAGGAAGAAAAGATTGTAGCTTTGTGATACACACCTACCTACCTGGGCTTGTCCTCACGCGACAAGAAATTATATAGGAAAGGTAATATAGATGGAAGAGTAAATGCAATGAAGGAAAGAGTCTCTGTGCTTGACTAATAGCCTTTTTATAGGCAAATGCATTAATAGAAATAACCAAAGAAATAACAAGCAGCAACATGCAGTAGCTTCCTCCTATGTATTAGATAACTAATAAGCATGCAAGCTTTGGTACCACTAATATCATAAACTGATGAAGAGGAAAAAACACAAACAAATCAATCAAATACCTTAAGACTCAGACAACACAACATATTAAGGCTTCATTTGAGACGGCTTTCTTACTGCTTGTTAAACTAACATTTTAGAACAAAAATTAAAAATTTTGTACTAAAAACTATTTTAAGAAACAGTAAGAAAACCATCCCAAACGAAACCTAAGTTATTCAACAATTCTCCCTTAAACTGATAAACATAACATCAATTAAATTTCAAAAGCGTTCTCCATTAAACTAGATTCATTGATGTGCGAAAACCAAGCAGTTACCTTAATTTCTGAAGTGTAGGCAACTGTAGAGGCTTCATAAAAATGTCAAAAAGTTATGGTTTCGTTTGGGACAGCTTTCTTACTGTTTTCTAAAGCAGCTTTCCAGCACAAATATTTTAAATTCAAAAAATTTATGTATCAGAAAATTGCTTTAAAAAACATTAAGAAAATTGTCACAAACGAAGCCTTAATCGCAAGTTCTATGATAAATAAAGATTAATGACTAAACCAAGCTGACAAAGAAGTGAAACTTCACACATGTGCTTGCTTACTGCATATAGAAAAAAATTTTTGGAAGGTTGATTGCTGAATATTGTTAAAGAAAATTGAACCTCCTCTTGTTTAAAATGAAACTATTCAATAATCATCCTTACCCAAATATCATGACAAGCATAAGACGTTGCAACGGGAAATTCAATCTCAAATTCTCAAAAGTTGATAAAGTCACAATTCGCAGTTTAATTGAAAACCATGAAATAACACCGAAACCAAGCATAAAAACATACATGAAGTATTCTTATGATCGTATAGATCTCTGGCACGATCATTGTGAATAAAATCAAATAAATTTATCAAAATATTGCACCACACTTCAATACTAGGAAAATAATGCATCATTACAAGATTAAACATATCAAATTCAACCATAATGGGCTTAAAAATTTCAAACCTGACGCCATCATCTTCAATATGAATCAAATCATCCACATATAAGCAAGCAATGAGCATTTTTTCTCCTATTTCTGTAAAAAGTGTGATGTAAAACTACTAGGAGTTACGTTCAAAATTAAAAAAGAGAATTGTTAAAGTTTGCTTTTATAATTTTATGGGATCATGCAAGATTGAGTTAAGATGTCGAAACGTTAACTTTGCTTAGGTGAAAGAGTTGCAAACTAGATTAACCAAAACGATTCTTTCAAAGTTCTAGGCGAATTAGTATGCAAAGTACAACAACAAAACCCAACGTTTAGCAATGAGAAGTTCACCTTGGGGCCGTATCACTCAAGAGGTAGTGGACTTTTGGCGGAGATAGAAGATCCAAGAGATGAAAGAAGTTACCACTAGGGAGAGGGCGCCAAAGAACTTCGTCGAAGGAAAAGTTGCCGGTTGGGATGGAAGTCGTAGACGACCGCTGAGGCTCCAAGTGTGCTTTGAAAGTCTTCGGTCGTAGATGCTTGCAATGATTGACACGACTCTATCCACGTACTCCTCCACGGTAGTTTCGTCTTCAAACCCTACGTCGAAGCAAGGTGACCGTAGGATGTCGACGCTTCCGTCGGCTTGGAAAACTATACCCCACTCAAGCTCCGGATCCGCCATACATGCTTGGCGTGGAGATTTCTTCAAGGAGAGGTGGGGTAGACGGCGGGATCTCCAAGGAGAATAGGTGTTCGGCCAAGGAGAGAGAGAGAGGGGACGGGTGGGCTGAGAGAGAGGGATTTAGGTGTAGTTGTGGAGGAGGATTATTTACTAAAATCTGAATTGATTTCAGTTTTAGTATCTTTGGAGGGAAAATTTGAAACTCCTCTCAAATTTTAAGTGCAATCAAGGAGGGATTAATGAGCCCTTAATGGAGCCCATTAATAGGTAGTGGCCGGCGGGTCATGTGGAGGGGAGAGGGAGAAATTTAAACAAATAAACTGATGTGGATTTCAGTTTTGGGAAGGAAATTAGGAGGGAGAAGGATTTGAAATTAGCTTCAAATCGTGGTGTAATTAATGCCTTAATGAATGCATTAATTGGGCTCCTCCAATGGTGAGGCCGGCGGCATGAATGAAGGGAGAGGGATTAGGGAGAGGAGGAAAACAGTTTCTTAAAGTGAATGATGACTAGGATGATATTTAAATAAATCCAAATCTTTTATTTTAATTTGAATTCATGAAAATATTTCCATAAATGGAATTTCCAACTTAGGAAAGAGTTTGAATTTGAAATTCAAATTCCTATGGGAACTAGGAAAAGGAGGTGGGGAAGATGGCCGGCAGGGTGATCGGCCCGGGGTAGTGGTGGAGGTTGGCGGTGATTTGCAAGGGGCGGCGGCAATGAAGGCTTGGGCTGATTTCGGATGGGGGAGGGGAAGGAGATGGAGAAACTTGCGACGAGATAAAAGATAACTTAACCACGAGCCGCGGACGCTTCCAACGACTGGTGGGCCTTGCGGTTTGCTCACCTTGAGCTCTCTCTCTCTTTCTCTTCACGCTCTCATGCAAGAAGAAGAAAAGAAGCACAAACTAGATTTTCATTCAAAATATTCATCAAGCCTCAAGATTACAATATGAAGGCTATATATAGCCTCTAACAAAGACATAAAGTAAAAGGACTTAAATGCCCTCAAGGGCTACAAGACAGATAACTCCCCACAAGGGTAAAATGGGGAAAACAGAAAATAAACTAAGACAATAATCATAACATCTATATCAAAAGTAGAGACGCTGAATCGTGGCCGTCGATCTGCGGTTTCGCCGGCGATAAACATGTCTGTAGCGTCTGTCGATGTCCTCATCAAAGTGTTTGCTCAGAAGAAAACTTTTGAAGTTATTCCTTCATAAATAAGCTTCTATATGACAATACCAAGCTCATAGAGCTGGCTATAATCTTATTTGCAAATTTCACATAGCCAAGAGATTGATTGATAAAACTGCTTCAAACTAATGGTTATTTGATATTTTCGAAGTTCTATTTACCGTAAAGCGTTATATACCAAGTTTATGGAGCTTATTCTAATCCATGTATGGCCTCTTTTTTTAATTTATAAACCTTAACCTCATTTCCAAATTCGACATAACAAGGAGATTGATCAAAAAATATCTCTTCTTTCAATTCAACATATAATAATATTGGTTTTATGTCCAACTGAAAAGTAGGAAACGAGTTTTATGCTTCTAAAATAATCACCTATCTAACTATTTCATGCATTGCAACAAGAGCTAAAGCTTCTTTGTAATCTAAGCCAAATTCCTGCTTATGGCCTTTTGCTACCAATCATGCCTTGTATTTGTTGACTTCACTCTCAAGTAACATTTTAATGTTTTAAACGCTGCAAAACATTAACCAAAAAAATTTAAATAATCATCAATCAAGGTAATTATAAGGATTTTACCTCCATCAGAAATATGGATTTATCAAAGCGCAAAGTTCGTAATGCACCAGCTTTAGTGCATTCTTTGCTCACCATGATTTCCCTAATGGAAATTGACTATAGTGTGGTTTTCTTACAATTTATTCTTCATAAACTGGAGAAGGAACTGTAATTTGAGGAAGTTCAATCACTATATTTGATGTGAAACCACATAGGAATTGCACATAGAAATTTATAATGATTGAATTAGGCGTCGCAACTTAAACTTAATGTTTCACTTTGAAAAGATTTTGCGAATTTAAAATTGTTTAAATTGAGATGGCAAGTAACCACACAATTAAAGACAATATCTCAAAATAATATCAAAATTATAATGAAAACAAGTAGTGCAACAAACAAACAATCCACCACGTAACAAAGAGAGAATTCACCTCAAGTTTCCTTCACTCGCACTCTTTAAGGGTTATCGGAAGAAGAATCACCACAATCCGGAAGATGCCACCACGAAGGAGAGGAAGCTGAGGTAGAGATCCAACGAAAGTTAGCCGGAGGAGGGGCTAAGTGTAGACGACCAGTGATCCACCAACGTCCGGAGGGAAGATGCTTGACTTCTTTTCTTGCAAGAGGGCTCATCGGATGAGAGGAATTCCAAGAAGGCGGGCAAGCAAGAGGACCGGCCAAGTGTGGAGGGAATTAGGGTTTGTGGGGTCTAGGTTTAGGGTTATTGAAAGAGCATAAAATCTGAAATTAATTTCAGATTTAATTAAATGAGGGAAAAGAATTTGAAATTCAAATTCAAATTCAAATATGGGTTAGGGGAATTAGAGTTATTAAATCCTCTTTAAAATTAATTACCAAGGAGGGTAATCAATTAAGAGAATTATTGAGGGTAGAGGGAAGGATTAGAATTCAAATTTTGAATTCAAAATTTGGGCATAAGGGGGGCCGGCAATATGGATGAGGCTGGGGGAAATTGGGAGGGGAATTAATCCTTCCTAATTCCTTGGTTCACTTTAGGGAAGAGAATAAATAATTCAAATCTAATTTAATATTAAATTAGACTCAAATTGAAAATTTTCCTCATTTGAAAAGGTTAATTTAGGAAAGTATTTGAAATCCAAATTTGAATTTCAAATTGGATTAAATTCTCTCCCAAAATAAGTGGGCTAATTAAGGTAATTGTTAATTATGATTAAAATCACCATTAAGAAGGCAATGGTGAGGTGGCCGGCGGTGGAGTAAGGGGATGGGGGGATTGGTGGTGTGAAAGTTGATCAATTGGTGGGGGAGGGGCCGGCGGGCTAGAGGGTGGATGTGGGTGGCTGACACGTGGTGGGTGGGGTGGAGATTGAATTAATTAGATCCACGATTTGAGCACTTTCCTAATATGAATTATGTCAATTTAGGAAAGAATTCAAAATCTAAATTTGAAATCAGATTTTGAATGTGAGTTCCCTCCTAATCATCATGCTCCACTTTTGGAAAGAGACAAGATAATCAATTTTGGATCAATGGGAGGGGAAGGCCGACGGAGGGAAGGTGGAGGAAGAGTAAACCGATGGTTTGGGTTGTCTTGGAGAGGGTGACCGACGGTGGAAGTCAAGGAAGGAGGAAGAAGGAAATACTATGAGTACTAACTGCGAGTCCCGGGATCCACCGACGGCTGACGAGTGATGCGTGGCCCTCTCCAAGGGTTTCTCCTCTCACAAACTCACAAAGAGATCAAGAACAAAAAAGCTGAATTTTCATTAGTAATCATTCATCATCCAAATACAAGATCAATGACCTAACATAAAGGCCTCATAGAAAAAGAAAAGAAATGACTAAAATGCCCATAGGGCTACAACTCAACTCAACACATAAGCAAAGGTACAAATGTAAATAAAGAAAATCTGAACTAATACATAAAATATCAAATATATACGCTCCTCATGGTAGCCGTCGATCTACAATGCTTCCGGGGTAGACATTCCAGAATCTCCTACTGATATCCTCATCAATATTATTCTATTGTATTGTCTTCAATCCACCTAAGTTTAGGTATCAAAGTGAAAATACTAAAGAAACATTTGTGTCCTTCAAATTTTGCTGAGAAATCTGAATGAGGAAGATCAATTACCATATTAATGCTTGCTCTCTTTCTCCTGTTGGTCAATTTTTTGCTCATGAACCAACAAATAAATTTACAAGTAATCAATTGAAATTCTTCATTAGCATTAGATTATTTTATGGAACAAATAATAAAATTAAATTTTGGTGCTAGAGATCAAAGAATTTTTCTCAGGAAGGGTCTAATCCTCCATCTTGTTATACCCTTCATCTTATTGTTGTTATAAACATCTAATTCACGATCTCCATTGCTCAAGAAAAATATTTCCCTCAAAGTATTTCAAACACTAGCTTTTCAAAACCTTAGTACTTCATAGAATCCCAAATATACTTCGAAGCGTCTTTGTTGAGAATGGTCCCCAAGATTTAGCAATCAAATAGTAGGAAAAGATAATTCTTTGCTTTTAGATCTTTTAAGTGATGTCATTCTAGTTCAATTCTTTTGCCATCGGTCATAACATGCCAGCTGCTAGGTATGATATCTGATCAAAGATGACAGACCGATTCTCCTAAAGATCTTAAGAAGTTCGTGACTAGAAGGGGAATGGATGGTTGAACGTAGGGCTGCAAATGAACCGAGCTAGCCGAGTATGTGAGTGTTCATGTTTGTGTTCATTTAATATCAGCTTGTTCAAGTTTGGTTCATGTTTGTTCGAGCTTTATTGTTTGTGTTCATGTTTGGTTTATTTAAATTAATGAGTGTTCATGTTCGGTTCATGTTCAGTTCATGTTCGTTCGTTTAGTGCTTATCGAGCTTGTTCGCGAACATATTTAATGAATTTTCAAACAAACACATTCATGAACATATCTATGAACAAACACATTTATAATAAAAGCAATTGTCTATGAAACAAAGACAATGATTATTTATATTTATTAATTCTATAGTCAAATATTAATTATTTTTATCGAGCTTATTCACGAGTTCAAAATCGAACACGAATCGAGCTTCTTATCGAGCTTAATGTCGAGCTTGTTCACAAAATTCAAATGATGTTGTTCGCGAACATAAATGAGCCGAACACATTAGTGTTCAAGTTTGTTTATTTAAGAATCGAGTATTTAAAATATTGTTCAAGTTTGTTTGTTTAGTTAATTAAACGATCACAAACGAGCTTTAATCGAACCGAACAACGAGTAGCTCGTCGAACGTTTGGTTCGCTTGCAGCCCTAGTTGAACGAAGTTATCAATGGCCATGGAAAATGTTGCTTCCTTGAAAAGCAAAACAACGTAAAATAGAAGAAACAAAGTTGCCAATGTAATCTATCTTACAAACTCATCTATCTGCACTGAGATTCAATCAAACACACCACTCCTTCGAGCTCTAATACCAGTTACAAAAATGATAGGAAGAACAATGTAGCTGAAAACTAAAAAACAACGAAAAAAAAAAAAAATCTGTAATTGTTGAGTTCATTAATCAATAGCCATTTTATAGACAAATACATCAACAAAAATAACCATAGAAATACCAATAAATTATCAAATTATTGGCCATTAATAAAATTAAAAACACCATAACACAACACTAACCAACAGGCAACAACTTCCTCTTACTAATTAGTTAATGACCAGCCTCCACTACTTTCACTATTGAGTAGGAAAAACAAACAAACTGATCAAATGCTATAAGATTCAGACATAACAACTTCCCTTGCAGAGATCGACTTGTCTACCATCTCTCTCCTAAGGCCTAAAAGAGAATGAGACAGTCAAGAGACTAACAGAAAGATATGGAAAGCACTTGCTCAGGTTTTAATCAAGGATCTTAAGGTTATTTTTAAATGAAATTGTCACTTCAAGAAAGTGCAGCATTCTTTCAACTAAAAAACCAGCATATTTATGCTTATTGAATATTTGTTTTTGGGTAAAAGAACACAATAAAGAAAATCTCTCTTTTGCTACACCGACATCGGGTTAGAGAAAAAAAAAACCAAAACATAAGTGAATCAAACAAATTAAAAGTAATGTAATATTTGGTTAACTTAAACTGCAAACATAATAGATACCAAGCAAGCCTCTGTCGTTCAAGTAACCAGCTTCTTCGTAGGAATATGTGGATTCCTATACACCCTTTGTAGCATCTAAGCCTTTGGCATGTGAGATTAAGTATTCACTAGCCTGTGATATATGAACTCAGCAGCCAGTGATAAATGAACAAAACATAGGCATTAATGGTAAATACCATCATCCGTTCACTTGCGCTCCACAACTAGCTCATTTGAATACTATGCACACTTGCAAAAATACTCCGATGGTACCACTGAACTCTATATTCAGGATCAAAATCCTAGAAGAGTTCAAAAGGGCATGAATTTTCCTGCACACATCAAACTTTTCAGTGTTATATATTTCTCATTATGGGCGACTCAAAAACCTACAAATTTATAGCAGGGAGGCTCTTCTTTTCAATCATGCAAACATCAATCAAAATAACAATTTTACCAAAGTGAACATTCTGCGGACATAGAGCAAGACCTTACCAGTTAGTTCTCACTCCTGTTGCTCATGAAGATGAAAATTCACGTATTATCATGCTTGATATCCATATCTTCATCTACCATATCAATTTCATCAACAATAACATAACTTGATGCTCCATTGGAGGTTGTGAAGTTTGTTGCTTCACCTCCACCTATCTGACCTTTATGTAGTTTCAGGTATCTGAGAAAAGAGTAACTAATTCATTATAGGAAGATTTGAAGTTTAGTTTTTTTTTTTAAGATTTGAACTGAAGTTAAGCCGGCAACATGTTGCAGTTAGGTAATTGAATTAAAATGAGTACAACTCACAACCGCACATAAAAGGCATTTCTCATTGCATTGACCTGTTTGAAAATCATGTATAGATTTCCAGACTTTGATGAAACTCCAATGAAAGAATTCTTGGCTATATTATTAGTTTGCTGATGAAAATGCTATGAAATAAAGTGAAACACGATGCCTTGTATTATCAAAATGAGGCTCAAAACGTTGTCAATTGTTACGCTTGGACCGGTCCCAGCTGGACCGGTCCAGTTCTACACCCGGCGGTCCAAAGCCGGGCGGAACCCAGTCGCAGAAACGGCGGAACCCAGAGCGGGCGAGGCGGGGTTGGAGCGTTTCGTTCGAGGGAATTTTTGAATGAGGGTGTTTATGTAATTTGTATCTTTCCTTTTGCTTTAATTAGGGAGTTATGATGAGAATTGGCTCTCATCTTGAATTTGAATTTTATTTGAGATCTAGTTTTTTTTTGTTCTTGTGCTCTAGGCTACGGCTAGAGATTTGGAGAGTTTTTCCTTCCTCTCGAATTGAAGGAAAATTATATCTTGCTTGTTGTTTGCTTCTATTAGTGGAATACAAGCGTTTGCAATTGTTTTCCTACGTTTTCTCTCAGTTTTTCTTCAGTTTCCTAATGTTTTCACTGTTTTCCTGCTCCGGACAGCAGTTTGCTTGGAGAGTGTTGCAAGAAGTGAATAGGAAATACTAGATTACAAGTATTTCCTATCAAATTGGTATCAGAGCATCGTTTTGGGACCACCGGCGGCTGAAATTCTGAAATTTCAGCAAGTTTATCGTTTCCTGAAGAAGAATTTTTGGGTTCCGTTAGAAGAACGATGGCCGGAAAGAAGGTGGACGTCTTGAAAGGCGAAGTCGAACAATTGAAAACCGATTTGGAGGAAAGATTTTTTTATTTTCAAAATCAAATCACCACCAACAATGAAAGGTTGAAGGGGAAATTCACGGCCATTGAAGAAATGATTTGAAATGAAAACTAATCCGACGACGTCGGAAGCAAGAGAGACTACCGGAGACCACGGCGTAGGAGGAAATCCGAACCCGCTTAGGGGAGGAGGAATCCGAATGTAGAGATCCTTGAGGGAGAAGACGACATGCCACCTCTAAAGCCACTTTCTAGGGAGGAGATGAGCATGGAAAATGATCGAAGAGGTGCTGATTTTAGCGGAAGAAGAGAAGAATTTCAGCGTCGAGGTGCTGAATTTCAGCGTCGAGGTGCTGATTTTGAAGGTAGAAGAGGGGAATATGATGAAAGTGCAGATTTTGGCGGAAGAAGAGAAGAATTTCAGCGTCGAGGTGCTGAATTTCAGCGTCGAGGTGCTGATTTTGAAAGGGAAGAGGGGAATATGACGACGATTTCGGATACCATCGCCGGAGGGAGGACCGGGACACTTGGGAAGCACCTCCTCTTCGAGGAATGGAAGGTTATGGAGAGTATAGGGGTAACGGAAGGGATCCGAAGGTGAGGAAGTTGAAGATGCCCATCTTGGAGGGCAAAGATGGCCATGGTTGGATCTACAAGGTGGAGCGTTACTTTGTTGTCAACGGATTGACAGATGATCAGAAGCTGACGGCGGCAGGATTGTGTCTGGAAGGGAAGGCGTTGGCATGGTATCAGTGGCGAGACAAGAGGGAGCCCATTCGGAGCTGGAGAGAGTTCAAGGATTGTTTATTATAGCGTTTCCGAGATGAAGGGGGAGGAGACTTCTATGAACAATTCTTTGCTTTGACGCAGGAGGGGACTGTGGACGATTACCGAGACAGATTTGAGTACCTGGCAAGCAGACTGGATCACATTTTTGAGTCTGCCCTAGAAGGGAACTTCATGAAAGGGCTTAAACCGGAGATCCGAACAACAGTTAGAGTGCTAGAGCCAAGGAACTTAGGCAAGGCTATGGAGCTTGTACAATTGGTGGAATATCAAAAGAGATCAGAAAGAGGAGCCCCAGGGAACCAAAGGGAGGTGCCCAAGGAGCGATCTGGTGGAGGTGGAAATGGGGGACAGTTCAAAAAGCTGACTGAGAAGGAGCTGCAGGAAAAAAGGGCAAAAGGGGTGTGCTTCAGGTGTGATGAGAAGTACATGCCGGGGCATAGGTGCAAATGACCGATCTCTTTAGGTTCTCCTCGTTTGTGAAGATGAGGAAGACGAAGATGGAGGTGGGAATGACCCCGAGGTGGAGGAGGAGGAGAAGTTGCATCTGGACGTAGCGGAAGTCTCTTTGAACTCAGTAGTGGGACTCACTTCGAGTCAAACTATGAAGGTGAAAGGAGAGATCTCTGATCCTGAGGTTGTGGTGTTGATAGACAGTGGAGCAACCCACAATTTCATTTCCACCCAGATTATAGATGTATTGGGGATGGAGCTAGTGGATACCGAAGGTTACGGGGTAATGATGGGCACCGAGAAGGTGGAGATGGGTTGAGTAGTCTGTCGAGGAGTAGTATTGAAGATTCAAGGGACCCATGTAAAGGAAGACTTCCTTCCCTTGGAATTAGGGAGTACGGATGTCATCATTGAGATGAAATGGCTGCAGACATTGTGAGAGACCAAAATCAATTGGGGAACACTGAGGATGGAGCTGGTGGTTGGGGGCAGGAAGAGGACGATTCAGGGTGATTCCGGGCTGACCAAGGCAGGGGTTTCTCTCAAATCCCTCATCAGAACCATTCAAGAAGAGGGGGGATGCTACTTAGTAGAGTTGCACCGCCTGGAAGGGGTCAGATTGGAGGAGGAAGGCAATGTTCCCTCTGCAGTACAGCCGCTCATACACCAGTTCAGCGAAGTTTTTCACCCGCCCCAGGGTTTACCTCCTCAGAGAGAGTTGGAGCATGCCATTACTTTGAAAGAGGGTGAGACTCTGATTAGCGTCCGTCCTTACCGCTATCCACAGATTCAAAAAGATGAGATTGAAAAGATGATTAGGGAAATGCTGAAGGCGGAGATTATCAGACCCAGCAACAGCCCTTTTTCTAGTCCAGTCCTCCTGGTCAAGAAGAAGGATGGGAGTTGAAGATTTTGTGTGGATTACAGGGCTTTGAATAAAGGCACTGTACCAGACAAGTTCCCAATCCCTGTGATTGATGAGCTGTTAGACGAGCTACATGATGCAGTGATGTTTTTTAAGCTGGATTTAAAATCCGGATACCACCATATCAGGATGAGGGAGGCAGATGTTCCAAAGACAACGTTTAGGACACATGAAGGGCATTATGAATTTCTGGTAATGCCCTTTGGTTTGACTAACGCTCCCGCAACCTTTTAATCTTTGATGAATCGGGTATTCTTGTCCTGGTCTTTTTCGATGACATCCTGGTGTACAGCAGGACTGTGGAGGAGCACTTAAAACATTTGAGGGTGGTATTGGAAGTGCTTCAGGAACATCAATTAAAAGCTAACCTGAAGAAGTGCAGTTTTGCTCAGGCAAGTGTGGAGTACTTGGGACATGTGATGAGGACATCGATCCAAAGTCCAAACATGTGTATAGTCGGAAGCATCACCGGTCGATGGCCACGATTCAGAGCTTATTTTTCTAGTTGTTTATGCATTTTATTTTTATGTTTTCCTATTGTACCCTTATGTTGAGTTGAGTCATGTTGGGGCCCTGAGGGCAATTTAGTCTTTATTTATTCATGTATGCTTGAGACCTATATATATGGGTCTTTTCTCTTGTAATAGATGATGAATATTTGAATGAAAATTTGTGTGTTTCTACTTCTTCTTCTTGCATGAGAGCTTGAGAAGGGAGAGAGCTCAAGGGGAGCAAATCGCAAGGCCCACCAGTCGTTGGAAGAGTCCGCGACTCGTGGTTAGGTTTTCTATCTTCTCCTTCGTATTCACCTCTCTCTTCTTTCTCCTCCACCACAAGAAGACCCCTTCCTCTTTCCCAAACCCGCCGGCCCTAAGCCTTCCTTGGCCGCCGACCACCCCACCTCCTCCACCCGTCCAAGCCCTTCACCACCGGCCCTCTTCCACACTCCCCACTTGTTTGAATTTTGAAAATACAAATTATTTGAGTTAAGAAAATTTCCAAATTTGTCAAGCCAAATATGGAAAGTTTTCAAATTCAAAACAATTCGAAATTCGAATCAAGGTGGATCTCTTAATCAAACCTCCTCATGCACACAAGCAAATTTGGAAGGTTTGTACTTGCTTCCACATCCTCTCCTCTCCCTCTTGATGCCGCCGGCCTTACTAGGCTTTCCCCTCATTAATTGCTCCATTAATCCCCCCTCAATTTGAAATAAAAAAAAATTAATTTCAAATAAAAACTCCCTCCCAAAATTTCAAATCCTGAAATTTATTGCAGGATTTGTTTTAAAATTCCTCCCTCTCCTCTCTTGAAACCGCCGGCCTCCCCTCCTTAACTCCCCCCATTAATTCCCCAATCAATGCCATAACTCCCTTGGATTTGAAATTCAAAATCCAAGTCAATTCCCTCTCAATTTTAATCAAAACTGAAATTAATTTTCAGATTTTGATTAATCCCCCTACACTCTCCACTAAGCCTGATTTCTCTAAACCCAAGCTCCCTTCCCCTTACACCCGCCAGCTTCACCCTCTCTCCTTGGGAATCTCGCCAACCCCTCCTCTCTCTCTCTCCTTTTGTGAATTGAGAAGCCAAGGGAAAAAGAAGGCGACGCATTTTCACCTCTATTTCGATGATGCATGGCGGATCCGGAGCTTGATAGTGGATTGGTGCTCGACATCTATGGTGACATCCACATCACCCGGTCTCCATTCTTCGACGTCGGGTTTGGACTCGATGACACGGTGGAAGACCACTTGAATCGCATCCTCCCCACACTCATAGACGTCCTCGACGAACAATTCGAGGACTACTCGTGGACCGTCAACGACTATCCGTCCGTGCCTCCTCCACCACCGTCAACCTTTCCGTGGCTCAAGATCATTGGTGTTGCACCTTACTGATGTAAACAAGTTAGAGCAAAGCACAAGAGAACAACAAAGAGAATCAAATCTTTACTTTCATAAATTAAGACATAACTTAGAGAACAAAATAGGTTAGAGAAAACAACTATCTTCAAAAAGAGGAAAGAGACAACTTCCAACAACTTAAAACAAAAGAAGACCAACAAAGAAACAATATTTTTTTATAAAAAAAACTATCCTCAGAACATCCTTCAAGAGGACTCCTCACATGTACTGATTGTAGGAATATAATTTAAAATAAGGTTTAGATATGCAAACCAAGGGTCCACCACAGCTAGAAGTATCCAGTGTCCTTTCAACTTCTCCAAACAGCCAACAACCTTGCTAAAACAGCCAACAAAACAGCCCACAGCTTCACCAAAACATCCAACAAAAACAGCCAACAACTTCACCAATGGAACTAGAAGAAAGATACAGGTGGAGTGGAACTTGCGTAGAGAAGAAAGAGGTTAGAAGCCGAGACGAAAGAGGAGAAGCTCGCAAGCTTTCCAGAGGGGAGAAAGAGAAGGTGGACAAAGCTCTCAAGCTTTTCCAAGAAGAACCCGCAGGTTTAGCACTTTGCTCTCAAATATTCACCAACCATTTCTTCACAAAATACCTCATATATATAGGCCAAAGAGGGGGAACATAAAAGCCAAAAGTTCCCAACTTTCTAAATAGAAATGAAAAGCCAAGAGGCACATCTGCTGAATCCCAAGAGTCCATGAACAAAGCCACGGAACCAGCCAGGGACAGCACAAACCGCAGCATCTGCATAGGAACCAGGCGGCATTTAATTTTCGGTCAACAGAGAGGATGCCATGGCGGTAAAGAAGACAGCACCCGAAGAGGCACCTCACACCCGAAGCAGCAGCAGCCGTGAGGGAATTTTCCAGAGAAGAAAAAGGGCTGCAGTAAGTTGATTTCAAGAAGAATGTGAAAGAGCAAATTCCACCCACCAAATCTCTTTCCAATCCTTAATTTTATAGCAAGTCATTAGCTCATAATGAGCTACTTCTCCACTAGATATTAATGAGCTTGGCACAACTAAAGTTTTAACTACTTAAGCTCAAACCGAAACAGCCAATGCCATCATGAAACCAACAAAAATCCAAAGGACAAATGGACCCCAAGCCGGCAAACCCAAGGAAGCAAAATCCAAACCTCTTCCTACCATGATCATTGGATTTACCACCATTATTGGATAGTATAAAATTAAAAAAAAAAAGAAAATATAACTAATATTGTTCATAACAAAAAAAATAGAGCAAGAAATCTAAATGCATCACTTACTCATGACATCGTTAAGTGTGTTGAAGATCTTCTCCCGCTAAGCCTAGTGTAGTTGAGTGATCCATCCCCAAGGTGAAAACTCTCTTTATTAAATTGCGGATTGTTGATTAATAGCTTTTGGTATTGCTACTATCTTTGGTTACCTAGGAGTTTTGGCTAATCTACTTGTACTCCTTCGCCTAAGCAAGTTAATACTAAGAACATTTAATGATTTTACTTGTTATCTCAATAAGCTCTTAATTGTAATTTCATTATCAATTACTTTTAATTTTCTTAAGAAGCTCATTCGCATGTGGTATCACATCAACATGTGGTATCCCAAGAAGAAGTGGCAGTGGATCAAACTAAAATTGAGGCAATGCAGAAATGACCACTGCCTAGGAACCTCAAGGAGTTGAGGGGCTTCCTAGGATTGATTGGATACTACAGGAAGTTTGTGAAGGGGTACGGTTCCATTGCATGGCCGTTGACTGAGCAATTGAAGAAGGATAGTTTTTTTATGGGGAGAAGCAGCAACCCAGGCTTTCTAGAAGCTGAAGGAAGCCATGACTACAGTACCAGTGCTGGCACTTCCATATTTCAACCAGGTCTTTGTGGTAGAGACGGATGCGTCAGGATATGGACTAGGGGCGGTGCTGATGCAGAATCACAGACCGATAGCATACTACAGTCAAGTGCTTTCAGCCAGAGCCAGGTTGAAGTCAGTTTATGAAAGAGAGCTGATGGCCATTGTCCTGGCTATTCAGAAGTGGCGGTCTTATCTCCTGGGAAGACACTTTATTGTACGGACTGATAAGAAGAGCTTGAAGTATCTGTTAGAACAAAGAATGGTGACCGAGGAACATCAAAGGTGGTTATCCAAGCTATTAGGCTACGATTTTGAGATCCATTATAAGTCGGGTTTGGAAAATAGGGCAGCCGATGCTTTATCCAGATGTGTTGGGGAGCTCCAAGAATTAGCTGTGCCGGTACCCCTGATGGTCGACTGGGGTGCGCTCAAGGAAGAAAGCCTACAGAATGAAGAACTGGGAAAGATCAGAGAGGATCTGAGAACAGACAAGAGTAGCCATTCAGGATACTACATTGAGGGGTAGAGGCTATTGTATCAAGGGAGGTTTGTGATGCCGAGAACCTCCATCCACATTTCCCACTTGTTGCAGGAGTTCCATGGCAGTGCGATTGGAGGCCACTCAGGAGTTCAGAAGACTTACAGGAGGCTAGCTGCTGAGCTCTACTGGAAAGGGATGCACAAAGATATGGAGGAGATGGTAGCAAGGTGTGAGGTGTGCCAGAGAAACAAATACATGGCGATGGCTCCAGGAGGACTACTACAACCATTGACACTTCCAAACAAAGTTTGGGAGGAAGAGTCCATGGATTTCATCGAAGGCTTACCCAGATCAGAAGGATTCACGGTCGTCCTGGTAGTGGTGGACCGACTCTGCAAATATGCACACTTCATTCTCTTATGACACCCCTACACTGCTGTGTCGGTAGCAGCCGCTTTTATCAGGGAAGTTGTTAGACTGCATGGGATTCATGAATCGATTGTGTCTGATAGAGACAAAGTGTTCCTTAGTCAATTTTGGAAGGAATTGTTTCGAATGCAGGGCACTGTCCTCAAGAGAAGTACCGCCTACCATCCCCAGACAAATGGACAGACAGAGGTGGTAAACCGGAGCTTAGAGACATATTTGAGGTGCTTTGCTTCAGAAACACCACGGAAGTGGGCACAATGGTTACCATGGGCGAAGTACTAGTACAACACCTCGCACCATTCTGCTTCTCAGATGACACCATTCAAAGTGTTGTATGGGAGGGACCCCCCACACCTAGTGCACTATGGGAGAGGAAGTACACCTAATTCTACAGTGGAGCAATACCTAGAGGAAAGAGACCTGGTGCTAGAGGAGTTGAAGAAACATTTGGGAAGAGCACAACAAATCATGAAGAAGAGAGCAGATACACACAGGAGGGACATACAATATGAAGGTGTACTTGAAGCTAAGGCCCTACAGGCAAAAGTCAATGGCTAACAGGAGGAACGAGAAATTGGCCCCGAGGTACTTCGGGCCCTATGAGATCTTGGGGAAGATTGGAGCAGTGGCATATCGTCAGAAATTACCATCCTCCGCTATCATACACCCGGTGTTTCACATGTCATAGCTGAGGGGAGCACTTGGAGAGCATGCAACTAGTGTGGAATTGCCAACATCACTGACAGAGGAGTTGGAAGTGGTTATGGAACCCGTGGAGCTAGAAGGGGTAAGGCGAGATAAAAAAGGAAACAAAGAGGTGTTGATCAAATGGAAGGATCTCCCCGACTACGAGGCCACTTGGGAGCCCTATGAGATGATGAAACAGCAGTTTCCGTACTTTCACCTTGAGGACAAGGTGAATCTTTGGGAGGGAAGTAATGTTACGCTTGGACCGGTCCCAGCTGGACCGATTCGGTTCTACACCCGGCGGTCCAAAGCCGGGCGGAACCCAGTCGCAGAAACGGCGGAACCCAGAGCGGGCTAGGCGGGGTTGGAGCGTTTCGTTGGAGGGAATTTTTGAATGAGGAGGGTGTTTATGTAATTTGTATCTTTCCTTTTGCTTTAATTAGGGAGTTATGATGAGAATTGGCTCTCATCTTGAATTTGAATTTTATTTGAGATCTAGTTTTTTTTGTTCTTGGGCTCTAGGCTACGGCTAGAGATTTGGAGAGTTTTTCCTTCCTCTCGAATTGAAGGAAATTGTAGCTTGCTTGTTGTTTGCTTCTATTAGTGGAATACAAGCGTTTGCAATTGTTTTCTTACGTTTTCTCTCAGTTTTTCTTCGGTTTCCTGATGTTTTCACTGTTTTCCTGCTCCGGACAGCAGTTTGCTTGGAGAGTGTTGCAAGAAGTGAATAGGAAATACTAGATTACAAGTATTTCCTATCATCAATCTAAAATCTTTGGATTCCAAAAATTCGTGCCACGGGCTCTCTGCACGTTCTTTGTTGACAGGGAGAGTTTTAACGGATTTAGGTTCCGGGGAAAATTTTCAAAGGCAGATTGAGTTTTAGATAAGACACTGCCCAAAGATTTCACCCTCATTTTGCGAGGAATTTATGATCTGAGTTTAGGTTTCTCATAGGCGCAATCCCCTATGGTTAATTATCCCTCCCAATAGCGAAAGGAAACTTTCAATTAAGGCTAGTTGTTAAATAGGTCGCAATAATTAACTAACATATAATAGCATCAATTTTAGGGTTTGAATTTTGGAGTTTAATATTTGAAATTTACCAATATTTTAAAGTGGGTGGAGGAATGCTCACGAGCCCGATCAAGTTCCCATGATTCCGTCATCCTGAGCTATCATGGTCCATAGTTTACTTAATCATAGTAGGTAGTCAACCCAACCTGATAGAAGGAACATTGTCGACAACCATAGGTTGCTTCATCCAAAAATATTTTATAGACCTCGGGTGGATGTTTGTCTAAGTCAACATTAACTAACAGAGAGTTTTATATCTTATAACATGACACCCTACAATTCATTACTCATGTGGCTTTTAACCAATACAAAACATACGGGCTTTGGCCTTGACCATAAAATAATGGTGTCATTTTACTGCATAATCATTTGATTAGAGGCCATGTGTCACATCCTTGTGACAATGAATCAACTGAGAATGAATTGTAGAAATACATTCCACAAGAAACTTACTCTTTGTGAGTTGAATTTATTCTTCAATTCATCATGATCGTCAAACCGTTGTGAAGTGAGGATTGATTTTAGTTTTAAGTTTTTAGTGATTAAATTTTTATTTAGATGCTTAGAATTTGATAAAGTTCCAAGAGAAGTGCTATGGAGAGTTCTTGAAAAGAAAGGAGTCAATAATGCTTATATTCAAATCATTAAAGATATGTATGCAGGAGCTATTACTTGTGTTCAAACACAAGGTGGTTTGACCAAGTATTTCCTTATTTCGGTTGGGTTACATCAAGGATCAGACTTAAGCCCATATCTTTTTGCTTTAGTCATGGATGTTCTCACAAGACATTTGCAAGAGGATGTACCTTGGTGTATGCTTTTTGCTGATGATATTCTTCTTGCTGATAAGACTAGAGAGGGAGTTGAAGGTAAACTTGAATTATGGAGGTCAACCTTAGAGTCTAAAGATTTTCGCTTGAGTAGATCTAAAACAGATTATATGGAGTGTAATTTTAGTAGTAATAGACCTAGTGAGGGGATTATGACTTTGGGCGATCAAGTCATTAATAAGAGTACACGTTTTAGATATTTTGGATCTATTGTTCAGAGTGATGGTGAAATAGATGGGGATATTATCAGCGGAATTCAAGTTGGATGGTTGAAGTGGAGGAATGCATCGGGCTTGTTATGTGATAGAAATGTACCCCTCAAACTTAAGGGAAAATTTTATAAGATGGTAGTGAGGCCTGCAATGCTTTATGGTGCCGAATGTTTGTCATTAAAAGAGAAGCATAATACTAAGTTAAGTGTGGCAGAGATGAGGATGCTCAGGTGGATGAGTGGCTTTACCCTTAGAGATAGGATACGAAATGAGCATATGCGTGAAAAGGTTGGAGTAGCTCCAGTAGAAGATAAGATTAGAGAGAGTTGCCTTAGATGATTTGGTCACATAAAACGGCGGCCTTCCGATGACCCGGTTAGAAGAGTAGAGATATTAGATTTGACTTATGTTAAGAAAGGTAGAGGCAGACCTAAAAAGACTTGGTTAGAAAGTATTAGGAAATGACCTTTCTTTATTAGATTTAAACAAAATTTTGACTTTTAATAGGCCACAATGGAGAAAAATGATTCATGTAGCCGACCCCACGTAGTGGGATAAAGGCTTGATGTTGTTGTTATTGTTGTTGTTGTTGTTGTATGCTTAGAATTTGATAGTTAGTGGTGGAATCAAAATGTGCAAAAAAAGATAACAAATAAAAAGATTTGTTATAAAAATTATTTTAGATGTAAAATTTCTGATAATTGGGAAAGATACAAAAAGGACGGTAACGAGTCTAAGAAAACAATATGTAAAATAGATTAGATACTAAGGCGGACGAAAGATATATGAATAAATTAGTCAAACAAAGAGATAAGAGTAGTACATATTTAATTCAAGTGAAGTATATTAAGGATGAAGATAAAAATATTGTTTTTATTATAAGAGAATATTCAACAAAGGTTGATGAGATATTTTTATAAACACTTCAATAAATATTATAATAATGTGATTGACTTTAGTGATCTTAGCACTCTAAAGGAAAATAATTGTTTTTTGTTTTTATCAATGTATTATTAAAACCAAAATTAGAGAGGCTTTAATGAAAATGAAGTGTGAAAAAGCTATTAGACCTGATGATATTCCAATAGAGGTGTGGAATGTTTAGGAAATGAAGGAATTTCTTGGCTTACTAAACTTTTTAATATTATTTTAAAGATAAAAAAGATGTCAAATGAGTGGAAAATGAGTGTGTTGATTATTATTTTTAAGAATAAATGTGATGCACAAGATTGTGCGAATTATAGAGAAATTACGTTAATGTGTCATACTTTAAAACTGTGGGAGACAGTTATGGAGCATAGGTTGCGACATGATACTATGTTTCTCAAAATCAATTTGGATTCATGTCGGTAGATCTACTATGGAAACTATATATCCATTGAAAAGTTTGATGGAGAAGTATATTTTAGATATCTTGGACCTATTGTTCATAGTGATGGTGAAATAGATGGGGATATTATTAGTTAAATTCAAGTTGGATAGCTGAAGTGGAGAAATGCATCGGGCTTATTGTGTGATAGAAAAGTCCCCCTCAAATTTAAGGGAAAATTCTATATGATGGTGGTTAGACCTGCATTGCTTTATGGTGCAGAATGTTGGCTATTAAAAGAAAAGAATAATATTAAGTTAAGTGTTGTAGAGAAGAGGATGCTCAGGTGGATGAGTGGCTTTACTCTTAGAGATAGGATATGAAATGAGCATATACGTGAAAAGGTTGGAGTAGCTCCAGTGGAAGATAAGATTAGAGAGAGTTGTGGTTTGGTCACATAAAACGATGATCTTCCGATGACCCAGTTAGGAAAGTAGATGTATTAGATTTGACTTATGTTAAGAAAGGTAGAGGTAGACCTAAAAAGACTTGGTTAGAAAATATTAGAAATGACATTTCTTTATTAGATTTAAATGAGAATTTAACTTTTAATAGGGTACAATGGAGAAAAAGGATTCATGTAGCCGACCTCACATAGCGTAATAAAGGCTTGATGTTGTTGTTGTTGTATGCTTAGAATTTGATAGATAATATATTTTATAATTTTTATAGGCTTTGAGAATTGATCTCTCCGGTTTAGATTACATTCAATGCGACTATCATCGGGTGATTTGCAATTACTTTCAATATATCTGTAATTTTGTAAGAATTTTGAGAGCATTTAAAAGTATGAGATCCCCTCCAACTGAGATTTTCCGTCAACACGGTCATTATCATGGTGATTATCGTCATTTTAAATATATTTGTATTTTGTATTGGGGTTTGAGCATTTTGAAAATAGGGTCCCCTCTAGTTGAGATTTACAGTTAATATGACCATCATCGGAGTATTTGAGCACTTCTTAGCAAATCCGTGAAACATTATCAGATATTACAATTAGGAACTTGACATAAAGATCGGAACACATGCGGAATCTAATATTTCTTCAAGCAAAATGGATGGAAATCTTACTTTCACAGTCCCACCGTTTAATGGAAACCCTTTGAATATTTTCTTTAATAACTTACCGATGATGACCCAAGACTCTTTAATGGGAAGGAATATACAATGTCAAACCAACTCACTTAGCGAGAATACATTACTTATGCCTTCTAGGATTGAAAATTTCAAAATATTTCCACGCCTTAGTTCTTTTTATGATTGGCCTTTCAGAGTAATTATCTTTCATTCATTATCCCCCTCTGCATATTTGGATTTTATAATTCTGTTGTATCACTCTATTAGCCATGAATTTACTTTTCAATTTAAGCATCTTATCCTTCAACTCTTGGGCCTCTACATCCATGCTCACGTTATTATATGCTTTTATCATTATGGCAAGGATGATATATGATGTAGAACGGGAAGGAGGATTTGTTCTGGAGGGGGTCTCCTCTCCTAAATCTGTAATTTTTTTTCCTTACAAAGTCTGGATTTATTTCAGAAATTTCTAATCGTCTTGAAGAGCAAATCGTTCCAAGAATCTGAAACAATTCTTTACTGGAAATCGCAACCTTTTCAGATTTTCCTCACAAAATCTGATGGGAATTCCAGCATTTTTTTCCACAAAATCTGAGAAGAAAATCAGCATGTAACAAGCAGAGGAAAAGAGGGAGAGGGGAGAACTGCTGCGGCTGGATCCAAGGGAGGCTGAGGGAAATTTGACTCCTTGAAGCCGTGAAATGAATTAGGAAAAAAAAAATAAAATAGGAAATGGTCCAGGGAGAATTCGGCTAGAGCAGGTAAAATTCCAAGCTCTTCCTAAAGAGAAAACAAAGGAACCTGAAGAGGCTTTAGGAAATTCCAGATGTAGCCGGCGGGATGTAGAGGGAAAATAGGGAGTTAATTCCTGAATACACTCTCAGTTTTTGGGAAGGAAATTAATGGCTTGGGCTTTGGGAAATTTCGGCTGGCAAAGAGAGACAAAATTTCTAAAGATGCTTAGTAATAACTTAGGAAATAAATCCTAGTAATCCTCACAGGGGGGCCGGTGGTTTTCAAATTCAACAAGGGAATTTAATGCTCTCATATTTGAATTTAAAATTCAATTGAATTTAGAATTCAAATGAATTTAAATTAGATTGCATGAATGACTTTCTTAAAATAGAAGTTGAAAATTAGGAAAGCTTTGAATGTCAAATTGAATGTGGAGATTTAAGGCTCATTGATTTGCCTTCAGGAATTTTCAAAATCATGAAATTAATTTCAATTTTGATTTAAATTGGGGGGAACTTAGTTTGAAATTTGATTTCAAATTAAGAGGTCATTAATGCTTTAATTGAGGAATTAATGGGAGAAAAGCCCCATGGTGGCCGGCGGCATGTAGAGAGAGGGAATGTGGGGATGAGGTGTCATGCTTGCATAACTGTAAATTTAGGATTAGGAAAGTAATTAAACAAATCCAATTGAATTTGAAATTCAAAAGAACTGATTTAAGAACTTTCCAAAAATAGAATGACAAATTATGAAAGATTTCAAATTCAATTTTGTTGGATTTGAATTTCGAAAATCTGTCCAAAGATTAAATTACCCAAATTAGGCAAGAATTTCAATGGGGAGAAGGGGGTGGAAGGTGGCCGACGGCTAGAGCTTGGGCCGGCGGTATGAGGGGTTGGGTGGAGTGTCGGCCGTGGGTTAAGGAGGTGGAGCTAGGGGAATACTTGGGTGGATGAAGAGGAGATGAAGGAGATGAACAAAAATATACGAGAAAGATAGAGATAACTAACGAACTCACACAGAGATCGTAAGAACCGCGAACCTCGGACTCTTCCAAAGATTGACGGGTATTGCGAATTACCCTCCTCGGGCTTCTCCTCTCATGACTCACTAAGAGATCACGTGATATTGAACTCACAAAGAGAACAAAACATAAGAAAAATTTTCATTTCAATCATCATCCTATTACAATAGCTAAATGCCCTATATATAGGCCACAACATGAGAAAAATAAAAATTACAAAATTGCCCCTTGGGCCATAACACTCACATAAACTATCCTAGGGGTAAAACAGGAAATACCTTAATTAAGAACAAAATTGCAGAAAATAACTCATAATTTAAAATTTAAATAATGGCCGTCGATTTACGCCGCCGCCTGTGATAGATGCGCCAAATCTTCATACTGATGTCCGCATCAACATAATCGAGCTTACATTTATTTTCCTTTATGAACAAAACATTTATTTCATATATACCTCTAGCTTGCCCAATGCATTGATTACACTATTAATGAAAGGAGTATGCAAGACAACACCAATTCAGTGTTTTCTATTTCTCTAATGAAGAAAGGAACTTTCTCTATAAGCTCTGCTTTGACGTATCCACCAACAAGTGCACAGTAAGTAATGAAGCTTAGTTTGATTCCTTGAGTTTTTATTAATTTAAAAATAATACTCCATCTTATCAACTTTTCCTGCTCTCCCAAAACATCCAATCACTGTATTGAATATAATTATGCTGGAAGAAAAATACCTTCTCTTTATAAAATTCTTTGTTCATTTTCTCATACTTTCCAGCTTAACCATATGAATTAATTAAAATATTGAAATTAATCAGATCAAGGTTAATGCCCATGTCCTAAAACTAAATATACTACTTTTTCCACTTTACTTAATCTTCGGCCATCTTTACATGCAGATATTATAGAGTTTGGTGTGAATATGTATTTTCGAGAATTAGTCCTTTGGTTTAAAAGAATGGATCCATGCTTTGATCGTGTAGTCCTTTAACTCATAAGAGTTCATAAGAGTAGTAGATTTAATACAATGAAGAGTATATATGCGTCCACGAAGAATGGATTTGTATTTGAAAGTGATGTCCTTTGGCTTGGAAGAGGTGGTAGTTCACAAATGTGACTGGTTTGATTATAGAGTGTTTGGATCCTTGGAAGAGTAATCCTCTAAAAAAGAAGAATTATAATGCCACCCCCAAAAAGATTAAATACATGGAATTTCTAAATGATTTGAAACATTCATATTAAATTCCAGCTTCCACTTATTTCTTTAAGCTACTAGATGTGTGTATTTTTAAATCATTTAAAGTGACAAATTAATTATATGAGGATCCCTAGTCATTTAAAATTTTGACAGTCTCTCAGCGTTCAATCGAGAGAGGAGGGATCGAGCAAGGCTTCTCGTGTGCGGTTAAGGGAGACAATAAGGAGCAGTTTCTGCATGCGTGAGGGTCGAATGGAATGAGAGGGACAAGCGATTTCAGCTTGTCTTTTATTAAGAGGACTCAAGCGGTTATGTCGTTTGGGGCGAGTAGTTGTGTTGCTCGGAAAGACTGTACGTGAGGTGGGGCAAGCGGCTAGTCAGTGGCCAACAAAATCCATATCGTTTATTTCATATTTAAGTTTCAATTTGATATTTAATTACTTTATTTAAAGTAACATTTCAGTATATCAATTGAAAATATGTTTTATTTGTATACTATAAGTAAAATTATAAAAAATTTGAAAATTTTAATTTAAAAATTAAGAAATCAAGCTCAATAAACAAGTCAAGCTCGAGCTTTTTAAACGAGCCGAGCTCAAGCCTGAATTTTTTTAATGAGCCAAGTTCGAGTTGATTAAATGAGCTCGAGTTCAAGCTCAACGGGAATCAAACAAGCTCTGCTTGATAAGCTAAAACTCGACTCGTTTACACCCCTATATTCAATATCATACAAATAGAATTGTTATCTAGATAATAATATTATTAAGATAATTGATTCACTATTATCTTACTCATTGGATGCAATGCCATCTAGAAAGATTAACAGAGATTACCATCTTCTTTATTATTATTATTATTTTGATTATTTGTTCTAGAAGTTAGATAACATGACTTTCAGATGTAGACATATTTGATTGTTGTCTAGATATTAAAAAATATAACTTAAATGTTATTTATGAAATTATTATTTAAAGATATTAGTGAATTAAATAATTGTCATCTGATAATAACATGACATTACGAAGCAGATGTTACCTAATTAAAAAACCACTAAATTTGATTTATATAATCACAATAGGCACAAAGAATAAGCACATAATATTTGCAGCCACAATTGCCGCCAAAGTTGCAAGTTGTAAAAAACAGTACGTCCACTTACTTGTACCAGTTGAATAAACTAACTCCAACTATAATTACCAGAAGTCCCATGCCCTTCAGCACAGTAAATTGATCGTGGAAGTAAAACACTGCGACCTGAACAAAGAAAGCATTCATCTAAGACATCAATCATAAGCTACATAATACTTCATTGACCTCCGTAAATTTACCCAACTAGTTTGAGTTATCCGCATGAAAGGAGAAAGAGAAATAAATAAATATTTATATATAGAGAGGGTTGGGGATGCCTAAAGTTATATTTGATCTATAAATGAGAATCTATGAGTTTAGCAAATGAGGCTTATCAGAAATTTAAGATAAAAATGAGCATGTTGGAGAATCTCTAAGTGTTTTGTATATCAGAAGATTTAGTAAAAAGCTTGCGAAATATATTTTTCTTCCAAAGTAGTATACCAACAAACAAAAAGTTGATAAATGTTCTGACAATATAAGTATTAGAGCAATCCTGATAAACTTAAATTTGAGAAAGAATTTATAAGGACCCAAATGTACATGTGATGATTCCATAAAGGAAATGGAAAGTAAGGAATAATCTCAAGGCAGAAACAACCTTTCAAAGACAAAATTATGATTCCATATTATCAAAATTGAAAATAATATACGGCATAAGTAGCACATGGACCTCCCACCTATGCCGGATTTGGGGAGGGGTTCATGTACGCAGCCTCACTCCTGCATTTGATGAATGTGAAATAGATAGAAAGTATAAATCTAAAAATTTGTTAGATCGGTCCACTCAACTGGTCCAACCGGTCCAAGCGGGATTGGCTTACAGGTGAAACAGAGGCGGAGGTTCCGCCTCCTGTACAAGCCACAGATGCTGCTAGATCCAAGGGAGCTATTTTGGAAGGTTTTTTTGAGGGAATTAGGAGGGAAATTTGAATGTATAGATTGTTTAAAAATTTTCTTTTGAATTGTAGGCATTAAATAGGTTGTTTTCTTAGGGTTAGAGCATCTTGAATTTGGCTGAAATTTGAGATCTCTTAGTTTCTTTGGGCTCTAGCGGTGAAAGATGCTCCTCTCTCGAATAGAGGATCAATTGTATCTTAGTATTTCCATTTCCCTTTCATCAAATAATACAAATTATCTATTATTTCATGGTTTTGTGTGGATTTTTGTGGAGAATTCTCGTTGTTTTCCAAAAATTGATAGGAAATACTTGAGATCTACAAGTGTTTCCTATCAAATTGGTATCAAAACGCTTTCTTGGACTAAAAAATAAGATATCTACACTATTTTTGCAATTGGAGCCTAGATCTAATTAATGACAGCAAAGAAGATGGAGGCGCTGGAAGGCGAGATGAAGCAATTCAAAACCGGCGTATAGAAGTTCTCTACCATAAAAGAAAGATTTTCATGTATGGAAAACCGTATGGAAAAGCAATTTAGAAGGGTGGAGGAGATGTTAAGAAGACTCTTGGAGATGCAAACAAAAACTTCACTGGTGGTTCTGATGGCTAACCCTAACCAAAATTTTACCAGGATTCCCTTGGCCGAATCGGAGGGAAAAGAGATCAGACAAGAGGAGTTTGACGAGGGAAGTTTCTTTCATCAAGAGCCACCTCTTGGGGCTCCGATAAAGGGTGGATCAGGGTTTCTGGATGAGGGGACACAACAACAACAACAACAACAAGCCTTTATCCCACTACGTGGGGTCGGCTACATGAATCCTTTTTCTCCATTGTGTCCTATTAAAAGTCAAATTCTCGTTTAAATCTAATAAAGAAAGGTCATTCCTAATATTTTCTAACCAAGTCTTTTTAGGTCTACCCCTACCTTTCTTAACATAAGTCAAATCTAATACCTCTACTCTCCTAACCGGGTCATCGGAAGGCCGCCGTTTAATGTGACCAAACCATCTAAGGCGACTCTCTCTAATCTTATCTTCTACTGGAGCTACTCCAACCTTTTCACGTATATGCTCATTTCGTATCCTATCTCTAAGGGTAAAGCCACTCATCCACCTGAGCATCCTCATCTCTGCCACACTTAACTTAGTATTATGCTTCTCTTTTAATGGCCAACATTCAGCACCATAAAGCATTGCAGGCCTCACTACCATCTTATAGAATTTTCCCTTAAGTTTCTGGATGAGGGGACAACAAAGAGGAAATTTTTTTGTGGAGGCGGTAGGGCAGCCGACCACTATGAGAGGCTTTTTTAGCAAGGGGAGTTGTCCATCGAAGGAAGGGGTCAAGAGCCACCTCCTAGGGCTTCAATAAGGAGCAGAATAGGGTTATCAAATAGGGGGATAACAGGAAGGGAGTTTCGTGGTGAAGGTGGTGGGGTGGCTAACCACTATTGGAGGTCTTTTGGGCAAGGGGAGTGGACGACAAAAGGAGGGGGATGGGCCGAACCATGTGAATCGGGTCATGTGAGATGAAGGGAAGGAAGGTGGGATTCCCATCCACGAGACATGGGGGAAATATGGAGGGATCATGACAATTTGGAGGAGGAAGAAGCTATTAGGGAGGTAGTGATCCTAGAGTGAGGAAGTTGGGGATGCTAGTATTTAAAAGGGAGGATGCTTATGGGTGGGTGTGCCGGGTGGAGATGTATCTCACGGTGAATGGGGTGACGGAAGAGGAGAGACTAACGGCAACGACCCTATGTTTGGAAGAGAAAGCTTTAGCTTGGCTCCAGTGGACGATAGCACAACCACTAACAAAGCAGCTGAAGAAAGCTATCAACAACATCCCATCCTTCCACCTTGATGATAAGATGGATCTTTGGGAGAGGAGTATTGTTAGACCAGTCTGGACCGGTCCAGCCGGTCCATGCAGGACTGGCTTACGGCCGAAACAGAAGCAGAGTTTCTGCCTCCTGTACGAGCCGTAGATGCTGCGAGATCCAAGGGAGCTATTTTAGAAGGTTTTTGAGAAAATTAGGAGGGAATTTTGAATGTATGGACTATTGGACTGTTTAGTTATTTCCTTTTGAATTGTATGCATTAAATAGTTTGTTTTCCTAGGGTTAGGGCATCTTGAATTTGGCTGAAATTTAAGATCTCTTAGTTTCTTTGGGCTCTAGCGGCGTCTAAAGATTTGGGAGAGAAAGATACTCCTCTTGAATAGAGGATCAATTGTATCTTGGTATTTCTGTTTATGTTTCATCAAATAATACAAATTATCTACTGTTTCGTGATTTTGTGTGGATTTTTGTGGAGAATTCTCACTGTTTTTCGAAGATTGATAGGAAATACTTGAGATCTACAAGTGTTTCCTATCAGAATGATTGTTATAGAGGACTAGTTGGAGTGACACTAATTGCAACCAAGTAATTTGATAATAGACTTAAATAGTCTGAATATACTCATAAAATAATAGAAAATGCACCCATTAGAATGGTGGATAAACTTAGTGACCTAGGATAACATGTAGGGATGTAAACAAACTAGCGTTTCACAAGTTACTCAAGACTCAGCTCGATATAAGCTCATTCGCGATCATTAAATTAAGTAATCAAACAAGCTTGAACATTTTTTTAAATCTTTGTTTTAATAAACAAACTTGAACAATTATTTGTTCGTTTCATTTATGTTTATGAACAATATTGTCGGAAGCTCGTGAATATGCTCAATATGAAGCTCGTTATGAGCTCAATCCTTATTTGATACAAAAATTTAATAAATCTAATATAAATATTTTATGTTTATTATAATTTAAATATATAATAATAAATTATTCTAAAACAAACTTTCTTATAAGAAGAATTATAGCTCGTTTGTTTGTGAACAAGATCCTTTGGTAGTTCAAAAACACTCGCTAGACGTGTTTGTGTACAAACTTGTTTGATAGTTCAAAAATTCTTACTAGATATGTTCCCAAATAGGCTCGTTTGGTAACTCAAAAACATTCACTATATATGTTCATGAACATGCTCGTTCGGTAGTTTGAAACAATTGCTAGAAATAATCGCGAACATGTTTGTTAGTAGGCTCGATAAAACTTGTTTGCAAACATATTTATTTAAATCTCGATAAGCATGAAACGAACCGAACATGATCTAAACATCAACATTTATCAACTTAAACGAACCAAGGTTGAACAGAAGCATGAAAGCTCGAATCGAGCTTGAATGAACATGAACAGACTAATAATAAATGAACATAAACATCAACAAGCACATACTCGGCTCGGTTCGAATCGTTTAAAACCCTAATAACACGGATAGAAAATGTTTATAACAATTTACAAATGAAATATTTAATACCTTAGTCAATAGCTCCTTAAATCTCACTTTAATCAAGTTCTTAAAAAATCTATTTCTAACAAATTGATTTAGATCAAAATTGTTGAAAATTTTTTCTTGCTCAAATTATGCCTAAGCTAATCAATTTCCAAAAATATGCAAGCTCCATCACCTCTAAGATCTATCAAAGATACAAAATGATGCAACTAAAGCATGGAAATCAAGATCTCTTCCTTGGCTGCTAAATGAGTAGACCTACCTAGCATGAATTCAAATTGATTTTGAGAAATATTAGTGTCACGTCGCAACTTATGCTCCATAACTCTCTCCCATAGTTTTAAAGTATGACATATTAACTTAATTACTCTATAATTCGCACAACCTTGTGCATCACCTTTATTATTAAAAATCGGAATCAACATACTCATTCTCCACTCAGCTGGCAACTTTTTAGTTTTCTATATTATAACAAATCCAAAAAAAGCTCTTTTCAAGAAAAATCATGCTCGGCCATTCGGACGATCTTTTGTAATGAGCCTAAAATCCTCAAAAGTCAAATTGTCTCCTTCGCAACTGATGTGAATTAGAACTAGTTAGCATTCTATAAATGAATGAACAATTGTAAAGCTCCACTAAATAGTTGGAATAAGACTAACGATGATGATGATTCTATGTGACATCCAACCAAATAAAATTAATATAATATAAAATGGCAAAAGGCTAGACATACCAAAATTGTAACAGCCTCTTTGACAATACCGGCTATTGTTACTGTCACTGCACTAGTCGCTGAAACAAGGATATACTCGGTTAAAACCTGCAATCGGCACAAATAATGGCGCTTGAAAAAGTGTATTTGACTAATAAAGATCCTTAAAAGGCTCATAAAATGATTATAAGTACCTAAATACCCTAGAAATCTCTAAAGAAAATCATTAAAAGAATACTTAAGATCAAAGGATAATAAATTTATGGTCAAGACAAGTTTGAAACTGAAAACTGAACCCATACCATGAAAAATGCCAAAGCCCCTCCCAAAAGCATCAATAAACAACTTCGAATCACGTGCTTTGAACTATCAAAGTACTTATTAGACTTAAGGTCATGCCATGGATCAAGTAGAAGAGAAAGGATTGCTGTAGTAAGTGCCATCACAGGAGTAACATGACTCATTAATGTGATGGGATTCTTTAGACCTGAATTAAATAACACCAAAATGTCAGACACAGAAAGAAAAATTTGTTGAATTAGCTCTACAAAAGTAAAACTAATGAAAAACTACCATAGTTAAAAGATAAAATTATAGACAGCCTCAAACCCCATTTTCATGTGGACAACTGGACATGTAACTGAACCAGAATACATTGCATATGGGCTAAAAGAAAGTCACGAAAGAGGAAGCTTACCATATGACTCTTTCTTCATGTTGTATCAGCAAGCATAGAAAAAGGGGAAAAACAACCAAAAGTTAGATATAGATATAATAAGTGCCAAACACATTGCAGATATGTTTGCAGCTTATCAAATTCAAGTGAACTTTGAAAGTACAAAAATAAAAGCAAATAAAACTGCATATGAAGACAGCTTAGAACTAAACCTGTAAGAGAATCTGTGTCATGGACCAACGGAAACCTGACATCACGGAGGCAAGCATAACAAGGACAAAACCCCAGAAATCAAATTGAGTCTCCTTCAAAACTGACATGAATTAGAACTAGTTAGCATTTTATAGTGTCGGGAAATAAGATAACCAACACATAAAACAGAACGTTTGAACTGAAATTCCGTTCTCTAGTACCAGTAGCCCACTTGGGTTCTGCATGGCATGAAAGCGTCTATGATGTAAGACGGTTTAGGATTTAAGATTTACTGATGCCACGTAGAATGAGATGCACAATGAATACACGCAAAAAAAAACTCAATCAACATTACCAACTCATAACATGTGGAATCAGTTACTTTTAATGTAAAAACAGCTAGCACACTTCTTTCATTCCAAACAATAATCTAATAGTTGTCAAAACCTAAATTCCCACATGAAAAGTAGTGAACAGATATAAAGTTTCAACAACAATCAATATTTACACTACTAAAAGGAATCCAATACATATAACACTTGACAAAACTACATTAATGCACAAAAACTAGACAATTTATAAATTAATATCAAGAATAATAATAGAATCACCAAATATGAAGAAAACTTATACTGAAAGCCTTTTTTAAGGGTAAGCTAAAGCTTATTTATAGTCCAAGATGAATGACTCGTGCGGCAAACAACATTTCCATTTAAAGTCTTCTTTGGGAGTAAGCTATTTATATAGAATCACCAAATTGCATAACTTTATGAGCCTCATAGCTCACTAGTTTTCATATTGGTTGTTGTTACAGGAAAAGGCAAGGAAAAGGTTAAAACTAATTAGACAAGTTATGGAATATTTATATTTTCTGTTTAGCAATGTTTATAATGTCTTCTTTTGAGATATGTAAGTTGTTTAAATATGATGAAACATTCTGATTTTATTAGTGGCTCTGTAAGTGTTAGTATAATATAATTGAGATTATTAGATGATTCCATTTATTTAGTAAATGTGTTTGTTGGTGAATGTTTTTATTCAAGTATGAAATTGATGAGAAATATTAAATGTAAAGAATAAATGTTATGGTTCAGTTATGTGGTAGTCAACGTTACTGGAAAGGGGTATCGTGGGGTATTACAGTGAAAATAATAAGCATGCTTCATTCATTTGCAACAATAATTAAATACTGTAAAATTTGACATTCCAAGAGAAAATGTTGAGCAAATGTAAAAATCTAGCAACAATCAGGATTCACAATATTAAAAGGAATTCGACTTCACTTGACCAAACTTCAATCACGCCGAACACAAATCACAAACAAATTAATAACAATAACAATAATAAAAATCAACCAAAAAAAAAAGGTCTCAGCCTTACATCAGTACAAAGAGATTCACCCTCGAAACTAGTTAACATGATTTGTTAAACACTCGCAAAAATTAAATCTAGTAGCACACATAAGAATTGAGAAATTTTGAAATATAATTTCAATACTCAATGCTCAGTGAAATTTATATGCCTTAAGGGCCATCAATATAACCCACAAAGGACCAAATAAGAATTCCTTAAAATCCTATAAGACTTAGTAAAAAATTGCAAATTTCAATTATCCTAGTACTTACATAGTAGCAATCAAATTTAGCCGGTAGTATAATTTACATAGTTTACAGCTCTGAATACTACAATAATCACCGGCTCCCAAAGGAGGTTTTGGAGTGTAGCAAAAACAATGTGAATAAGGTACTTGGGATTTTAGCAATTATCAAACTTATAAGGCATTGATATATAGCAGAAATCTTATGAAATATCTATAGAAATCAATGACAAAAATTTTGAAAAAAAATCAGTCACAAGAAAGGACTAGAAGGAAAATCATAGAAAATAATATATAGAAAGAAACCTGGAAAAGTTGAAATTTGAATACTTGTCAAGTGGAGAGGAGATAAGGAGAAATAGTGCATAGCCAAGGAAAACATAAGGGATGTAGAGATTTTCGATAAGTTAAATGCATTAGAAGCAAATATAATAAAATTTTAATTAAAGATAAATGCATCAAATAAAGATGAAAGTATTACTTTGGGAAAATATTAAATGGAAATTTTAATGAAGAAATTATCAAAGAAGAGCAATAATGAGGTATATCATATATTTATCCAAGAATATGAAGTGGAGCAATAAAGGTAATATTTTAGATCCAAATGTAATAGCTACTAAAACTTGGAATGTTATTGGAGATATTAAAAATTTTGGCCAACAAATATCATTTTAAAAATTAAAAAGATTATAATGATTGAAAAAAATATATTTTTATGACAATTTTTAAAATGAAGTAGATGACTAGATGTTCAAGATTTTAGTATTTATAGAGGAAATAAACTTATGAATCATAAAAACAAAGTTATAGAAGAGTGTGGAATATAAACTTATAATCAATTTACTTACATGTCAATAAAATTCACTAAGGGGTTGTTTGGTTAGAGGAAAAATGAATACAGTGTAAAAGAAATACACTACTTTTTCACTTTTAAGTGTTTGGATAGACAAAGTACAAAGTAAACTAAAATCCCAATGCATTCCTAATTCCCCACTACAGCTCATTTTACGCATAAAGTAAACCAACTCGATTTGAGCAAAAGGAAATCACGTGGGGCTAGAGAGCAGGAACCATCTTCGTCTCTTCCTCCTCTTTGTTTATTATGAGTTGGGAGCTAAAGTCGGCGTCGATGAGAAGCGTCCATTGAGATTAGCGCAAGCTTGCATCTCGTCCATCCTAGCTTGACGTCTCTCTGGTCCTTGAAGCGTCGAACCAGTCATGTCCGGCACTCATTCTGTCCAACGGAGTTTTCGTCCCTACTCCAAACCGGGACCCCGCCGCACCTTGATGCTTCGATTTCAGGCCAAATTCTCTTCGCTACCTTCGATTGAAGCCTCAATGGGCTATAAGTCACTAAACACACGCTTCGTTTGGCCCACAACAGATGGTGATCGCATTGCCGCACGTCTCGATCGTGCCTAGCTCTCCAACCTCTGCCAAGTTCGACCACCTATATGGTGTTGTTGTAGAGCAAGATGACCCAAGCAAGGCCGTGGGGTCTAGAACACAGCAAAACTCTGGTGAGAGTACATAGATTTTACTTTACTTTACATACACCCAACCAAACAAAAAAAAACTTTTCCTGCAATCACTTTATATACAACCAAACAGCCTCAAATATTTACTTTACACTGCATTTAGTTTGTAGTGCATTTACTTTACATTGCATTAATTTTTCCTCAAACCAAACAGCCCCTACGTAATTAATTTTTTTATGTTGAGAATGTTTTTAGAAAAGCATAAAAATGATCTTCATTTTGTTTTCTATTAATATGGAGATGTAAAAAGATACATGATCAAACACTCTGAAAATTGATTTTGAGTGAATTATGAAAAAAAAAGTGTGCATCAAAGGAATGCTGAAAATTTTAAAGCTAAGAATGATATAGTATTTATTATTGTTAGAAATTGAGTTAAATCAAGTATAGTACTACTACATCAAGTGTCAATATTAAGCCCACATTTATTTGTATTAGTTGTGGAGATACTTGCTAACAATATTCAAAGTGAAGTGAATTGATATATGATTTTCGAAGATGAAATAATTCTATTAGGTAAAATATCAAGTTAAATAAGGAAAAGTTAGCATAATAATAATAAATGTTTAAAAGGTAAGAGGTTAGATTTATTAAATCAATGATTGACATTTATTGATGAATATTATTAAATACTAAAGTGGTATATAGTTTTGGTATGTTTATGTATCTATTATGCAAAATAATAGAGATTTACATAAGAAAATAACTATATAAAAAGAAAATAAAACTTTTAAAGTTAATGTTGGGCAGTAAAATGAAGAAATTTAAATATATATATATATATATATGATAAGAGAATATCACGGAGACAGGAGATAAACTTCATAAAATAAAATGATACTGGTAGGTAAGTTGAATCTATCAGCTAAGAGCATGTTAAGATGTGATGTGCCAAAATTTAAAAAGCTAAATAAATAAATAAATAAGATTGGAGAAAAATCCAATTTCCTATAATACCAGTTTTTTTTTTAAAAAAGGATGAAGAGGTGAATGAATTGACGACATGCTCCAACCTGTAATTCACCCTAACAAGTAAAATGGAAAGAGTGGAACTAATAAGTAGCTTGATGTTCTTCTGACCCAACATCTCCTCACCACAACCATGCGGTTCTTCCGAGTTAAGCCTAAAATTTGCATGAATGCGCATGTGTGTTTAAGGGAGGTAAGGGTGAGATGGTGGTGGGTAGGATATTGTTCACCTTAAACATCCACTTCACATCTCATTTTCTTATTGAAACAAGGGAGGATGAGAAATTTACAGGAGTAATAATAAAATTCATAAGGTTGGAGAACTTTAAGGAATGGATGAAAGGAGATCTTTCTCCTTCATCATCTTCTCCTCCATATTTAAAGGAGATCTTCATCTCATTTATGTATAGAGAAGAGAAGAAAGAGAAGGAGAGATGTCGTATATGTATAGCGATGAGGGGGGAGAGAGATAGAGATAAGAGGGAGAAAAGAAATGGAAGAATGAGATCATGCTACTTTGACCTACTTCACTTTCTCCTACTTTAACTCACATAAGAGAGACTCCTAGTTTGGAGAAAAATAGAGATTGTGCAAAGAGTACCCCTTCTCATCCTATTTCTACATAGGTTTATGAAAAATAGAGATTGTGCAATGGAGCTTTCCAAAACCCACAACGTCCCGACCCAAATATAAGATATCGAAATGTACATGTTAGGATAATCAGAAAAAAGGTAGATCAAGAGAAAAGGTAGAACAGCCAATTTAGCTTAGTCAATATATTGTTTACATTTAATCTAATTTAGCGATATGAACTGTAATAGAGAGAGATGGTTGAAATAGTAGTTTCATTTGATTATTTGATTTTTCTATTGAATAAAATTAGAAATTATAGAGATGTTCAAAGATTAGCTAATTTGTGGATTTGGAACAGTTTGCAAATTTCTACATCATTTTATTTAAATGCTTACATGTAACATTCAAAATCAGTATATGAGTTCTCAAAATGAACAAAACAACATAAACTAAGCAAGCACCAAGTGTTTTAGAAAGTTTTCAAAGGCTTTGTTGAGAGTTTTCAAGCATCCTAATGACATATTTGCAGAAATAACCAGAAATAAGATTGATCTTGACTTCTAAATCATTCACATGCATACTCTATATGTATTGCAAAGATAATAAACAAGCTATGACATACCTGTTAATAGAACTCCAAAAGAAATTATCAAGATAATTCCAAGAAGCTTAAAACTGGGAGTCTCCAGCCTGTGAAATAATAACGGTTCAATGGTAGAAAGGGACAAAAACCAGGAAAGATGTCACGACCATAGTAAATACTAGATGGAGTCGGGTATTATTTTTTAGGGGAATATTTAGGCCAATTAAGGCAAACTCACACAGACATCACATATGCAAGCTTCGAACTCAAGACCTCTTGGTAGGTAGTCAAAGCTCCCAACCAACAAATCAAGATAAATTGCATGATGGAGTCAAACATAAACATCAACATGAATTTAGATGGCTTGTTAACATAAAGTACTTTCATATCCTACAAGTATTCAGTTATTAGTTATTATAGTGATTGCATAAAGAATCTACGCAGAATTCAAAGTGATAGTATAGGCATGGCAAAAAATATATTTTTTATGGAAACATAAGAAATCATCACTGAAGAACTGTTATCTCATCAAACTTACCGAAATGCAAAAGCAAACACAAGGAGAAATATCGGAGAAGCAGATTTGCACTGCACATCAGAGCATGTGGTTATCAGGAAAAACACAAGCTTAACAAGTTAGCAAATAGTTGATAGTTGCTGAAAACCATGACAAACCATTGTAGCGAATGTCACAGATATGAAAACAAGTGAAGCATTGCTTAGGTTTATGTCCAAAGCAGTTCCAAGGGCAGTTGGTACAACTGCAGAAAGTGAAATTCATCTGTGTCATCAATGTCTTCACAAATCATCAAAACATCAAAAAAATGAATGCAAATCACACATTACAGACGCCAAACAATTTACCTCTGACAAAGTAATCCTTCCATGTCATTTTAGCCCCTTTTTCAGAACCCCGAGACTGGAAGCAAGCGATGGCCTTCGCTAAAACAGCTTGCAGTGAAAAGTGAACAGTGTTCATCAACAATGGAGCTGGGAATCGTCCAAGGTGATCCCCTAACAATGTCTTATTATACCTTATCCACGCGCAGAAAATCGATCAGAAAATAAACAAATTGAATGAACCCAAAGATAGCTGCCGTTATAACTTCCTAGCATTTGAACACTTACAGCGTCAAGCAGGTACTGAAGGTGTACCAAATAAGTATAAAAAACAGCGTCTTAAGCACAATGACGTAAGTGATCGAGTTCTGCTCGGCCTCTAAACTTTCCAGCTTCGCAACCGAATCGCTAGTATGGATACCGTTCTCAATATCCAAAGGTAAAGGTATATATCTATTCCCTTCCCCATTGCCCTCCAATGAAGCTATAGTCATGCTGCGCTGCCTAAATCCATTCGACCACTGCCCTTCCAAGCTTGAATGAGCTCTCCCAGACTCCCCATCTTGGAGAAGCGGCAGATCGAAGTCATCAGATCCATCCACAGTACCGCATTCACAATATCCGTTGGTCGACGGAATCGAATGTCTGAATCCGTCTTTCTCGTCGCACCACCGCGAGAAAGATGGCTCCTTTTGGATCACCGGCATCTCAATTCCATCGCCAAAATACCTAATGCTGACCTCGCTTTCAGACAAAGATACCGATCCTTCTCCTTCCTCTTTTTCCGGTACTAGATTGCTCTCCCTCATCTTCTTCCACCCGTCGAGATCTCCAGCTTAGAAAACAATTGCGATTCAAAGCGAACCGATATGGAGAAGCATATTAGGTAAGAGATCGAGACCTTCTCGTCTTGGAGCTATGGAACGGAGATTTTACAGGTTCTTGAAAATATGGATCTTAGAAGAAACTTTGCCTCTGCAATCGATGAAGGGATTGGGATTTGAGCGTTCCCGAGGGAGCTTGTTGGTGTGCTGACCTATTCTCAGTTGGGGAGTCGACGTCGGTGGGAGGAGCGGTTGGGAGCTGAGACCAATTACGAGCATCGATGGCTCCGCACTATTGCTTCCATATGTAGGAAGGAAGATGGAGCATTTAAAGATAGAAATGTATAAAGACCCGACTAATTTTGCCGATTTTAGCGCCGACGCGAGTATGGTGATGGAGCAAATACTCTATAAAACAATGAACGAAATCTTTTGAGGAATTACAATTATTTTATATTTTTTGTTGATTGAAATGAGAGAAGACCCTATCGGGCTTAGGTGGGTTGATGGTCGTGTTTAGTTTGGAACCTCTCATCCTAAGTTCGAATCTTCTTTCATACGAGCAATTATTATGTCCGATAACCGAATGCGTTTAGAGACCAATAACCACGTGCCACATCACCTAAAACTCGGTATTGAGTACTCTTCGTTATGCATTCGGATTTCACCGGACGTAATAATTTCTACTTTCATATGGCACGACTCCTTAAGTGGAGAGAAAAGAATTGTGGGTCCTGCACCTGTAGGGCTGGTTGCTGGTAGACTCGCCAAGGGATTAGTGGACACTGTCAAACGCGTCACAAGCTGACGTGACAGCGGGCCGATACCCCCGTTCCAAAAAAAAAGAGTAGATTCTTCTCAATTTTTTATTTTTTTTTTAATGATATATTTTAAATTAGTTTGATCTTAAATATTGAGGGTCAATTTTTTGATTTTCTATTTCTAAATTTCTAAAAAAAATGAATTCAAATGGGCCCAACCAGCTTTACCTCACCTATAAGTGTATTGATAAAGCAATATTTGATGGTAGAAGTTCAAATTATTCGAGCATGTATAAGAAACTAATGAAATCCCATTATATAATCTCCAACCTCATTATTTCAAGTTATTGGCAACTTCTAAAATTTCTAGTTCAAAAAAATTGTGTTAAAAGCTGTTTTTTAAAGTAGTATGAAAGTTGTCTCAAACAAAGCCTTAGGCTTCGCTTAGGACGAGTTTCTTATTGCTTATTAAAGCAGCTTTTTAGTACAAAAATTTGTACTAAAAACTATTTTAAGAAACAATAAGAAATCTGCCCCAAACGAAGCCTATGTCTTATTAAGCTCATATATATTAATTAACACAACAATCATATCACTCAAGATTTGAGATGAGACGAAAAAAAATTGAATTTTGAGCTTAAGAGAACAATACATAAAATTTATAAGCAAATTCAATAATATTTATATACATGAATAATAACTATTAAATAAATAATTTCAATTTATAATTTATTTATTTATTAAAACACCTACAATTATTGATATATAATATAAACATTTATATGTCTGATTCTATAAACAATGAAACACCTTGAATTTCCTTGAACCCTATTTAAAAATTATGATTCCATCACATTTTTTCATCCTTTATTAATTATCAAAGAGGCATAGAGTTTTTCTTGTGACATCAAAATGGCCCTTCTTTGAAGGTTTCAAATATCACGATATTTTAATAATATTAAATCACATTTTAACAATAATGTCATTATCTTTACAATTTTTTATTATAGGTCATCTCCAACTGAGAACTCTATTTTTCACGTCAAAATAGCGCAAAAAGCAAAAATGGCGTGGTGCTGCTCCAATCCAATGCCATTTTTTTGCTTCTGCGCCAAGGTAACGACCCTTCTCCTTTCCCGCATTTTTCCGGTTGACAGAGAAAAATGGCGTGGGTGAACAGTGCAACGCCAATATTGACGTTGCACTGTTCACCCGCAAGCAAATGGAGGATTTTTTGGCGTTCGGCTGGAGCGAAGGAATGACGCCAAATGCTCGTTTGGTGTTCGGTTGGAGATGCCCTTATAAGCATAATTTCTTATCTATAATTCTATATATAGTAATGTATTTTGTTTTAATTTATAAAAATTTGTGCCTATAACATGCAAATATACCAATGAAATAATATTTATTTTATTTTCTCATTCGATGAGGAGGTAAGATGATAATACAATAAGAAATGTACATACATACCATAAAATTTTTATGTATTTATATATCTAATATTTAAATTTTAATATTTACTTATTTAACACCCAAATCTTTAAAGCATACAAAAAATACTTATAAGATTAATTTTTCTAACGTAAAATGCACAATTTTATGTGTATATTTTGATGTGATTAAAATAAATATCAAAAGTTAGATATATTAATATACAACAGCAACATCAAGCGTTTATCCCACTACATTGGGTTGGCCACATGAATCTTTTTTTTTTTTCTCCATTGTGTTCTATTAAAAGTTAAATTCTCATTTAAATCTAATAAAAAATATCATTTCTAAGATTTTCTAACTAAGTTTATTTAAGTTTGTCATTACCTTTCTTAAGATAGGTCAAATCTAATACATCCACTCTCCTAACTAGGTCATCAGAAGGCTAACGCTTTACATGACCAAACCATCTAAGACAACTCTCTCTAATCTTATATGCCACTTGAGTTATTCCAACTTTTTTATGTACACACTTGTGTCACATTCTATCTATAAGTGTAAAGCCACTCATCCACCTGAGCATCCTCATCTCTGCAACACTTAATTTTATACTTCTCTTTTAATGACCAACATTCTACAACATAAAATATTACATGTCTCACCACTGTTTTATTGAATTTTCTCTTAATTTTGAGTAGGAGGGATTTTTTTTATAACACAATAGGCTTGATGAATTCTTCGACTACAACCATCCAACTTAAATTCTACTATTACTAATAATAATAATAATTAATGCAGTAAATTTTTGCAAATTAAGATTATTCGTTCTCATACTATCTCAAGACATTTTCAACCACTCATTGCCCACATGTAATTAGATTTAGGCTTCATTTGAGACGACTTTCTAAATTTTTGTACCAAAACTCTGCTTTAAAAGTAATAAAAAATCATCCCAAACGAAGCCTTAGTCTATTAGACAATTAAAATCAGATGTCTACTCTATTATTTCATTTAATTATTGTTCTCCAAACAAATACACTGTTTTGCATAATAATTTCATATTTTTATTGTGTTAGTTGATATAAAATTAGCATATGTATATAGGAACATTTGCATTACTTTACAAGTCAATCAATATATTTATTAAAAAAAAAAAAAAAGTTGATTAAAATATTCTAATCAAAATTCGATCTTGATGAATATCAAAATCAATAAATTGAATTTTTTTCTTTCTTTTGGTAAAAAATTTGTCATCAAATTTTGATTATAATATATATCAAAGCTATTAGATTTGCTTATAAATGATTGTAATATAAAACTAATCAATCAAAGTTTATATTATCCTCTTCTCAAAGTAAATCTCATTTCTTTGAGACACATTATGATCCAAATATGATACTTGAGATATTAATGCAATTACACTAAGATCCTAAAGCAATTTAGGAAGATCTAGAAGATAAGTGAAGGTGGTTGGCACTGTTGGATTCAAATTTATTCGTAGAAGATACTCAACCTTATCAGCAGATAAACTCAGGAGGCTTGAAACTGAAAACTTATAGTGAGTATGAAAAAAAAGAAACAAATTTTTTAAAGACATTATTTCGCTAACTCAATAAATCTTCTAAAATTTGTCAAAAGATTTAAAATGTTAATCTTCATCATTTATTTATAAGGATTCAAGGGCTATAAGAAAATACACCGGTAAAAATAAAAAGTAAAATAATAAATGAGACACAGTACGAACTACTTTGAACATGTCTTGCTTTGATAGGCGCTTGATATAATTTCTATTTTTTTGGCCCAAGTCAGCAATCTCTAGGCAAATTCCCCTATGATGAGTGTAAGTGGATGAGTTGACGAGGGAAAGTCTTCAGATAGTTGAGCTAGAAAGATTGCCATCAATAGCACCAGCGACCTATTAGATGAGATTCTTGAGTTGTTTTGATATCAATGGGCGGATTATTCTGTGCGGATATCGGACGCAGTTCTACGTCCGAATGTCGTTGGTACTGAGTCTTGGTATCAAAAGGTACCGAGCCACGATACATTAAAAGGATGATGTGGTGTATTTTTATTGTTCTCCGGATGACGTTCGATGTCCACACAAAATAATTTTTTCAATGGGGTACATTACTTGAGTTGTGGGGGTAGCAAACTCATGGGATGATCCTTCCCAAGGAACAATTATTACGTCCTCCGACCGGACGTAGAGGAACGTCCGATTGGAGGCCAAATCGTGCCAAAAAATGAGAAATACCGAGCAAATACCGACCAATACCAAACAATAACGAGGAATACCATCACGCGAAGACTCAATACCGAGTTATACAGAGCTATACCGAGCAATACCGAGCTATACAAAAGTTGTACCGAGTTTTTCCCAGAAAAAACTCGGTATTGCTCGGTATAGCTCGGTATAACTCGGTATTGGTCTTCACATAGCGGTATTCCTCGTTGTTATCAAATAATACCTAGCAATACCGAACAAATACCGAGTTTTTTGGTGGAATTTTACCTCCGACCGGATGTTCCTCTGCGTCCTTACACCAGACCTAATAAAAGTTCCTTCCCAAGGCGGCAACGTTCAGTTCAATGGGCTTGAGCAAGAAAGGTGGCAGCAATCAGAAATGGAAGGAGCCCTAAAGACTGTTCCATCTCTTCTTCTCTCTATGATTACTTCCAAACTTTCACCCTATTTTCCCTCCAATAATCAGTATGGAAGTGATTATTATAAAGTTTTCATATAGCTTAGTGAATAGAGTTCTTTTAGTTCATTATTAGTCTTGATTAAATGCTATTGATTTTGATAGGACTAGAGCTGTTGTGCTTGCCAAGTATCATGAAATTATTGATGTTAAGTGTAGACCACGGCTTGTAACAAATGAACATTCATACTTCTTGCATGGACTTACTAAAGGCCTATTTGGAGATAAATTATTAACATGCGGAGTCTAAACAGGACAACCGTCCGGTTTATAATGAGTATTTGTAATATATTTACTGAGTATACTCAATAAATCGAACAGTTGTCCTGTTTGGGGAAGATTTCAGACTACTTTGCTTTTCAAATCGATATCATATTTTTGTTTGGTTACTATTTTATTATTTTTTAGAAATTTATGGTGATAAGCTATTTTTTACAACCAGATATGCTAATATGTGGGAGGGTAAAAAAATCATCCTAAATGAAACCTTAATTTTATTTACACATATTTTGAATTTTCCACACCTACTTGAATTTTTATTGTATTTCTTCATTGAAAAATCATATATTTTATATTCTTTGAATTAAGCTTTAAGTTTTTTTGTAATTTACCAATTTCCAAAGCACAAAGTTTTTGTCCACTATTCATTTGCTGAAATCACTGTAGCAAGATGAAATTCAACAATTCCTTCTCTTTGGTGGTAATTAAACACCTGACGGTCCAGAGACCAATCAGAATGCGTCACATCACCTGGTACCCTGAGGTAACAAGTACTGATACCAAACAACAAAGTGACATGGCACGTTCTGATTGGCCTCTAGACGACGTCCAATATCCGCACATAATAATTTATCCTATAAACTGTTGGCATCTTAACATCAATTCGTTTATAGCATAGCAATTTATTGTTCTTTCAACACTATAGCTTCGTTTGAGACAGTTATTTTACTACTTTCTAAAATATTTTTTTAGTACAAAATTTTTTATACTAAAAACTGCATTAAAAAGCAATAAGAAGACTGTCGCAACCGAAGTCTATATATTCCCACAAATCCAATAAGCACAATCGTCCATAAGCATGAAAAAATCCTTGCTGAAATCGGTTTATCCAATGCTGTGTAAACATGTAAGCTGTTCTATAACCATTTGCAGCTCCTTAAAGTCCATGAAGTTGTGGTCTTCCAACGGCTACCACAATTTTCAAACATTTCCTAAAATGCCTATACAAGATCCCAACCTTTCAGAGGAACTTTTATTTGGTCCGGTGCAAGGACCTAGAGGAAGGTTCGGTTTTGCCTAAAAAAGTGTAAATACCGAGTTTTTTGAAAAAATACCGAGTTTTTCAAAAAACTCGGTATTTGCACTTTTTGACCTATTTTTGCCTAAAACCGAACCTTCCTCTATATCCAGTGAAAGGATGTAATAATTGTTCCTTTCAGAGTAGGCATAATGCTTGTAAAAATGTTTCTAAATGGATTCTAAAGGATTCAAAATAAAAACCCTAAGCATTTTTCCAATGCAGCAACGCATAATCACTATATATCAAACTTAAGAAAAAAATTTTCTAGCCAAATAAAACTGAAACCAAAGAGTTACCAAGGGAGAACAAACCTTCACAGCAGCAGTTTGTCATTTCTTGAAGAATTTGTAGTGAATCTATCAGTAAAAAACTGTGTGCTGATTTGCCTTGATATAAAAAAAAATCAGCCAACAAACAAGAGAAATTCAACGCAAAACAGATTTTTGTACTGCTAGGAAACCAAATAACAAAAGCAAGATACAATGGTCCTATTTCGAGTGGAGGACATTTTTTCTCAAACCCTAGATGCGCTAGGACCCCCCACACGAAGAAAACTACAACACTAAAAACAAAATATGCATAAGGATAAAATAAATCCTAATATGGACTTAAATAAACTTCCTCCCTCCCTCCAAAATCAGTCTCATTCCTAATATATTTTCCTCCTTAATTTAAAAAAATAATTCAATTAGGAAATGTTTCAATGAGGAAAGAAAATCGATTAGGAGAGGATTTCCTAATTGATTTTCTCATAATAGAATATTTTAATTCTCTGCTGGCCCCCACCCCCTAAACGGCCTCTCTCTCCTTGTCTGTTGGCCCCACCTGAGCCGGACTTCCTTGTTGGACTGGCCAGTCCCACCCTGCTTTTGGAAAAATTATTAGATGCGGAGTGCGCACCGTCTACACAAGTAGTGGGTACCTAGCGGTACCAAGCGGTACCCAACGCTACCGAGTGCCAGTACCTAGCGCCGAACAATGCTTGTGCGGACGAATCTCCCTGTCCGCACTCCACACCTAATAATCTCTCATGCTTCTGTCGTATCATGTGCCCAACTCAAAAATCAACCAACTACAACATTGTAATCCCTCCAGCTGTTCTCACAACTTAGCAAGGTTTTAAAATCCATTTTTTAAGGGTTTCAAAATCTATTTAACGCACTTTTAAATAGGGCTGCAAACGAACCGAACCGAGCCAAGTATGTGAGTGTTCATGTTTGTGTTCATTTAATATCAACTTGTTCAAGCTCGGTTCATGTTTGTTCGAGCTTTAGTATTTATCTTCATGTTTGGTTCATTTAAATTAATGAGTGTTCATGTTCGGTTCATGTTCAGTTCATGTTCGTTCGTTTAGTGCTTATCGAGCTTGTTCGCAAACATATTTAACGAATTTTTTTTAACTATCAAACAAATACATTCATGAACATACCTATGAACAAACACATTTATAATAAAAGCAATTGTCTATGTAACAAAGGCAATGATTATTTATATTTATTAATTTTATAGTCAAATATTAATTATTTTTATCTAGCTTATTCACGAGTTCAAAATCGAACACGAATCAAGCTTTTATCGAGCTTAATGTCGAGCTTGTTCACGAACTTCAAATGATGTTATTTGCAAACATAAATGAGCCGAACGCATTAGTGTTCAAGTTTGTTTATTTAAAAATCGAGTATTTAAAATATTGTTCAAGTTTGTTTGTTTAGCTAATTAAACGATCACAAACGAGCTTTAATCGAACCGAACAATGAGTAGCTCGTCGAATGTTTGGTTCGCTTGCAGCCCTACTTTTAAATTTTATTTTTTGTAAGTTCTAAAATCAGTCGTTACAAATGCTTTTATAAGTTTTAAATCAAGTTCGCAGTTTTAAAATCTAGTTTATTAATTTCTATTTTGCTGAAAAGCCTGAAATCTACTGTTGAACATTATTTACATCATCACATCACTATTATATTTCCCAAGATGTGAGATCCTCATTTGCACAAATTATGATGCAAGTATGTAACATTGATCAATTGTAATCTTAGCGTATAGAGACCACCATCCCAATGGTTATCTCAATTTATGTAGGCAAAGACGATCAAAGGGGGTTCACAATGGACTATAAGCATCAATCACGCCAACCCATCCCAATCGAATGACAAAGAAAGGCGTAATGTAGAAGCAAACCGACATGCCCATCCCCTTCATCACACATCAAGAACATACGATAGAATGTTAGAGATTATTACATACCTTAACCATTATAGCCTGAAGATAGGGACAAACACTTTAAGTAAATTCAGTTTTTAAATCACAACTTAATTTCTGGACAACAATTTTTATATTACAATTTATATAATATATGTTTATCTTTTAAATTTTATCATTTTCAGCAAATGAGATATTTCTATGTTAATTTGTTTTATAATTCCTAGGTTTATAAATGTTGTCTAAATTTATTTATGATTGTGATATCTACAATCATTGAGTAATTGTAAATTGAGTTGAATGACTATAATTTAAATTTATAAACTTAAGATGGATTATGCTGTATTTGTGAGGGATGTCCAAGATTTGCAATTTGCAATGACATTGTAACTAAATTTAAGAGGCCTTCAAGTTTGCGACAATTTTGTTACCAATTTGCCACTGCATATTGAATATGTAACCGACTTGTAATGAAATTATACCAAAAAAAAATCAGTCGCTTATTTATCATGCAGCATGCCATCACAACTGTGGGGAGAAATGGAGGAGATCTTTACCTGGTTTCAGTTGGCTCTGTCAGTCTGTTGAAACCAAATCATGGGCAAGAAAGCTACAAGTCTGCTGCTTTCCCATGTTGTTGGACAGGCCTTCTTTCTGTAACCAAACAAAGCTGAAACACAAATGACACATGAAGATCTCTATTGCATTATCAAGCAGGTATCTTGAATGACTATAATTACAGCAAATAAGATTTACAGGTATGGACCCCCTCTCATAATTTTCTGTTTACCTTCACTCACACATGAATGAAAGAATCCATGCATCAGCTCTCTTTATATAATCTACAAAACAGGCACTGATATGCCTACAGAGACTGAAACTGATACATCCCCTGTAACAAAGCCTGAACTCCGTCTCATCGAGCTGTTCCTCGTCATCGAATACTCCCATCCACCACCAAGAGGCACAGCAGTCGCCGCTGCTATCTCACTTCTCTGGCACAACTTGACAAGCGAGGCGGCCTTTCTCCTCGCCCTCTTTGTGCCAGTGAACAATATAGTCTGTATAAGACCACCCAATGCAGGAGTCCTTGCCACTTTTTGCGTCAAAGCCACCCCACCACTCCTACAAAGCTCGTGCAATGCTGCAACTGCATTCTCCTTCCCTTTTGCACTGCCCCTCCTTATCAAACTGACAAGACTTGCGACGGTAGCATCATCTTTCCCAACAACCTCCATCACAGTTTGCTGCCTCGCAAGCAAAGCTATGGCTCCTGCAGCCTCCTCTGAAACTCCTTCAATCATCAAAGCCTCCACCAATGCTGATACTGCTCCAGATTCTACCATCCTTGCAGAGCAATCAGGATGTGTGGACAAATTAAACAAAGCAGTCACAGCATCTTTCTTCCCTCTTGGTGTTCCTTCCTTCAACAACAATGCCAGTGACTCAATAGCGCCACACTCATCGGTTATTCTCTTCTTGAAAGCATGAACTGCTGAAAGGCTGAACAGCGTGGCAGCAGCATTCTCTCTTGCTTCAGTAGTCAATCCATTGATCAAAACAGACACAATTGAACTTAGACAGCCATTCAGTTCCATGATTCTCGTCTTGTTATTTTCAAGTATGGAGAGGTTAAGTATGGCAGTCACTGAGTTTTCCTGGGTGCGGCAATTTGATGAGTTGAGAAGCTTCTCAAGCAATGGGATTGCACCCAACTCTGCAATGCAAGCTCGGTTCTCCTTCCCTGTCTTGGCCAGTAAACGTATCTCAAGAGCTGCAACGGTCTTCTCTGATTCAGAACCAAATGCAAGCTTTCCCAACAAAATATCCGCTGTTTTTTTATTGGCAAAGAAGGCCGCACGGCAGGCTGAAGCAGTGGCTGCAGTCTCAGCTGATGCATCATAACCATCAGGGGGATCATAGGGGATTCCCTGTGCTGCGCACCACTGGGCAATTAGGTTTCTCAAAGCTCGATTTGGCATAAGCCGAGTGTGTGAGAGCATTTGGCCGGAGTTAGGGCAAGTGCAGTGCCCTTCGTCAATCCATTGGGTGATGGAAGCTCGATCATAGGTCTGGCCGGAAGAAGTAATCACTGGGTCTCTCATAAGATCCAGAGAAATCGGGCAGCAAAAATCCTTTGGGATTGTAACAGACGACTCTCCAACTCTAAGAAAAGAAGGATTTCTCGTTATTTCCTCCTCTACGGACTCAAAAAAGCGAAAGCGACAGTACCGAACGAGCGCAATCACACCGCCAATAAGAGAGGGCGCGACGTCTTCGTCCTGGCTGTATATCTGCTCCTCAAGAAACTCGATCTCCGCACGGCAAGCCTTCGCATCACGAATTCCTAACTGGTGTACGAAAGCCCCTCGCAGTTCGTCTGAATCGGGTGCCTGATCCTTCTCAAATTCTTCCAGGAACGCGAAGATGCGAAGGCGGAGGGCTTCTTCTCGCGGATCCACGAAAAGCTTAGACCTTCGGCAATGGCTATGGAGAAGCTCGACCTGCTCCCGGACGTCGGCAGCCAAATCTATCTCACGAAGAGGGAAGACATCGAGTATGGTGGCGATCTCGATGTTCAGGTCGTGAAAGTGGCCTGATATTTGGGGGTTCCGGAGAAGAAGCCAGAGCCGGCTCGATTGGGAGCAGAAATCGTAAAGGCTCCTAGCGCGGTGGATGAGGATGTAGAGCTCCTTGAGACAAGTCGTCGCCGAGGTAGGCAGCCGCAAAAGTAAGTTCCCATCGCCGCCATCGCCTAGGAATTTCAACAAGTCAAGGAGTATTTGTACCTTCCATACAAGCGATCGAGAGTTCCGGCGCTGAAAAGGGGGCACAGAGACGTTAGGATCGGGGTTTCCAGAAACAATATCGCCGGCGATGCTCGCTACAGTTTGTATAAGAGCGAGATCGGTAAGGTCCGCAGGCGTAAAAAAAGCCCCGGAAAGAGGCGATTTCCTCCGCCGTTGCGACGGAAAGGCCAACGCACTTGACATCCGCAAACGGATTCCCTCTACTCCTGCTTGGGTTCCAGCAAAACTTTTTGCAGAATTAGGGTTACGACGAGGCGTTGAATTGGGGAAGTAAAAAAACTGGGAAGAGAATTATGTTAGCTAATTTAAAGGCCGATTTGCGCGTCCTCGGAGGAGAAGCGAAAACTTACTCTTCTGCCTTTCGATAGAGGAATGGAGTAGACTTCCTTGATGAAGATAAGGGCAGTTTAGGGAGTTGATTCAAACATTCAACGAAGTGACGATCTAATGCAGGGTATTTTCGTCATTACCATCTTACTCTTTTCGCCCATGTGAAAAGAATATTGCCGGGCAGGGGCCGTTCAACTTATTAAGTTTAGAAGAAAAAAAAAGGGTTAAGAATATCTGACGCAATTTAAGTTACGATGAAATTGATAGATCTTTTGAGATTAATGTTTTTTAAGATATATATATATATACACTAAGATGGATACACTTAGATGGTTAAAAAAAAATGAAATGATAATGGATCAATTCAATTATTCGATGTGGTGCTCTTGTTTTTGATAAAAATGACTAGGAAACTCCTCTCTAAACTTATAAAGAAGCCTTATTTCTGCACATTCAACAAATTTTAAAGTGAGAATTCTCAAACTATGAGAGTGCTCGAGTGATGCTCTACAATTGGAACTCTAACCACTCATCTTTGAAATTTGGCTCTTTGTCTTTCCTAGTCTTCTAATCTTCCTTGTAGGTGTAAGGCATCAATGTCAACCTACACTAATGACTTCTATTAACCATATGTTATCTCCCATCCCCTAACCACTATCATATCATTGATTATCGATGCCTTACACTGCTCATTCTCTGACATTGATGCATGTCATCACCATCAATTGACATTAGTTTCGGTTACCACCCACCATTGATCATTAAACCCACCACACTTCAATGTTCTCTGCCATCATCGTAGGAAATAACATCTACAATTCAACACTTACAATTTTCTTTTTTTTATTAATCATTATAACATTCAACCAATGTATTGGACCTATTTTTCAGATGGGTTATTCCATATAATATTTTCTTTATGCGATTTTAATATAAAAAATCTTATGTCTACTCGATATTGATAATTATTCACATATGTGTGTCCGAGTAGGAATTTCATACAAACCTATAAGATAAACTCTTTAGCCTTATTATCCTTAATTTTTAACACACAATAATTTGGTACCAACTATTGAAAACAATTCAATCTAAATGGGTTCATTGAACACATGTCTAATGGACAAACATGTCACAACGAAGCCTCCAACTCCACCTCTCACCACTTAAAAAACCAACCATTTAATTTTAAACATTAGGTCTGTATTCCTATACTTTATGATAGAAGTGTCAGAGAAGGCGCGTCTAGCTTGTTCTTAAAGGACCATGTCCATAGGATGAAGCAATCTCTAAATTAGATTCTCCTGTTCCTCTTCTTCTTCCCTTTCCCTTTTCTTCTTCTTCCATTTCCTTCTCAGGTGAGCCAGCATAAGTGAGTGAGTGGAGAGCCGAGTGGGAAAAAATATAGATAAAAATGTATTTTAATGCATAACGCCGCAACGCTGCATGTTGAATTCAGAATTACTGTAGAACATCATTTAATGCCACAATAATGATTTCTGGTGCAGCCTCGCTCTCAAGCACAGTGTTGTAGGCTTGTAGCATTAACAAGCTTAACGTTGCAATGCTCAATTCAAATAGAATTTTAGATTTTTTTTTTTTTTTTCAAAAATATAAAGTTGTTACTCATGCACCCATAATATTTAAAATATGCATGTGTTTAATTACATAAATATTGTTCATTTAAGGAACTTTTATTCTATCCAGAGGTTCGAGTTTCGGTACAGGCGCTTTTTTGCCTAAAACCGAACCTTCCTCTGCGTACGTTCACTGGATAGAATAAAAGTTCTTTTTTTTTTTTTGGACATTTAGGCCATTTAAGGTAAACTCACACACACAACCCATACAGATAAACTCGAATCCTGTACCTCTTAGTTGGAAGCCTAAGCTCTCAATCAATAAGCCAAGGAGAGTTGTGTGAATAAAAGTTCTCATTTAAGACCGCGTGGAGTTCATGGGATTTGGCTAATGCTCTGCCGTACACGAGGAGGAACCGTGGCGAACACGACACGTGTCGTCGAAGTAAACATTCGGCGTCACAACTCACACCCACCCGCTGCACAGCAAGACATGGGAGGAAAGCCGGGCCCACGGCCGGACACAGCCGACCTCCTCAGTCCAGCAATGCCAATTCTTTACTATTTACGTTAGGCCCCACTACTTTGTCTTGCAACTTCGTCATAGATTTTATTAATAACCCAATGGATATGCAACAACTTTTCAATATATTTTGTTAATAACCTAATGTGATATGTATGTAAGAGGAGCTTCAAATGATTTCTTTTAATTTTCACATAATTAATGAAAATTTATTTTGATCGGTACGAATCTCGATGCATATTTGAATGAAAAACTTTCAAAATTAGATTGAAAATTACCGTAATTTAAATTTTAACAAATTTATATTCAAGCTGAGCTTCACGACGAGGAAAAAATTATTATGTGCAGTGTCCGGACGTGTTCGGATGCCAATTAGGATGCACCACGTTATCTAATGCACTGGACCTTCGGATGCATTCGAACTCGGCACAGAATAATCTCTCCACGACGAGGTGATCCCAACAACAACAAAAAAAAGAGATTTAATCAGAGCCCAAATCAAAGACTTTAAGGGCAATTGAAAATTTCATGATATTAATTGGATGATCAAATGATCTCTAAATTAAGAATGCTTATAGTCAATTGAGTGACTCGACAACACGAATCCAATGTTTTACGAGATTTTAATATTTATTTACACAAAAAAAAAATTAAATAATTTTTTTAGTAAGTTTACTTTGACTCACCTCTTTCTCTTTTTAGTTCACATTAATTTTATCATACTATGCAGAAGGTCAAGATGATAGTTGCATTCCATCACAGTATACTTAATATTTTTCGTTGTCAAATATGAAAGCTAGAAAATAAAATCAATATTGTAATAAATGAATTTGTAGTTGAAATTTTTAAAAGAGAAAAAATCACTTTTTTTTTGTGATTTTTTCGCACCCAATATAGATCATAGGGTGTCATCTGTTTTGTTGCTCTAGCACCTCTGACAAATACCACATGATTAGTATGCTAGGCCCATTCGACGAGACAATTCGACCCAGGACTAACTCTTATCGACTCTCAGGATCCAATAATTGGTGAACCCACCGACCCTTCGAACGACAACTCTTATATAGTCACTAATCGTTTAATTAAACAAAAGCCTTCCATGGACTCCTAAGTTGATGCCTTCTATCACATCTCATCTGCTTTCGATTGACACCTCATCTTATAACCAACACCCTCAACTTCCAGAGCCTTCTTCATACCATTAACTATTAAAAAATGAAGATATTCGCACATCACTCTTAGGCGATTATAATCACACTTTAGGATAATCAATAAAAATCATGATTCACTACTTTTTATATGTATAACATAAGACTTTGTGAGGGTTACAACCATTAAGACTAAACTCATGTAAATAAGAGAACATTTCCATCTCCCTCTATTATCCATCATACCCAAACTCTTTGATTTCACTATAGATATAAGCTACAAAGCTAAACAAAAATATTTTTACGTTCACTTGTTATATTCCGTTTATACACATATCATTTATCTCTCTCTTCTAATAGCTACATAGTCCTCCGCTCAAGATTGCCCTATTGGTTTTCAAATTTTTTCTCCCAAACAAAGAAGTATCTTACATTGACGACTTGCCCTCCCCATTCTATCTTCAAGCTCAATCTCCCCTTTTGCAAGCCATCTGGTGCCAACTTAACAATGGACCTATTTCCATATTCATATTTCTAATACTACTATCGAAATTATTCGAACCAGAAGATGATTTGCACTCAGAGTAATCCAACCATCAACTTCTCCACTCATTATTTCATGCTCCTCCACCAACTTATTTATAATTATATTGACCGCACATTAAGGCTTCTTTTGGGACGGCTTTCTTTCTGCTTCTTAAAATTACTTTCCATTAAAAATAAATAACTTTTTTGTACTATAAAACTGTTTTAAGAAGCAGTAAAAAAGCCGTCCCAAACGAGCCTAAATTGTTAAGAAATAGGTCAAATAGTCTAGTATCTTTTTCATTTGACACCATTATTTAACCCTTCAACCATTCTATATGTAAGTTCATCATCAGTACAAATAATGTTAATTAAATATGTGATCTAACATAATAAAGTAGGGAGACTAAAGCATAGTGGTTAATGCGATCTAAACACAACAAAAAAGTTGGTGCTGCACACCACCTAATCTTTTTTATTTTTGATATATAAATTATTAATGTATTTATATTTCATTTTATGGATATAATTTATTAAACACTTTAGTAAAATGAAATATGTTTAAATATATTTTAAATGTTATCTCATTAATTTTTTATAGATGAACAACTATGATGTGATAGTAAACATCAATATAATATAAAATGATTGGAAATCATATAAAATTAGAAAGATAATGATTCTTCTTCTTAGATGAGAATAAAATTTCATCTATAAAATCTCAATTAGTGTGTATACATACGAATGAGTTAATATAAACTCATTAGAATTGATAATAATCGACTCCTTACAATTGGGAGAGAGACGATAGAGGGAGTTGAACCAAAATAAAAAGTGAGACAAATAGGTCAAGAAAGATAGAGAGCAATTAGGATAAGAATAATGAGAAAGTGATAGCTAGAATGATCGAGAGTTGTAAGCACATAGAGAGAGAGAGAGAGAGAGAGAGAGAGAGAGAGAGAGAGAGAGAGAGAGAGAGAGAGAGAGAGAGGAGCAAGTAAGGGCAATCGAGAGAGGGGGGGACAACGACAATCATATAAGCCAGAAAAGCTGATGATAATAGGTAGTTAGCTTATAAATTTGTCATTAATCTTAGTACATACATTATAAATAAAATAAAATTGTTCGATCATCAAACTTCAGAAGAAGTTTTTTATTATGTACTTTTATTGAATAATAAAAAAAAGTGTTTCCCACAAGATCCAAAAGTTTAGCCCTATGCACTTTCTCTCAAATTACTCCTAAAACCTCTCCATTCATCGGAGAAACCCCTTATGACTAATGATCCTATTGGAGGGAGCTTAAAAATACAATGGACGTCACTTATTTCAAGTGTGAAAAAAGGTCATATGCATAATCAATATAAAGCTAAAATTCTATTCCTAGCAGAATTAATAACCCTAATGATGATGATCCTGAATATATTTCTTATGATGCCCTTCCTTTTGTTTGATGAAGAACTTGAACTTATAGATGATCCTTAACTTAGTGCTAAGAAGGAGACTAAAGATTATAGAAGAAAAAAAATATATCTAGCATGTATATAATTTGTAATAATAAAATATGTATGTTAGTCAAAGATGGGGGAAATGATATGGATGTTATTTAGATAGCTAAAGCCAATCAAAAAATGAATCCCAACTCGAGCCCTTTCAGGTTAGCTAGGTGAATTATACACATGTTCACGTACGTAATAAACATGTTGTCCCTGTTAAAATGAACAATTATAAAGATAAAATTTAGTACAAAATTCTATCCATAAAATGTTTAACTATATGACATTAGTGTCATTCATTATGGCATGAGGGACACCAATGAATTTAAACATAACAATAGAACCACTAAGCACATTCCAATCAAATGAGTATATAAAACAAATATATTCGCCCCAACAAGTTTATAATCAATCTTCAACTAAAATCCACTCTAAAAAAAGCTATAAAACTCCAATCAATATTGATAAGAACCTTTCTTGAGAAAGGGTAGTGATGTTGTTGCTTATTTTATGATTAAATATTTTAATATATTTTTCAATTCCTTATACTATTCCACGATTTAGGTAACCAACAAAATAATTATTTCTAAGTTACGTAAGACAAACGAAAACCAAACGAAAAAATTCTCTCTTCTTCAAAATTCCGTTTTCTTCTTCCTGCTTCCTTGTTTCCCCGTTTTCTTCTACGCTAATCTCGCAAACCCAATCAATTACGAAAAATAATTATATTAACAAATCTTAAAAGATAAAGATTTTGAACACATGCATATAGAGATATACATAGAAAACTTGTTGGCCTCCATCAAAACATGATTGGTTTCAAGTGAAGAATATAGTATTATGTGCTATGAATGCCTATAAAGAGTCAATCAATCCAACCAATTGTGATGAGCCAATCCCTTTCATTTCCAAACAAAGTTGCTTTCAAAGCATTTTTATATTGATTTAGCTGAGTTGGTTCTCTTACACAAATATATAAATTCTAAGCTGGGCCTTAGAAACAAATAGAAATTTACCTAATTCATAGATTTGTAGCTTTGAAAGTCCTTCAAAAGGCTACCAAAACGCGGTTTCATATCACTTTCTTATTAAACTATTCAAATTTTTATTCATCCTCATCTCTATTACATCATCAGGACTTATCTAAATTCAGAAATAAGCTTAGAATAACAAATAAATTTGTCATTGAAAAGACCTTTCCAATTCTTAACAAAGCAATCCGCCATTGCTTAGTTTGATTGATGGGCGAGTACGGTTGAGAACCTCCCAACCCGTGCTCGATTCACCTCGAGCGACAACGCCTCTTAAGTGAGGCCCAATCAAGTGAGATCCAAGAGGTTTCTGATATATGTGCCTTTTCTAGAACAGCCGAGGATTAATCACGACACCAATCACCCTTTCAAAAGTGATAGCAGGTAGATTCCCGTTCCAATAATAATAATGGTGGTCAAAAGGTCAGATCTTTGAATGGAGTTTTAAATGGTGATAATTCAAATCACATGTCTTAATTTATGGGCCACAGCTGATTGCATAACTGTAGCTGGAAAAGAGAAATTCATAGATGCCCACATTGGTCCAAGTCTATGAAGAATTAGAGTATTTTTTTTAATTATCAATTATTTTTTATATTTTTATATGAAATAAATGATAATTAATGCTTAGGGCTCATTTGATTGTATGTAAACAAAATTATATCTTAATTAAATAATTATTTTATTTTTAATGTGAAAATAAATATTTTTTAATTGAAAAAAAACATTTAAATTTTGAAATAGTTGTTATCCTTTCATTTTATCTAATATAAATTCAAGCCTTTTTGAAAATATGAATTCTAATTTCAAACTAAATGAGTTATAGCTCATTTGCGTGCTTCAAGAGGAGATCAAGATGTTTGGGATGACTTTTTTACTGCTTTCTGAAGCAATTTTTTAGTTTAAGAAAGTTCTTTACTAAAAAAACTACTTGAGAAAGCAATTAAAAAATCATACCAAACGAAACCTGAATCTCAATAAAAAAGCTTCAATATTTATTTTTCTCCAATTCTTTATTTTCTAAAATATATGAATAAGAGTTGTTCATGCTCATGTGTATGCTCAGTACAAATCTTCATGAAGATCACCAGGACTTTCTCTGCACCATGAGTTCTACTCAAATGAGCGAAAATCTATTCTTGAAGACAAAGACTTCGTCTGCGATGAGAAATTCTTAGATCTATTTTAAGATGAGTGCAAAATAAATTATTTATGTATTATATTCATCTTAAGGATGATCAAAATAGTAGTGCAGCTATTATTTTCAACATATATTTGTCATGATGTTTATTTTGTTGCTCAAAAAAACTTAATGGGGGCACAAAGTGTAATAAGTTGAATTACAAAGGACATAAGATTATAATATTAAAACATAAATAGAAGAGAGAGGTCGCTCTCATTGCTGAAAAAAAAACACCATAAATTGAAGGATTTCTTTTTTCCTTGTTTCCAAACTATCAGTTTTCAAATATTTACAATCTCAGTGCGGAGACCGGACGGAGAGAACTGTCCGGATTTGATGTGCTTTGACTATCCTTCTGCTTAGCTTTCGCAAATACTTAGTAAAAGAGCAGTCATAACGCAATAACTATCCTACAAATTGAATATTTGCTGCGCTTTTGTAAAAGGGCAGTAAATATGCATTCAACATTGCATATTTGCTGCCCTTCACCATCCGGTCTCCGCACATAATAATTTCTCTGATCACAGAAAGTGAAAATACTTCCAAGTTTCCAGTATTCAAACTTGGCAGTGGCTCCCAACATGAAAAATATAAAGTGAAGTAAACGATACATAACTTAAAAATTTTCTACAAGTTTGAAAAGATAGCTCATAGATAGGTACAATGGCAAGATTTAATGCTAATTCTGCTCCAGAAAAAGGATATAATCAGATGAAAAGAGACGACTTTGGATCACTTCATTCCAAGTCTCTATGAAAGCTTAATATGCTCAAAGTAAAAGAAACTTTCAATGCATTTGAAATTTCAGGAAGCTCCAAGTAAAAGAACACTGAGTAGTAAGTAGTAACAATAGCTAAGCATTTAGGATTATACCATTTACCATGCTAAAACAATCTTTTTCCAACGCAGATTATGATTTCACAGCAAACAAACCCAATGGAATAACTATTCGATTGTTTTCAAACAAAGGTTTTCTCAATCTTAAATCAATGGTTGTCAACAAGCCATTATTTCTGCAAATGCACAGTACATTTGATGATTCTTTATTACGACTTGAATACTTACAGCTGAAATTTACCGTCGCGGATGTTGAAACTTGACAGAGTTCATCCCAATAGGATAGCTTGTCCCAACACTTTCCGTAGACTTTATGAATCCTTATTTTTCATTCATTCATGTTAAGTGTTGATTGAAGTGTTAAACATTAAATGAAAATCTTTCTTAACTTCTTTCATGATAGCTTAGATTAACCCCTTTTCTTGTTTCTAATCCTTTGACATTAATTTTATCTAGATATCTAATTAGTGCATTTTCTATCCTTCGTGTTAGCCATAAAAAATCTTTTTACTATCTTTACAATCTAACACCGAATTATATAATATTTACAACACAATTATAGTTTTATAAAATTTATCTTTAAATCTCCTTAATATCCTCTCATCACAAATTTCCATGAGGCACTTCTACACTTTAATCACTCAATCGTTAAATTTATGAATTCTCATATTTATGCTAATTTCATTGAATAATAGATACAAAATGCTTTAAATCTATCACATCTAAATATCACTTTATTTTCTAATAAAATCAAATAATAAGTTTTTAAATTATACGAAGTAAAAATCTATATTATACACCTAATATTTAATAACTATCATTTTGTTGCATGATCATGAAGAGGGGAATGCAATTGTTCATTGATGATGAGAAGGGGAATGAAATGGAATGGCCCTTAAATGATTAAAAACTTCAAGGAATGGGTGCATAACTCAATGAAGAAGAGATGAGAAAAAGGAATAACCGAATAACCACCATAGAGGAGGAGAGAGAATGAGCGCACAATGATGAGAAAAAAAGAAGAGGAGAAGGAGAAGTCAAACAACTATGTTTTTCATTCCAAAATCTTTAATTTCTCCCTACGCTTCTAAAACACCCTTTATATAGAGAAGGTTCTTAAATCAAGATTATAACATGATATGAGATTATAAGGCAAAAGTCTGACATAAAAATGAAGTAAATGACACAAACATAAAAGACTCATGACTCTAAACAAAAGATTTGACAAGTTATAAAAATAGACTCCACATAAACTAAAGTTAGCCCATCAATAATTTGCATCAAATAAACTCTCGAAATTTGGCCCAATTAAATAGAAAAAGTTCATAATCAAAATAAAACTTTCTAACTACCATTGCTCATTTTTCAACTATCACTCTAAAGCCAACATCAACTATATAGACCACTTCATAGGAGTTTCCAAAGGGAACTATTACTAAGATAGAAAACCATGGAAATCACTATCAATTTCCACATAGTTCCAAGTGATCTTCCTTTTTCTGGTATAGAGCTAATGTAAAAACTTATTTTTTTGGTTGCATGTCAGGAATTAGTCTTCGATCAGTCAAGTTCCCCCATAGAATTTGCTATGTATTGTCAAGATAAAGAAAAAAAGATTACACAGAGACGCAGAACAACAAGATCTAAGAGACGTAGAGACCACGGCCAAACAGTAAGGAAAATCAATGAAAGCTATAGAAGCTAAAAATATTTGTTTGGGCTGCGTTTACCTTAGCCTTAATGGTATTTTCTGAATCTTGATAGGTTTTAAACAACATTTTACCGCTCGGGCATCATCACCCCCTTCTCTTGGAGTATAGCCGAAGCATCACATCGCGAAAAAAAATGTTTAAAGATCACACTTGTATAAAACTCGCACAACAAATAAAAAAATTATCACATATGAAAGCATATCTTACAAAAAAGGTTGCCTCCCAAAAGATAGGGTGCCAAAAACTTTTATATATATATATATATATATATATATATATATATATATATATATATATATATATATATATATATATATATATATATATATATATGTGGGATAAAATATCTCACTTGAAAGAAAAATACAAATAAACATCTATATATTCATCCTATCCAAATATTGTAGTTTCTCTCCTTATTACATTAAGGAAACTATTTGGACCTCACATGAATCATGACATGATCCCCTTCAAAAAACCTTCGATATCATTTGAAAGTATAAAATACTTTTTATATGTTTGATTACTTAATTTATTTACTCCTTAATATACATATGTATGTCATATATATGTTGTGCATGCTTAAAAAGAATCAGAAATGTGTGAATTCATAGAAAGGGATAGTAAATCTATTAGACTATCTGACTATGAATATAGCCATGGCCTGCTTTTAGAAAATTAAGTTTTTATCTATGAAAATGTTATATTATTTACTAAACTTGTTAATATTATTTTGAAGGCTAAAAAGATGTCAGATGAGTGTAGAATGAGTGTTTTAATTCCCATTTTTAAGAATAAAGGAGATGCACAAGATTGTGCGAATTATGGAGGAATTAAATTGATGTGTCATACTTTAAAACTATGGGGGGAGAGTGTTATGAAGCATAGGTTATGTCATGATACTAATGTTTCTCCAAAATCAATTTGGATTCATGCCGGGTAGGCCTACTATAGAAGTTATATATTTATTAAGAGATTTGATGGAGAAGTATAGAGAGAATGAGGAGAATCTACATCTAATTTTTATTGATTTAAAGAAAGCATATGATAAAGTTCCAAGAGAAGTGCTATGGAGAGTTCTAGAAAAGAAAAGGATTAATAATTCTTATATTCAAGTCATTAAGGATATATATGGAGTTGTTACTTGTGATCAAACACAAGGTGCTTTGGCCAAGCATTTTCCTATCGCAGTTGGACTACAGCAAGGATCAGCCTTAAGTCCAAATCTTTTTGCTTTGGTCCTGGATGTTCTTACTAGACATTTGCAAGAGGATGTACCCTGGTGTATGATTTTTGCTGATGATGTTCTTCTTGTTGATAAAACTAGAGAGGGAGTTGAAAGTAAACTTGAATTGTGGAGGTCAACCTTAGAGTCTAAAGATTTTCATTTGAATGGATCTAAAACCGAATATATAGAGTATAATTTTAGTAGTAATAAATCTAGTGAGGGATTTGTGACTTTAAGCGATCAAGTCATAATTAAATATTGCATGCTTGGATATCTTAGGTCTATTGTTCATAGTGATGGTAAAATAGATGGGGATATTATTAGTAGAATTCAAATTGATTGGTTGAAGTGGAGGAATGCATCAGGCTTGTTGTGTGATAGAAAATACCACTCAAATTTAAGGGAAAATTCTATAAGATGGTGGTGAGACCTGCAATGCCTTATGGCGCAGAATGTAGGCCATTAAAAGAGAAGCATAATATTAAGTGTTGCAAAGATGAGGATGTTCAGGTGGATGAATGGCTTGAATCTTAGAGACATGATACAAAACGAGCATATACATGAAAAGGTTAGAGTAGCTTTAGTGGTAGATAAGATTAGAGAGAATCGTCTTAGATGGTTTGGTAACAAAAATAGTGGCCATTCGATGACCCAGTTAGGAGAGTAGATGTATTAGATTTATCCTATGTTAAGAAAAATAGAGGTAGACCTAAAAAGACATGGTTAGAAAATATGAGAAATAACATTTTTTTATTAAATCTAAATGAGAATTTGACTCTTAACCAGACACAATGAAGAAAAAAGATTCATGTAGCTGACCCCGCTTAGTGGGATAGCTTGATGTTGTTGTTGTTGTTGTATCCATTAAAATGTAAAAGCCTTTAAAATTAATCATAAGATCATATTTTCAAATAAACTTGCACATTGTATCCAAAAATTATCTAACTTCTTCAAAATCAAAATTAAGTCCAAAATCTCCTTACAAATCTTAGTATGTAATCTAGTATTTGATTAATTACTCATTGAAAAGGTATGCTTATCAATCAGCATCAAACATTTGTATTCGCAAATGAATATTATATGCATAGTCTTGAAAGTCGCATATAGAAATTAAAACTCTCACATTAAAGATTAGATAAAAAAAATTTGTATTTTAAGTTAGCATATACATACCCTTATGATTAGGTATCTTAGCTTAAATGGTTAAGCTATAAATCATCTTTTCTAAAATCAAAACAATCTTATCTATCTTACATATACATTGAAACTAAGATTATATGATTTTGAAAGCGCTTAAGTCAATTTAGTCGGTCGTACTTTCCAGACAAAATAGTAAAACTATAAGTCGAGCTTATTAAACCGTATGTGAGATTTCAAGTTTGTAAGTCTTATGAATTTTGGTAACTTTATATTTGAACTACTACCCATACGAGAATATTTTCTTAAATTTAGAGTCAGACGATGATGTTCTTCTTAATTACATTTTAAGTCGTCACTTTCTACAGCGTATCTTCAATTTTGTGTTGTTGGAATATAAACCAGCCATTGCCAGGTCCAAGTCCTAGATGAGAAAAATGAGGGTTGCGTAAAGCAGTCGAGAACCAGCGTAAAACTTGTCGACTAATAATGACATGAATCCTTTAAGAAATTGTGTTAATGCTAGGGCGTCCCCTAGAAGCGACGCGCTGTATGCTCTAAATATAGTGACAAGTGTACAAGGATCGCTGCACCGACGCCCGGGTGCAGTGTTAAATAGGCAAGGGTTCCCATATCAAGGACGAATGTGGGCAAATAAGCTAGTCCACGAAACTAAAATTAGGATAGGGACTTGGAATATAGGTTCCCTTACAAGAAAATTAATGGAATTAATAGATATTATGATTTATAGGAAGTTAAATATTTGTACATTTAGGAAACTAAATGGGTAGGAGAGAAGACTAATGAGATTGATAGTTTAAGATTTAAACTTTGATATTCGGGTAAGAGTCATACTAGAAATGGTGTAGGTGTGATTATAAATAAGAGCTTGAAGGATAATGTTATAAAAATTAATAGAATTCGAGATAGAATTATAGCTTTAAAGATTGTTGTTGATGCTAAGATTGTTAATATTATAAAGTGCTTATGCTCCTCAAGTAGGTTTGGATATGAGTTCAAAATTAAATTTTTGGAATGACTTAGAAAAATTAATACAAAAGATATCTCTTGAAGAAAGAGTTTTTATTGGAGGATATTTAAATGGACATGTTGGTAGAGAGATAGATGATTTTAAAAGCATTCATGGGAGTCATGAGTTTGGAACAACAAATGGATGTGACAAGACCATATTAGATTTTTGTTTAGCTTATAATTTTTTAATTACTAATATCTTATTTAAGAAAATAAACATCTCATCATTTATAAAAAAAATATAGTACAACTCAGATTGATTATTTTCTTATAAGAAAATTAGATTGTTTAAATTGCAAAGATAGTAAAATTATTCCGAGTGAAAATTTATATATATAGCATCGTTATTAGTTTTAGACTTTAAGATAAAGGGACAAAAAATAAAAAAATAAAGTAAAATGATATTTTAGGATTAGATGGAGGCATTTAAAAAATATTAACAAAAATATTTTTGAGAGTAAGATTTTAAATCTTAAAATTTTTTCTATGCATAAGGATCCTAATATTATGTGAGAAAAAGTGGCTAGTTATATTAAGAATATTGCAAAAGATGTGCTTGGAATTTTAAAGTGAACAAATCCTAATAGTAAAAATAGTTGATGGTGGAATCTAAATGTATAAAATAAAACTAAAAATAAAAAGATTTATTATAAAAATTAGTTTAATTATAAAAACTCGGATAATTGGAAAAGATATAAAGAGGCACGTAAGGAATCTAAGAAAGTAATATGCAATGCAAAGATCTTAGCTTTTAGTATTTTATATAATATATTAAATTATAAGGAGGGAGAAAAATATATGTATAAGTTAGCGAAACAAAGAGATAGAAGTAATAAAGATTTATTTCAAGTGAAGTGTATTAAGGATGAAGATCAAAAAGTACTTTTTTAGAAGATGAAATTCAATAAAGGTGGATGAGATGTTTTGCTAAACTTTTTAATTAAGATTGTGAAATTATGATTGACTGTAGTGACATTAGCACCCTAAATGAAAATAAAGATTTATGTTTTTATCGGCGTATTAGTAAAACTGAATTTAGAGAGGCTTTAAAGAAAATGAAGGGTGGAAAAGATGTTGGACCTGATGATATTCCAATAGAGGCGTGGAAATGCTTAGGAGATGAAGGAATTTCTTGGCTTACTAAACTTTTTAATATTGTTTTGAAGACTAAAAAGATGTCAGATGAGTGGAGAATGAGTATGTTAGTTCATATTTTTAAGAATAAAGGTGATGCACAAGATTGTGCTAATAATAGAGGAATTAAGAAAATGTGTCATACTTTAAAACTATGGGCGCGAGTTATGGAGAATAGGTTGCGGCGTGATACTATTGTTTCTCAAAATCAACTTGGATTCATGCCAAGTAGGTCAACTATGGAAGACATACATTTATTAGGAGGCTTGATGGAGAAATATAGAGAAAATAACGAGGATCTACATATGATATTTATTGATTTAGAAAAAGCATATGATAAAGTTCTAAGAGAAGTGCTATGGAGAGTGATAGGGAAGTTCAATAGTTCATATTGAACCTCCAAGATGGGGCTGGCGGTACCAAAGGTGGCCCAAACCGCCTCACCTAGGGGTGGGGTGCACTTTGGCGGCAAAAAGAGGAGAGGTGGCAAGCCAACAGGGAAAGTGGATTTAATTAATTAAAAAGATTTGATATCTTTTGTATTAAATAAATAATATCTTATATTAGGAAGCTTTTAAGGAGATGAAGGGATTTAATTAATTAAAAAGATTTTATATCTTTGGTATTAAATAAATAATATCTTATATTAGAAAGTTTTCAAGGAGGTGGAGAGGGCTATTTAAAGAGCATGAGGGGATTAGGATTGGGTATACTTATATTATTTGTTCTCTTAGAGTTCTTTGGTGTTTGGGCTCTAGACTCTTGTCTAGAGATTTTGGGAGAGACGATCCTCCTCTCGAATTGAGGATCAATTGTATCTTCGATTATTGCTAGGGTTGCTTGCGAACTCAAGTATTTCCAAGAGGATTACTTGCGAACCCAAGTATTTCCTATCATAGGTTGCGGCGTGATACTAATGTTTCTCAAAATCAATTTGGATTCATGACAGGTAGGTCGACTATGGAAGGCATACATTTATTAAGAGGTTAGATGAAGAAATATAGAGAAAATAAGGAGGATGTACATATGCTATTTATTGATTTAGAAAAAGCATATGATAAAGTTCCAAGAGAAGTGCTATGGAGAGTTCTTGATAAGAAAGGAGTTAATAACATTTATATTCAAATCATTATAGATATGTATGCAAGAGCTATTACTTTTGTTCAAACACAAGGTGGTTTGTCCAAGTATTTCCTTATTTCGACTAGGTTACATCAAGGATAAGCCTTAAGCCCTTATCTTTTTGCATTAGTCATGGATGTTCTCACTAGACATTTGCAAGAGAATATACCATGGTGTATGCTTTTTGCTGATGATATTCTTCTTGTTGATAAGACTAGAGAGAGAGTTGAAGGTAACTTAAATTATGGAGGTCAACCTTAGAGTCTAAAGGTTTTCGCTTGAGTATATCTAACACGGAAAATATGGAGTGTAATTTTAGTAGTAACAGACCTAGTGAGAGGATTGTGACTTTGGGCAATCAAGTCATTAATAAGAATACACGTTTTAGATATCTTGGATCTATTGTTCAAAGTGATGGTGAAATAGATTGGGATATTATCAGCAGAATTCAAGTTGGATGGTTGAAGTGGAGGAATGCATCGGGCTTGTTGTGTGATAAAAAAGTACCCCTCAAACTTAAGGGAAAATTCTATAAGATGGTGGTGAGGCCTGCAATTCTTTATGGTGTTGAATGTTGGCATTAAAAGAGAAGCATAATATTAAGTTAAGTGTGACAGAGATGAGGATGCTCAAGTGGATGAGTGGCTTTACCCATAGAGATAGAATACGAAATGAGCATATACATGAAAAGGTTGGAGTAGCTCTAGTAGAATATAAGATCAGAGAGAGTCGCCTTAGATGGTTTGGTCACATAAATCGACGGCCTTCCGATGACTGGTTAGGAAAGTAGAGGTATTAGATTTGACTTATTTTAAGAAAGATAGAGGCAGACCTAAAAAGACTTGGTTAGAAAATATTAGAAATGATATTTCTTTATTTGATATAAACAATAATTTGACTTTTAATAGGACACAATGGAGAAAAAAGATTCATGTAGTCGACCCCACGTAGTGGGATAAATGCTTGATGTTGTTGTTGTTAATGGAATATAAACCATATTTTTTAAAATAAAATTGATCAACTTAAATATAAATTCAATCTCAAAATGTAAAGCACAATATAGAATAATATTGAGTGATACCTCTAACTTCTCAAAATTAAGTAATCATATCTTTCTATTTTTTGCTTCTATTCAAAATCAATTCTAAGTTGATCCAATTATTCTTAAAATTTCAAAAACTAAACCTTTAAAATGAAATTCTTAAAATCATATAAAAATATTAGTCAATATTTTGATAAAAATAAATAAATCATTATTTTAATAAAAAAATTCTCAAAAATATAATAATATACATACAATATAATTAAACATAGAAGCTTGCCCTTATAGGGAACTAACATCTCAGAATAAAATAAATTTTATTCAATCATACATATTTAGTGAAAAATCTCTAAGAGTGTAAATATAAAAATAATTTCTTTTGTTATTGAGTTCAAAACAAACAAACATTTTTTTTTCTTCAAGATAATATATTATTTTCTATGACATACTTCAAAAACAAATTCTTTCAAATTTTTAGATTAAAAAAAGTTCTCAATCTTTATTATAGTTATCTTATGCAATGACATGATCAACCAAATATAGAGGACACATGATTAATGAAAAGAAACTTCAAAGATTTGATCAAGAATTGAGAAATATCATAATAGCACTACCATATATTCAATAGAGCTAAGTTATCCCCCATATCAGTAGAGTTAGTATAAACACCACCATTGTTAAAAATTTGTAGGAACAGTCTAATTCATGACTTCAAACCATGCCAAGGTCTTGGCATAAGAAAACTCAAGTGGAGAGTGTGTGTACAATGATCAAGTAAGTGACCTCGTCAGAGACATGCTTGGTTCATAGATAGAATAGGATGAATCAAGATAATGAATGGGTCCAAATCATTGAGAGAAATCTAACTAAGGCAATCAGCAAGAGAATGTCCAAATACATGAAGAGAAATCTAACCAAGTCAATCAACATAAGAATGTTAAAAGCTCAGTGCACACTAAACCAAGTGAAACAAACAAACAACCCTAGTGTATGTGCCACAGACTGAATGAACTAGGGAGATCTAGAGTAATCTAAGGAAATCTGACAAAGTTAATATTAGAGCATCAATCTAGAGACAAGAAATCCCAAAAAAGTCTCTATTGAGTGAAGGCACGACAGAGGGACCAAGTGAATGAATGTGAAAGACATCCCATAATGACCTAAAGAGAACAAATGGGCATAAAAGACCCTAGTGTCAAAAATATCCAAAAAATGGTGAAAACAAGCAAGCAATGCAGGCAATACTAGCACAAGAAGCAAGTAGAACAAGAGAGCACGGCCGAAAGGGGATGCCAGTGGATGAGGCAACGCCTGTGAGGGGTGAGCATGAACAAATGTGGTGATTTCTTTTCCATTTTAAATAAAAGAAATAATTAAAACATATAAATTAATACATAACAATTCCTATAAGTTTCAACCTATCTAGAAGGATCCACTAGTTTTGGAGTTTGTTTATCATCCGGACTTAAAAAATTGAGGCATTTTAGGATCCTAGAGACTGAAGTCTAGATTGAGTGGTGATTGACCTTCTCAATACAAGCTGGAGCAATAGATTATGTCGCGAGTATTTTCGACAAATTGCTGCATGCCGAGGGTCATATTTTTGAGTCACAGTCACTACTCGATTCCGTGGAAATTTATTTGTTCTGTTTTGGAAAGAAAGTAAGCCAAAGGTAAATAAAGCATCCTTCAAACAGATCAAATTTAGTAATTAAGTTGGAAAAAATCAACTAAATCAACTTTTTATCTTGCTTTTTTCTTTAGGGACTATAGAGTTGTTTAAAAGGGTGGAGGGCTAAAGTTCACTCCGATGTCCATCAAAAGGTACACCCCTCTATCTCCATCAAGCACAACTTCACTAAATCCTTCCAACCCCCTTACAATGTATCAGCCCATATTCCACGATTTGTAAGTTAAAGATTGGAGAAAAACAGTTTATCGTTTTTCCAAAGTCTATCAAAGCCTTAAAGGTACCTATAGCATACAAAAAAAGGACTAAAATTTGGAATTTCTCCAAAACTTGAAGGGCATAATAACAGATTTTGAATATTAAGCAGCCAACTATTAACAGCCCCAAATTTGAGGGGCAGAAATATAATACAACATTTTTTCTTTCTGTTGATGTTATATGGCCCCATGAATCACCATTGAAGCATAATTTTAGCCAAATAGCTATTTTGATGGATAGGTGGCATTCCAAACAATGATTAATCATTAACCCAGCTAGCAATTTAACCATTCATGGAATATCATAGTTGTAACAAATGGTTTGTTGGGATGAAACATTTTATGAAAAGGCTGACTAATTCAGTGTTAATCCATACAGAATGTAGAAACAAAGAAATAACTTGAAAATTCATTTGAAGAATGCAGTCTTCAACAACTTCAGAAGACAAAATTAATCGGAATCAGCAGTCACCAGCTAAATGAGTTTTGGCCTGGTCAACCAAGATTTTTCAGAGCAGATAAGACTGAAGATCCTTCTTAGGCTTGATTTAGGACAGCTTTCTTACTGCTTCTTGAAGCATGAAGCAGCTTTTTAGTATTAATTTTTTTTAATGAAATAAAAAACTGTTTTAAGAAGCAGTAAGAAAGCCGTCCCAAACGAAGCCTTAGAGCATCTTAAAAAATGCAAATATGAAGCAGTTCAAACACTTTACAAGAAACAACAACAACTTTTATCCCACTATGTGGAGTAGGCTACATAAATCTTTTTTCTCCATTGTGTTCTATTAAGAGTCAAATTCTCATTTAAATATAACAAAAAAATGTCATTTCTAATATTTTCTAACCATGTCTTTTTAGATTTACCTCTATCTTTCTTAGCATAACCAAATGATTTACAAGTTACAACATTAAAAAAAATCTGGGAGATTGATTTATTCATAAGCATAATGATAAATGTACACATTCTTAAAAGGTTGATCAAAGAACACATTGAAAAGATTAAAACAAGTGTGACATGAACTAAAACTGTAGTAAAGCAGAAAGGTCTTATACATCATATAGGCAGATAACCAAAAGGTGCTTTTACCTTGCAGATCTAGAAGATAAACATCTACTACAGGTTAAAAGTTTCAGCAGGGATCTTGAATTCTTTGTCCTATTTCTTGAAAGAAGAAACTGCAGAGAATGAAGTTAAATCACACACTTGAATGTCATGGGAAAATAGAAATTCATATCAAAGTAAATATCCTTTTACTGTTTATAGCTGCTATGTTTCACCTGTTATTATAAGTATCATTTCCATTATAGCCTCCCTCAACCCCTAAATCCCCACATTCTCCGCTTCCTTTCACCCTTCTTCATTACCCCATTCCCCAAAATAAGATTTTTTTTTCTTTTATGTAAGGAAAAAATAATTTTAATTTAAAATTTTAAATGAAATTTTACAAAAGATAACAAATGGTGTCATAATGGCATTAGAGTCGATAAGAACGAAAAAAGTACATTAAACAATAAAGCAATAGTATAACCAGCTCTGCATTATAAGATTTTCTTTTTCTTTTTTTCTGCTCTGAGTTATAAGATAGTAGAGTGATGCAAGATGATTTAGGGTTATGGTTTTCTAATATAACAAGAAAGATGCGATATATGCATATCATACAAACCACTAAATTAGCCAATAATGTGCTTTCCTTAAATGCAACAAGTAAATCTAAAAATAGAACCCAAACAATGATAAAATGATCAAATAAATTCAAAGAAATAAACAAAAATATGAGCCACGCAAAATTAGTAATCAATTATAACTTAATCATCACAAAATAGAAGGCGGGTCGTGAACCAGAAGCCTCCGTAGTCCATGCATGCGACGTTCACATCAGAAGTGAACAGTAGCGAGCAGTTCGATCAAAGAACAAGAATTTAGAAGGAATTGAAAGTGTGATCTCTCATTTTTTTTCTTCTTTAATTGTAAGATTACTGAAGGCGGTTGTAGCAATGAGAAGTTGCGTCTTTTGACAATTAGTTGCTTACGGTGGGCTAAATTGAGAGCGTGAAGAGATGCATTGATGCAGGACTACTTAGATGCTATGGTTTTGATTTCATTTGAGCATTGCACAACTATTAAATTAGAATAATTTCAGAACAAAATTATAAGCAATCTTCATACGACGGATAAGACAAATGAAGCGTTCAATTGCGTAGGCGAAATCACATGCTCCGAATTAGAAACGTTCAAGAGAATTAAGAAAATAAAACAACAAAAAAAAAATAGTAGCTTTCAAATTAATCCCTAATCTAACAATGAGATCTAGGATGCATAGAAAGCACACTCAATTCCTATGATTCACTAAGCTTTGGCAAGAGCATTCGGAGTAGGCTTTAGCGAGTACAATCTTAACCAAACGAGAATTTAGAGTTAGAAGAATTTGAAGACAAGTAGGGAGACAAATGTTGACCTCGTTTTTCGCTCGAGCACCTTCGATCGGCTTAGTTAGACATTGTCGAGCACAATTCGAACTCGAATTGATCCAAATTGGTTTTAATTAGACTCGACCTTGTTCAATCAAGCCCGAGTGGTTTGTTCTGACTGCGACGAGTTCAATTTGACCCGAATCATCTTTGATTTGATTTAATCAATTTGATCAAGCCTAATCCCCTTTTAAATCAAACCAATTTGAGTAAAATCCATACCCAAGCCAGCTCAATTTTAATCCCAATTTAAATCCAAACAGCTTTCTAAGCAATTTGAATCTTCACCCAAATCAAGAAACATGGTTCAACGGGTCTGATTTCCCCAAAAGCCAAAGTCGACCGTTGCCTGTGGTGGCAGGGTCTTCTTTTCTCGTGGTTTTTCGAGCGAAGCAAAAAAAAGAAAAAAAAGGTAGAGAGACGTTAGAAGGCGGGGAGGAAGCCTCCGGCTAGGTCATTCTCACGGACCCCCGATCTCTCTCCCTCTCGCTCTCAGTCGCACCCTCTCGGCTCCAAGGCCGAAGCCCTTCCCTCGACTCCATACTTCCTCTCCAGTTCGTGAATCCCGGAGGAGCTAACCCTAGCTCCCGTCCGACTTTGGATCCACGTTCACACTCTCACTTACGCCTTCTCCCTCTCTCAGTCTCCAGCTCTCTCCCCTGATCTCTCTCTCTCTCACTCTCGCTCTCTGTCTCCATTGGTGAACCCTGACTAAGGCCGAACCTCCTCCCTTTTTTTTTCGGTCTAGTGTGTAAGTCTCCAGGCTCTGGGAGATTAGAGCCATCACGTTCTCATTCGCGAACTCCAAGCGGATCCCAGAGGAGCGACGCCTTCTCTCTCTCTCGATTTGGGAATTACAGAGGCCCGTCGCCCCCTCCCTCTCTCGTTCTCCCTGGCGTTCGCCTAATCTAACCAAGGCCGAAGCCTTATCTCCTCCCAGTCCTACTTCGCACGGCCCAGGACTGAGTCCGACGAACCATCCGGCGCCGGCTTTCTCTGTGCGACTCGAGCCTTCACTCCCGTCGCTCCCTGCACGCTAGGGCCGAACCCGACGGAGATCCCCTCTGAATCCAGCGGCTGGACCCAAATTGAGCTTCATCCCTTTGCAAGGTAAGTCTCTTCTCCTCTTGCATTCTCCTTCTTCTTCTTTTCCTTCTTCTTCTTTCTTCTTCTTCTATTCTTTCTCTCTTTCCCTTTCCTTCTTTCTTCTCCTCATCTGCTTCTTCATCAAGATGAAGTTGAAATGGTGTGATTTCAGTTAAGATGAGCTTGATAGAGTATTCCCTATCATTCCATTTTGTTTAGTTTCAATGTGTTTATTTGTATGTCAAATGATATTCTAGTATTTTTTTGGAAAAAAACATGGAAGATTGTTGCTAGTCATGAGTAGCTCCATGTGTTCTGAACAAAGCAATTTGTTGTTCTTGAATGAGCAATTAATACATTAAATTTATTCTTGATTTGTGCTATATCTCCTAGGGTTTTAGGTGTGAATGGTAGAAAATTTATAAAGCCATGTTGTTTCTTTGTAAAATCATGCACACCAAATGCTTTGTGAAATGCCTTTAAGATATTTTTGTGTAGTTTTGTAAACGACTCATGAAGCATGGGAAGCTACTTGACCAAACATTGGGTGAGCATCTTTCCTTGCATAGTTCTTTGTAGGTTTAGACATTATTTTACTTATTGACGTCTTCTCCAAATTCCTCTAATAAAAGGCTTGGTGTTCTCTTGTTATGGGCGCTTTCATGATGAGTTTTGTTGAGCTCTTTCTTGAGCTTGAGTTGATAATATATGTAAACTATAGTAGCCCTTTTCTTACCTTGATGAGAGGATTTTATATTGAGCATAGAAGTTGAAACCTTTTGGAAGTAAGCTTTGGTGGACTAGTATTTATCTTTGGTTGCTAACTTGATGTCTTGAATATCATCTTGTTGAGGGTTTGCATTTTGTTTCTAAACAAAGTTTTGACTTAGGATTTATTGAAATCTTTCTTTTAAAAGTTTGGCGTCTAATGCTTAGTTCCTTTTTATACTCACTTGGTTGCCAAATGATTGGTTATTTTGAGAGAGTTGTTGCTTATATTTGCTTAGGACCCATGCATTAGTTCATGCTAGTTGGGAGATCTATAGTTTATGTCACATGATGCGATATTCAATATATGGTTTTGTAGAACAACATGAAAGCTATGACATATCCTTGCTTAAGATAAAGCTTTTATTACATGGGAATACTCAATGGTTGTATTGAAGTTCGTCAATAAGTGCTCTTTGGAATCGCCATGTTAATACATATATGGGTATGATTAGAAGCAAAGTTCATTTCATAAATGTGATTGTTCAAGCTATGAGAGTTCCATGAAAATTTTACATTATCACTATCTTTAAAAGGATATTGTGGTTTGTGGTTATTAGACAATGATTCATGTTATGTTGAAATTTGAAATTTAAAAAAAAAGCTATAGTTCAATAGTATCATTCTTATTTTTATTAACATCTCTAGTGAATGAATGGAGTTTGCTTTGTTAAGAATTTTTTGGTTAAGCATATGGATAAGCGTGAACCTCCCTTTCCATTAAACTGTAAAGCATGACTTTCATATTGAATTGGTTTTATTCAAATTCTTTCTCTAGTTTAGCAATGAAGCATCGGATATGAAATTCGTTGGCAAGAATAATCATGTAGCATTCTTATGTTTAAAAGTTTGATATGGATATCGATTCACTTTCGAGCCTCTTAGAAAGATATGGTGATTACATAAAAGGCCCTGTATTTGATGAAATTTATGGATTTGGGTTGTAAGAACTTGTTCACATGCTTCTTGGCACATGGTGTAAGGTTTCCAAACTGTTTTTTTTGGGAATGGATGGGTGCAGATTTTTGCTATCTTCTTACTCCAAACTGCTTTTGGGTATATATACATGCAGATTTTGATGCGCTTTAAGTTCCAAATCGTCGTAGGAAGGATATGCATGCTGTTTTTAATGTTTATAATCGTCCAAATGGGTTTGGGAACAAATAGCATGCAGATTTTCATTGTTTCTAGTAGCCGAATTGTGTTGGGAATGATGCTAGTACTGTTTCTCTTGTTTTGCTCCCCGAATTGTTTAAGAAAATAAACTAAGAACAGGTTTTGTTTTATGATTTGACTCAAAGCATGTTTATAGGTCTAAATTAGAGCATCTTCAAAAACTCTTGATGTCATATAGTGTAGGATTTGCAAACTCTTGCTTTAGAAGTTCAATGTCTCATGTCATTAAAAGCATGTTTAATTATAAGAATTTGCAAATATTGAAATATTTCTATGCTTCCTTCTCTATGTGATGGAGTCCCGCATAAAAGGCTAGTTAGCAATTGTATTTGAAATCTCATTTCCCTTTTGCTTCAAACATAGACTTGGCATGTAATCAATTTAGCACTAGGTTGAATGTTTGAAGAGTTTTCTTGAAGCCTAATGAATACTTTTATATTATTGTTGCTTAGGGGTTGTTGAATTTTTGTAGTTGTTAGACAACGACATAAATTTGACGTTGAGTTATGAGTAGATTTTGTTAAATGATTCAAGTTTGAAGCATTATGACTACGTTTTGGCAAGTTGATTTGAAATGCAATAGTTTAGCATCATGTACTCTTCTCTCATGTTAAGCATGTCTAATGAGCTTTTTGTAGACTTGTGTCGCAATGAGATTCTTTCCTTGTTATTTTGGTAATGATCTTAGTTAAACCATATAGATGTGAGTATTAACAATGATTATTTGGAAGCTTTTTGAGCATGATATTGTCTCTTTATATTTCATAGAAATGATTGGAATGAGTTTAGAATATTTTCTCATAAAATTGAGTCATGTTTTTCATGAAATGTTGTAGTTGTATTATGGGTTGTCTCTAGGTGTAACATTTGAGTTTCTTTTAAAAATAATTCTATGAGTCGTTTTATACTTAGAAAGTTTTACGGAATGTTTCTCTTTGCTGTCTCGCAAGTCGTTTTGTGTAGCTAATTTGGGAAGTTGCTTTTAATCGAAGGAAGTCTTGATTGGTTTTGTTTAGTATAATTTGTTAGCGGTTTTGGAGTTATTTTGAAGGCTTTTATACGATTTTTTTTTTTTTTATGAAAGCTTTACAATGAGGGGTTGTATACAACTCTCTTGTTGGAAGGCTTTGGGTTTTCTACCCCACTCCAAACGAAAGGTGAGGCACTTGATTGTAGGTTGTTTTTGGGTAGAATTTTGTGTCAAGATAAGGGATTTTAGTAGATAACTCTTGAGAGGTTTCGTTGTAGTTTTTGCAAATCATTTTGGGATCTATGATTTTATAATTGAACTCGTTTAGTAAAGATCTCTTAATATATTTTGGGGAAGTAGTTAGTGCTTTCCTATTAGAGTTAAAATCTTTTAGTAGTTATTGCTAAGGATGAGTTTTGAAGTTTAACTTTAGAAAGTTTTAGGATAGATTCTTTTATAGTCTCTTTCTATAGGATGGATTTTGGAGTTTGAAATATTAGAGAGCTTTAGGTTGGAAAGTCTCTAGTGTCTTTTTGGGAATAAAGATAGTTCTTAATTATTTGAATTAGATCCCTTTAGTGTGAGTTTCTAAAAGAAGAAACACATAATTTTGAGAAAAAAAATACAAAACAAAGAGACTCTTATTTTGGATTTAGAGTTGAGAATGCATATCCCCTTAGTTGATATAGGATTTGTTTAGAATGTGTCGGTTAGTAGAGTTGGATTCGTATCAAGTGCCTCATTTGGAGTGGGAACAACAAAGGGCATTGTTGATATAATAGGATGCACTTGACTTCTACGAAGTGTATCCAATAACAACAATGCCTACACCCCTTTTTGTATTCGATTTTTCGTTGTTTTCTCCGCCGTTTCTTTTATGTTGTTTTTGGTGCTACATGCTTGCAAAATAAGGAGAACCCAAAACACAAATGACTCAACCAAGTAACAAAGGTATGTTCTTATCTTTTTCTTACTGCACTTTCATTTCCTTACATAATCATTTGCTTATAGAACTGCTCTAATACACGTTTCCTTTATATTGTGCGAGGTACCAATTGGAGAGCAATGGATAAGGAGCACTTGGAGCTGGAGCTAGGACAATCGGATCCAAGCATCAGTCGTCCCTACCCATCTGGTAGGGGCGCTACGGGCGGAACCACCGGGTCGTAGCCCCCGGTGCTGTAAGCTTTCCAAAAACTTAGAAAACCTTTAGGGGCCTAGTTGATTGCACGCCTCCTTCCCTTAGGGCCTTAGAAACTTCAATTATATTTCAGGATTTCTTTTACTTTTTTTTTTTAGATCCCTAAAACCTTGTGACATCCGTGTAGAAGTCTTAGGAATTAGAAGAAGAACAACACTTTTAGTCCTACGACACTAGTGACATATAAGGACAAAAATTAAGGACCGAGTCTTAGAAAACATAGACTTAGGGTGCATGTTCCTTATAGGATAGAGACTTTGAAACAAAAACCTAGTGACACGTTTTCCTAGATTTGGATTTTCTTTTCTTAATTCATTAATAATCAACTAATCAATCTTAACCTAATTCATAAAATATGTTAAAACACATAATCCTTAATTAAACTACTATTAATTTTTTCATAATTATTAAACTTCAAATCTAAGATATGAACTTAAATCAATTCTAACTAATCTAATGATTAATTATTAACCAATCTAAAGTCTAAAATATGTTGGTTATATTAGGAGATTAAGTTACAAATTAAATTCATTAGGATAAAAATACTTTTAAAGTTCAAACTTAGAATAATCCTTTAAAAGTAATTAACAAATTCCTTAATACACAACAACCGCTCCAAAAGTGAAGTTTATTGGATGGACTACTCCGGGCTGCGGGGCTAAGTGTCCTAAGGAGGCTGGTTCCTCGAGCCTGGTGGCACAACGCCACGAATGGATCTAATGGAGCGTCAAAACCCAAAAAAAAATTAATCTTTCTAATTGGCTTAATTCAAACCTTTATAATAAAACATTTAATCTACCCTTTTCTTTTTCTTTTAACAACAAACTATAATAATCAAACAAAGTTAATTATCACTGGGTAACCCAGGCCTACGAGGCTATTAAGTTAGCCCCAAGGAGGGTGAAATAAACCTCACGGCCTCGGTGTGAAACAAAGGTGATAATTAATCAAACATTAAAAATAAAACATCCTAAAAATCAATTCTAAAACACTAATATTTAAACTTTAATTAAAATCTCTTCTTTGTCCCTTTCAACAAACAAATCAAATATACATACAACTCTAACTAAAATCATCCTACATAGGATCTATCCAAAACTGCACAGCCTGCATACACCTTAGACTGGTTTGGTTAGGGCGCGACTTCTAGCCCTAGGTTAGGCTGACATTTTCTTCTGCTGTTCAATATTTACTACATGCACATATTCTATAGATGCTTTCTTTATATATTTCCTGTCAGTTATATTATTTTATTTACATGCATTTCTTTTCTGAACGGCATCTACGCTCATTTGTATATTTCTCTCTTATCTTATATTGCGAGGTACATCGGAGCTTGATGATCGGGAATTAAACAGGAGCATTCGCTTCAGAACTTTTAAGTGGCCGCGCCACAATCTGGACTTGCTTGCTTTTAGCTTTTAAGTGGCAGCGCCACAGTCAGGTATAACCTCTGCAACTTGTAAAGCAAATTTCTGGTAATTATATATCGAAACTGCTACACTCCACACACAAATTGTTAATAGGTATTCTAGCATGTGTAGGTAGCCAGCCATAGGGTAGTTCACTAACGAAGCTTTGGCCCTATAGGTCAAAGCTTGCCCCCTTCTGTGAGCCCTAGAGACCATTAGGGTCATTTAGGCCTGTAGAGTAGGCCACCTATTATGCCGGTTGGCATCGTTGTTTTCCCACACGAAGTGGGCATCGTTGTTTTTCTGCTAGGACTTTGGCCTTTTCCGGTTTTGGGTACGATACCCCCCCCCCTTTTTTTTTCTTTCTTTCTGTGAGCCCTAGAGACCATTAGGGTCATTTAGGCCTGTAGAGTAGGCCACCTACTCGTGCCATTGGGCATCGCTGTTTTCCCACACGAAGTGGGCATTGCTATGATGATTTTCTGTGCGGGTATCTTGCCTGAAGGATACCCTTAGGGTGTGTTTATTTATTTTTTTTCTGTACTCTGGATGTCATGCACACATCTGTTCTTACACACTTTTCTCCACAATGCACCTTACATGCATGCATTGCATTAGTGGACCTAAGGATATTTCTTACTTATGCATCTTTTCATGCATCATACAACGTTAGATATGTTCGTCTGCATATTGTAGAGTCGTTGATTTAAGTCTTCTGAACTATTAATCCTTGATTCCTTAGGATAGACCCTTCCCATCTTGCATACATATAAGACGGTTGGTTGTGCTTAGGATTTTAGCTGGCTTCCTTTTTCAGGCAAGGAATAAGTCCAGATTGCGTTAGTTAGGTTGTAGGCGTTAACGTCGTATGTACGATATTACACCTCTTATAGATTTAAGATCTAAAGGTGAGTGGTACGAGTGTACCCCTATACACCTTATTGGTGGGTAAGCTATCCATCCTTTCGGAAGCTATAAATCCTACCCATCCGCGTCACATAGATGACGCCACTTCCTTCTTTCTCTCGTGCATGTCTGAATGCTTGGCCTCTTTCTTTCCTCCAGTTTTCTCTTCTTCAGACCCGGCCGAATGTTGACTGAACCATGTGTGATCTGATTGAGCCAGTTTGGGACCTTCCCCTTTGATTAAGAAAACCTAGAAAATCCCCTTGCACTAAACCCAATTGAGAAGATAATCTAACATCCCTAATCGAGAGTTTTCTTAGATCAAGGTCTAAGATGTAATTAACTATGGGGGCTTGCGCCCGTAGGAAACCGATCCCCACAATCAAATAAACCCTATTCGGTGCTGATGTATCGAATAGGGGAAATCTCGTGAACTTTTGGGTTATAGATATTATTATCCATCGAGGTTGGTAGGTGAAAGCCACTATCCTCTATGGCTAATCGTATCTATAACTCCATCTGCTCTTCCATCGGCCTGCTTGTGCCGAGTGTAAAGGCCTACGACCATTTTGTCCTGCGGGATAGTGTGATCGTACCCTTTGCATTCGAACCACACGAGCGGAATCCTTTCGGAGACCCACAGATTTCTGGCGACCACGGTGGGACGGGTTTCTCTCTCCATCTTCGGATGTTAAATTATCTCCTCTTGTGTGCACTCTGGGTTTGGTGCTCTTTAGATTAGGTTCTTCCTACTCTTAGATAGGGTCCTTTTCTTAGTTAGGTTCCATTCTTGGCTAGGCTTTCCCCTAGCTCTGGTTCCTTTCCTTCTGGCCTTTTAGGCTATTTCTTATCCTATCAAATTCTCTTCTTCCTGTCGGGTTTCTGAGTTTGCTCAGCTCTCGCACCCCGAGATTGCCGAGCAGACCCCGGCACTTTCCTACCTTTCGTAGGTACTTGATACCTAAGGGTGGATTAGTTGTTGATAGTAGCTCAGATGAGGAAGGAGACTTCCGACGTCAGACTACTAGCAAGCAACCCATTCCCCATCAGATATGTGGAATTAGAGTCGAGAATTCCCATAAAAAATCTTTTGACGCTTCTTCCACTAGTGTTGGTTGTTTGCTATAGACTAGCAAACCTTCCTACCTCCTATAAATATCATTCTATATTCGTATTCCTTGAAGGGATCCTTCTTACTTTTCAGCAGTCTGTGTGGCCACGACGATTTGTCCTCTACCACACGATGTTCGCTTCGAAGAGTATAAGGTCATCTTTAAAAGGGATACACTAAGATGTTGTAGAGATTCTTGTCCTTACATTTGTGCATGCCAATCATGTTAGTGCTAGCACATAAAGTCCTTGATTTGTTCCTCCTTTGTGAAAGATTATTCTACCCAGTTTTGCTTGTCACCCAAGCGTGGTCTGGGATATCAAATCCAATAATTCAAACCCCCTTTTGAAAGGTGATACTGGGTCCATGCCAACCTGTGTTAGTCAGGTGTGGTTATGTTGAGCCAATGTCCCTGATTCAAATATACTTTCTTTAGGTGATACTGGGTCCATGCCAACCTGTGTTAGTCAGGTGTGGTTATGTTGATCCAATGTCCCTAATTCAAATATACTTTCTTTAGGTGATACTGGGTCCATGCCAACCTGTGTTAGTCAGGTGTGGTTATGTTGATCCAATGTCCCTAATTCAAATATACTTTCTGTAGGTGATACTGGGTCCATGCCAACCTGTGTTAGTCAGGTGTGGTTATGTTGATCCAATGTCCCTAATTCAAATATATTTTCTTTAGGTGATACTGGGTCCATGCCTACCTGTGTTAGTCAGGTGTGGTAATGTTGATCAAATGTCCCTAATTCAAACCAATTTTCTAGATGTGATATTGGGTCCATACCCACCTAGGTTAATCAGGTGTGGTGTGGTTGATCCAATATCCTTAATTCCAACCTACTTTCTTTAGGTGATACTGGGTCCATAACAACCTGTGTTAGTCAGGTGTGGTTATGTTGATCCAATGTCCCTAATTCAAATCTATTTTCCATAGGTGATATTGAGTCCATGCCTACCTGTGTTAGTCAGGTGTGGTTATGTTGATCCAATGTCCCTATATAAGTTTCCTTCTCTTATCGATCATGATACGATAGTCGTTCTTCCCCTGTCACTTGTACATATCCCTCTGTATAGATATAACTCTAAAGGATCTCTTCTACTTTTCGGCAGTCCATGGCTACGACGATTTGTCCTCTACCACGTGATGTTCGTCATATAAAGTATGAGATTATCCTTAGTAGTTGTATGTAAATACATCGTAGGGGTGTTTATACTTGCACTCATGCCCACCAATCGCTCTGGTGTTGTGGCATGAAATCTCTTTTTCAGTCCCCTTCAAGGGTTGACTTTCCCCAGTTTCACTTGTCACCTTCAAGTGTGGTCTGGGATACCAAAACTACTAATTCGGATCTCTATGGAACGTGATACTGGGTCCATCCTTGATCTACACTAGTCAAATGTAGTGATGTTGATCCATTGTCACTATGCAAATTTTTCTACAAATTCTGTTGTAACAATTGTGCTCCCCAGTTTCATTCATGAGTTGAATATGGCCTGGGTTATCAAAGCCAATAATTTTCCTCTCTTTATGTTCCAGTATACTTGATCTATATCTGTGAACATAATGTGAAAAAAAATGATTTTAAAAGAGAGGGAAACTCTTAATTGAGTAGAATCGGTTGCCCTTATCACAAGAGGAACCCGGTTCTACACTCCAAGAGCCGAAAGTCCCTCCGAAATTATCTCCCTCAAGGCTTCTTTATGATTGCTTAGGAGATGACATGATATTCAATTCTCTTACTATAACTTTTCTTTTAGAGGGTGTGATTTTTCCCCACTCATGATGTGGTACATCTTGCTTTAAGATGTTAACATCCTTTCTCAGTGGATTTTGATCTTCTAGTAGAAAGTCAATCCATTTCTTCCTTTAGTGACATAATTTCTCATGGAGGTTTTGTCCTTAGCTGCAAGTGCAATCTTTCTGAATGCATAAATGTTTCTTGCACTTCTCACAGGGTCCCATCAATTAGTATGGGTGCTACCACTGTGGTTCCTTTTGTAATCATTGGCTTTGACATGATTATGATTCTTAGTGGCAAGTGTGTCCCTTCGCCACTTCTATTATACCTTCTTTAGCATTAGACTATTACTTCCATTCGGCTGTTTGTATATTCCTCCTTGTTTAGAGAGATATACGTCAGTCGGTTATTTCATGTTGTATATGACTCCATTTTATCTAAAGAATTCTACTTGTATTTTAATTACTTATGGCCACGACGATTTGTCCTCTACCATGTGGTAACTAAAATATGAGCTTGAGATTTCTTAGATAATGAATTACTTGTTGCTTTGTCTTTCTCACAGCACCACGCACATGAGCGATGGGTGGTTGTTGAGCTTCTTTCCCCTTCCTATCGTCACGGCAGATGCGCCGGATGATAGTAGAGTGTACTTTTTCTCTTCCTATCACTTTGGCATACACGCCAGTGATAGTAGAGTGTACCTGTCCTCTTCTTATCGCCCCGGCCGACGCCTTGGGCGGTAGTAGAGTGTTTCTTATCCTCTCCTTATCACCTCGGCAGCTGCGCCAGGTGATAGTTGAGTGTTCTTTTAGTAATCATTGATCCTTGATATGGTTGTTATTTTTAGTGGCTAGTGTGTCCTCTCGCCACTCCCATTGATCTTTCCTTAATATGAGATTATCCTTTCTACTCAACTGTTTGTATGTTCCTCTTTTTAGAGAGATATGCATCAGTTGATTGTTTCAAGTTGTATGATTTCAATTTTACCTAAGAAGTCCTACTTATGTTTTGATTACTCATGGCCACGACGATTTGTCCTCTACCATGTGGTAATTGAAATATAAGTTTGAGATTTTCTTAGATGATGGATTACTTACTTTTCTTTCCCTCACAGCACCACGTACTTGTGCGTTGGGTGGTTGTAGAGGTGATTTCTACTCTTTGTTTCGCCGTTTCGAATATGGTCAGGCAAACATTGAGTCATCCTCATTCACTGTTGCGATCTGGTCAGGTGAATGTTGGATTTTGTCTTTTGTTCTGCTGTTGCGATCTGGTCAGGCAGACATTAGACTTTTTGGGAAGCTCTTTATTCATTGTTGCGAATATGGTCAGATGAATATTGAGCTGTTCTCATTCGCCGTTGCGAATATGGTCAGGCGAATGCTGAACTCCCTTGCTCTTTTCACCCTTTGTCTCGCTGTTGCGATCTGGTCAGGCGAACATTGGGTTGTCCTCATTCACTGTTGCGAATATGGTCAGGTGAATGTTGGGCTTACTTCTTTTGTCCCACCGTTGCGATTTTGGTCAGGTGGACATTAGAATTTCGGGAGGGCTCATTATTCGCTGTTGCGAATATGGTCAGGCGGATTTTGAGTCATTTTCATTCGCTGTTGCGATCTGGTCAGGCGAATGTTGACTCCCCTTTCTGGTTGGGTGCCCGACAGAGTCCCTGGGAGGCATACTTCACCACCTCTTCATTCCCCCTGTTTTATTTCCTGTTTGGGGGTTGTTGAGTTTTCTTCTGATTCTTTGTTTCGCCGTTTCGAATAAGGTCAGGCAAACATTGAGTCATCCTCATTCACTGTTGCGATCTGGTCAGGTGAATGTTGGATTTTGTCTTTTGTTCTGCTGTTGCGATCTGGTCAGGCAGACATTAGACCTTTTGGGAAGCTCTTTATTCGTTGTTGCGAATATGGTCAGATGAATATTGAGCTGTTCTCATTCGCCGTTGCGAATATGGTCAGGCGAATGCTGAACTCCCTTTCTCTTTTCCCCTTTGTCTCGCTGTTGCGATCTGGTCAGGCGGACATCGGGTCGTCCTCATTCACTGTTGCGATCTGGTCAGGTGAATGTTGGACTTCTTTCTTTTGTTCCACTGTTGCGATTTTGGTCAGGTGGGCATTAGACCTTTTGGGAAGCTCTTTATTCGCTGTTGCGAATATGGTCAGGTGGATATTGAGCTGTTCTCATTCGCTGTTGCGAATATGGTCAGGCGAATGTAGAACTCCCTCTCTTTCTTTACTTCTTGTTTTGCTGTTTCGAACAAGGTCAGGCAAACCCGGAGTTGTCCCCGTTCGCTGTTGCGAATATGGTCAGGTGGATGTGGGACCTCCTTTCTTTTCTCTATTCTGCTGTTGCGATGTGGTCAGACAGATAGATGATTTCCTTACTTTTGATTACTATTGTTTTCTTATGATTGTTACTTCGCTATTTGATATGATTTCCAAGTGATTATTGATTTACCCTCTCTTCACATCATATTAGATTTGTTCTCTAAATGATTGTTGAATTTCCTTTGGACTCTTTATGAACTTGTTTCAATTCTACTCATATGAGTATGAGATTTCCTTCTCCTATTCTGCCACTTTGGTTGGACAGATAGTTGAGTTGCTTTCTTTAACTCTCTCATTGTTGATCTTGTTCTGTTACTTGACCCTAGAGTTGCATCTTCCTAGAGATAGGGAGGTCAACGCCAACATACACGGTTCACTTGTTGTTCTCCGTATATGTTGGGGGTCCGTTTGTTGACCTCGTTTTTCGCTCGAGCACCTTCGATCGGCTTAGTTAGACATTGTCGAGCACAATTCGAACTCGAATTGATCCAAATTGGTTTTAATTAGACTCGACCTTGTTCAATCAAGCCCGAGTGGTTTGTTCTGACTGCGACGAGTTCAATTTGACCCGAATCATCTTTGATTTGATTTAATCAATTTGATCAAGCCTAATCCCCTTTTAAATCAAACCAATTTGAGTAAAATCCATACCCAAGCCAGCTCAATTTTAATCCCAATTTAAATCCAAACAGCTTTCTAAGCAATTTGAATCTTCACCCAAATCAAGAAACATGGTTCAACGGGTCTGATTTCCCCAAAAGCCAAAGTCGACCGTTGCCTGTGGTGGCAGGGTCTTCTTTTCTCGTGGTTTTTCGAGCGAAGCAAAAAAAAGAAAAAAAAGGTAGAGAGACGTTAGAAGGCGGGGAGGAAGCCTCCGGCTAGGTCATTCTCACGGACCCCCGATCTCTCTCCCTCTCGCTCTCAGTCGCACCCTCTCGGCTCCAAGGCCGAAGCCCTTCCCTCGACTCCATACTTCCTCTCCAGTTCGTGAATCCCGGAGGAGCTAACCCTAGCTCCCGTCCGACTTTGGATCCACGTTCACACTCTCACTTACGCCTTCTCCCTCTCTCAGTCTCCAGCTCTCTCCCCTGATCTCTCTCTCTCTCACTCTCGCTCTCTGTCTCCATTGGTGAACCCTGACTAAGGCCGAACCTCCTCCCTTTTTTTTTCGGTCTAGTGTGTAAGTCTCCAGGCTCTGGGAGATTAGAGCCATCACGTTCTCATTCGCGAACTCCAAGCGGATCCCAGAGGAGCGACGCCTTCTCTCTCTCTCGATTTGGGAATTACAGAGGCCCGTCGCCCCCTCCCTCTCTCGTTCTCCCTGGCGTTCGCCTAATCTAACCAAGGCCGAAGCCTTATCTCCTCCCAGTCCTACTTCGCACGGCCCAGGACTGAGTCCGACGAACCATCCGGCGCCGGCTTTCTCTGTGCGACTCGAGCCTTCACTCCCGTCGCTCCCTGCACGCTAGGGCCGAACCCGACGGAGATCCCCTCTGAATCCAGCGGCTGGACCCAAATTGAGCTTCATCCCTTTGCAAGGTAAGTCTCTTCTCCTCTTGCATTCTCCTTCTTCTTCTTTTCCTTCTTCTTCTTTCTTCTTCTTCTATTCTTTCTCTCTTTCCCTTTCCTTCTTTCTTCTCCTCATCTGCTTCTTCATCAAGATGAAGTTGAAATGGTGTGATTTCAGTTAAGATGAGCTTGATAGAGTATTCCCTATCATTCCATTTTGTTTAGTTTCAATGTGTTTATTTGTATGTCAAATGATATTCTAGTATTTTTTTGGAAAAAAACATGGAAGATTGTTGCTAGTCATGAGTAGCTCCATGTGTTCTGAACAAAGCAATTTGTTGTTCTTGAATGAGCAATTAATACATTAAATTTATTCTTGATTTGTGCTATATCTCCTAGGGTTTTAGGTGTGAATGGTAGAAAATTTATAAAGCCATGTTGTTTCTTTGTAAAATCATGCACACCAAATGCTTTGTGAAATGCCTTTAAGATATTTTTGTGTAGTTTTGTAAACGACTCATGAAGCATGGGAAGCTACTTGACCAAACATTGGGTGAGCATCTTTCCTTGCATAGTTCTTTGTAGGTTTAGACATTATTTTACTTATTGACGTCTTCTCCAAATTCCTCTAATAAAAGGCTTGGTGTTCTCTTGTTATGGGCGCTTTCATGATGAGTTTTGTTGAGCTCTTTCTTGAGCTTGAGTTGATAATATATGTAAACTATAGTAGCCCTTTTCTTACCTTGATGAGAGGATTTTATATTGAGCATAGAAGTTGAAACCTTTTGGAAGTAAGCTTTGGTGGACTAGTATTTATCTTTGGTTGCTAACTTGATGTCTTGAATATCATCTTGTTGAGGGTTTGCATTTTGTTTCTAAACAAAGTTTTGACTTAGGATTTATTGAAATCTTTCTTTTAAAAGTTTGGCGTCTAATGCTTAGTTCCTTTTTATACTCACTTGGTTGCCAAATGATTGGTTATTTTGAGAGAGTTGTTGCTTATATTTGCTTAGGACCCATGCATTAGTTCATGCTAGTTGGGAGATCTATAGTTTATGTCACATGATGCGATATTCAATATATGGTTTTGTAGAACAACATGAAAGCTATGACATATCCTTGCTTAAGATAAAGCTTTTATTACATGGGAATACTCAATGGTTGTATTGAAGTTCGTCAATAAGTGCTCTTTGGAATCGCCATGTTAATACATATATGGGTATGATTAGAAGCAAAGTTCATTTCATAAATGTGATTGTTCAAGCTATGAGAGTTCCATGAAAATTTTACATTATCACTATCTTTAAAAGGATATTGTGGTTTGTGGTTATTAGACAATGATTCATGTTATGTTGAAATTTGAAATTTAAAAAAAAAGCTATAGTTCAATAGTATCATTCTTATTTTTATTAACATCTCTAGTGAATGAATGGAGTTTGCTTTGTTAAGAATTTTTTGGTTAAGCATATGGATAAGCGTGAACCTCCCTTTCCATTAAACTGTAAAGCATGACTTTCATATTGAATTGGTTTTATTCAAATTCTTTCTCTAGTTTAGCAATGAAGCATCGGATATGAAATTCGTTGGCAAGAATAATCATGTAGCATTCTTATGTTTAAAAGTTTGATATGGATATCGATTCACTTTCGAGCCTCTTAGAAAGATATGGTGATTACATAAAAGGCCCTGTATTTGATGAAATTTATGGATTTGGGTTGTAAGAACTTGTTCACATGCTTCTTGGCACATGGTGTAAGGTTTCCAAACTGTTTTTTTTGGGAATGGATGGGTGCAGATTTTTGCTATCTTCTTACTCCAAACTGCTTTTGGGTATATATACATGCAGATTTTGATGCGCTTTAAGTTCCAAATCGTCGTAGGAAGGATATGCATGCTGTTTTTAATGTTTATAATCGTCCAAATGGGTTTGGGAACAAATAGCATGCAGATTTTCATTGTTTCTAGTAGCCGAATTGTGTTGGGAATGATGCTAGTACTGTTTCTCTTGTTTTGCTCCCCGAATTGTTTAAGAAAATAAACTAAGAACAGGTTTTGTTTTATGATTTGACTCAAAGCATGTTTATAGGTCTAAATTAGAGCATCTTCAAAAACTCTTGATGTCATATAGTGTAGGATTTGCAAACTCTTGCTTTAGAAGTTCAATGTCTCATGTCATTAAAAGCATGTTTAATTATAAGAATTTGCAAATATTGAAATATTTCTATGCTTCCTTCTCTATGTGATGGAGTCCCGCATAAAAGGCTAGTTAGCAATTGTATTTGAAATCTCATTTCCCTTTTGCTTCAAACATAGACTTGGCATGTAATCAATTTAGCACTAGGTTGAATGTTTGAAGAGTTTTCTTGAAGCCTAATGAATACTTTTATATTATTGTTGCTTAGGGGTTGTTGAATTTTTGTAGTTGTTAGACAACGACATAAATTTGACGTTGAGTTATGAGTAGATTTTGTTAAATGATTCAAGTTTGAAGCATTATGACTACGTTTTGGCAAGTTGATTTGAAATGCAATAGTTTAGCATCATGTACTCTTCTCTCATGTTAAGCATGTCTAATGAGCTTTTTGTAGACTTGTGTCGCAATGAGATTCTTTCCTTGTTATTTTGGTAATGATCTTAGTTAAACCATATAGATGTGAGTATTAACAATGATTATTTGGAAGCTTTTTGAGCATGATATTGTCTCTTTATATTTCATAGAAATGATTGGAATGAGTTTAGAATATTTTCTCATAAAATTGAGTCATGTTTTTCATGAAATGTTGTAGTTGTATTATGGGTTGTCTCTAGGTGTAACATTTGAGTTTCTTTTAAAAATAATTCTATGAGTCGTTTTATACTTAGAAAGTTTTACGGAATGTTTCTCTTTGCTGTCTCGCAAGTCGTTTTGTGTAGCTAATTTGGGAAGTTGCTTTTAATCGAAGGAAGTCTTGATTGGTTTTGTTTAGTATAATTTGTTAGCGGTTTTGGAGTTATTTTGAAGGCTTTTATACGATTTTTTTTTTTTTTTATGAAAGCTTTACAATGAGGGGTTGTATACAACTCTCTTGTTGGAAGGCTTTGGGTTTTCTACCCCACTCCAAACGAAAGGTGAGGCACTTGATTGTAGGTTGTTTTTGGGTAGAATTTTGTGTCAAGATAAGGGATTTTAGTAGATAACTCTTGAGAGGTTTCGTTGTAGTTTTTGCAAATCATTTTGGGATCTATGATTTTATAATTGAACTCGTTTAGTAAAGATCTCTTAATATATTTTGGGGAAGTAGTTAGTGCTTTCCTATTAGAGTTAAAATCTTTTAGTAGTTATTGCTAAGGATGAGTTTTGAAGTTTAACTTTAGAAAGTTTTAGGATAGATTCTTTTATAGTCTCTTTCTATAGGATGGATTTTGGAGTTTGAAATATTAGAGAGCTTTAGGTTGGAAAGTCTCTAGTGTCTTTTTGGGAATAAAGATAGTTCTTAATTATTTGAATTAGATCCCTTTAGTGTGAGTTTCTAAAAGAAGAAACACATAATTTTGAGAAAAAAAATACAAAACAAAGAGACTCTTATTTTGGATTTAGAGTTGAGAATGCATATCCCCTTAGTTGATATAGGATTTGTTTAGAATGTGTCGGTTAGTAGAGTTGGATTCGTATCAAGTGCCTCATTTGGAGTGGGAACAACAAAGGGCATTGTTGATATAATAGGATGCACTTGACTTCTACGAAGTGTATCCAATAACAACAATGCCTACACCCCTTTTTGTATTCGATTTTTCGTTGTTTTCTCCGCCGTTTCTTTTATGTTGTTTTTGGTGCTACATGCTTGCAAAATAAGGAGAACCCAAAACACAAATGACTCAACCAAGTAACAAAGGTATGTTCTTATCTTTTTCTTACTGCACTTTCATTTCCTTACATAATCATTTGCTTATAGAACTGCTCTAATACACGTTTCCTTTATATTGTGCGAGGTACCAATTGGAGAGCAATGGATAAGGAGCACTTGGAGCTGGAGCTAGGACAATCGGATCCAAGCATCAGTCGTCCCTACCCATCTGGTAGGGGCGCTACGGGCGGAACCACCGGGTCGTAGCCCCCGATGCTGTAAGCTTTCCAAAAACTTAGAAAACCTTTAGGGGCCTAGTTGATTGCACGCCTCCTTCCCTTAGGGCCTTAGAAACTTCAATTATATTTCAGGATTTCTTTTACTTTTTTTTTTAGATCCCTAAAACCTTGTGACATCCGTGTAGAAGTCTTAGGAATTAGAAGAAGAACAACACTTTTAGTCCTACGACACTAGTGACATATAAGGACAAAAATTAAGGACCGAGTCTTAGAAAACATAGACTTAGGGTGCATGTTCCTTATAGGATAGAGACTTTGAAACAAAAACCTAGTGACACGTTTTCCTAGATTTGGATTTTCTTTTCTTAATTCATTAATAATCAACTAATCAATCTTAACCTAATTCATAAAATATGTTAAAACACATAATCCTTAATTAAACTACTATTAATTTTTTCATAATTATTAAACTTCAAATCTAAGATATGAACTTAAATCAATTCTAACTAATCTAATGATTAATTATTAACCAATCTAAAGTCTAAAATATGTTGGTTATATTAGGAGATTAAGTTACAAATTAAATTCATTAGGATAAAAATACTTTTAAAGTTCAAACTTAGAATAATCCTTTAAAAGTAATTAACAAATTCCTTAATACACAACAACCGCTCCAAAAGTGAAGTTTATTGGATGGACTACTCCGGGCTGCGGGGCTAAGTGTCCTAAGGAGGCTGGTTCCTCGAGCCTGGTGGCACAACGCCACGAATGGATCTAATGGAGCGTCAAAACCCAAAAAAAATTAATCTTTCTAATTGGCTTAATTCAAACCTTTATAATAAAACATTTAATCTACCCTTTTCTTTTTCTTTTAACAACAAACTATAATAATCAAACAAAGTTAATTATCACTGGGTAACCCAGGCCTACGAGGCTATTAAGTTAGCCCCAAGGAGGGTGAAATAAACCTCACGGCCTCGGTGTGAAACAAAGGTGATAATTAATCAAACATTAAAAATAAAACATCCTAAAAATCAATTCTAAAACACTAATATTTAAACTTTAATTAAAATCTCTTCTTTGTCCCTTTCAACAAACAAATCAAATATACATACAACTCTAACTAAAATCATCCTACATAGGATCTATCCAAAACTGCACAGCCTGCATACACCTTAGACTGGTTTGGTTAGGGCGCGACTTCTAGCCCTAGGTTAGGCTGACATTTTCTTCTGCTGTTCAATATTTACTACATGCACATATTCTATAGATGCTTTCTTTATATATTTCCTGTCAGTTATATTATTTTATTTACATGCATTTCTTTTCTGAACGGCATCTACGCTCATTTGTATATTTCTCTCTTATCTTATATTGCGAGGTACATCGGAGCTTGATGATCGGGAATTAAACAGGAGCATTCGCTTCAGAACTTTTAAGTGGCCGCGCCACAATCTGGACTTGCTTGCTTTTAGCTTTTAAGTGGCAGCGCCACAGTCAGGTATAACCTCTGCAACTTGTAAAGCAAATTTCTGGTAATTATATATCGAAACTGCTACACTCCACACACAAATTGTTAATAGGTATTCTAGCATGTGTAGGTAGCCAGCCATAGGGTAGTTCACTAACGAAGCTTTGGCCCTATAGGTCAAAGCTTGCCCCCTTCTGTGAGCCCTAGAGACCATTAGGGTCATTTAGGCCTGTAGAGTAGGCCACCTATTATGCCGGTTGGCATCGTTGTTTTCCCACACGAAGTGGGCATCGTTGTTTTTCTGCTAGGACTTTGGCCTTTTCCGGTTTTGGGTACGATACCCCCCCCCCTTTTTTTTTCTTTCTTTCTGTGAGCCCTAGAGACCATTAGGGTCATTTAGGCCTGTAGAGTAGGCCACCTACTCGTGCCATTGGGCATCGCTGTTTTCCCACACGAAGTGGGCATTGCTATGATGATTTTCTGTGCGGGTATCTTGCCTGAAGGATACCCTTAGGGTGTGTTTATTTATTTTTTTTCTGTACTCTGGATGTCATGCACACATCTGTTCTTACACACTTTTCTCCACAATGCACCTTACATGCATGCATTGCATTAGTGGACCTAAGGATATTTCTTACTTATGCATCTTTTCATGCATCATACAACGTTAGATATGTTCGTCTGCATATTGTAGAGTCGTTGATTTAAGTCTTCTGAACTATTAATCCTTGATTCCTTAGGATAGACCCTTCCCATCTTGCATACATATAAGACGGTTGGTTGTGCTTAGGATTTTAGCTGGCTTCCTTTTTCAGGCAAGGAATAAGTCCAGATTGCATTAGTTAGGTTGTAGGCGTTAACGTCGTATGTACGATATTACACCTCTTATAGATTTAAGATCTAAAGGTGAGTGGTACGAGTGTACCCCTATACACCTTATTGGTGGGTAAGCTATCCATCCTTTCGGAAGCTATAAATCCTACCCATCCGCGTCACATAGATGACGCCACTTCCTTCTTTCTCTCGTGCATGTCTGAATGCTTGGCCTCTTTCTTTCCTCTAGTTTTCTCTTCTTCAGACCCGGCCGAATGTTGACTGAACCATGTGTGATCTGATTGAGCCAGTTTGGGACCTTCCCCTTTGATTAAGAAAACCTAGAAAATCCCCTTGCACTAAACCCAATTGAGAAGATAATCTAACATCCCTAATCGAGAGTTTTCTTAGATCAAGGTCTAAGATGTAATTAACTATGGGGGCTTGCGCCCGTAGGAAACCGATCCCCACAATCAAATAAACCCTATTCGGTGCTGATGTATCGAATAGGGGAAATCTCGTGAACTTTTGGGTTATAGATATTATTATCCATCGAGGTTGGTAGGTGAAAGCCACTATCCTCTATGGCTAATCGTATCTATAACTCCATCTGCTCTTCCATCGGCCTGCTTGTGCCGAGTGTAAAGGCCTACGACCATTTTGTCCTGCGGGATAGTGTGATCGTACCCTTTGCATTCGAACCACACGAGCGGAATCCTTTCGGAGACCCACAACAAAGAAACCTTTCGTCAAGAAGACTTTGAAATCCTCCACTCAAGTCCTTCGAAATGCTCTTCAATGGCTTCCGTCAATTGGAACAAAATACGATCTACGTATTCTTCGATTGTATGATCGATCTCCGGGTTCACGTCAAAGAATGTAGAACGGAAGATGTCGGTGTAGCCGTCGTCGTCCCACGTGATACCGTACTCAGTCTCAGGGTCCGCCATTCATGGGTGATTGGAGATCAACTCTTAGAATGAGGGAATACTTTGCCCAAGCAATCAAAGAGAAAGAAGTTTCTCTATGGCCTTGAAAGAAGATTGGATTCAAAACTCCAAAATCTGAAAGAAGTTTCAGATTTTTTTTTCTTTTCCTCAAGCAAGAGAACTCCAACAGAGAGGGAGCTAGGAGGGAGTTGGGCGGATACGGGATTAGGGGCTGGTGGTTTCGGCAGTTTGTAGAAAGGAATTAAGAGGAGATTAAAAGCTTCTATCTTTGGGTGAATGAGTTAAGGAAAGATTTTAAAGAGCTCAATTTAATTTGAAATTAGATTGAATCTATGATTGGAAACTTTCCTAAATTAACTCATGATGGTTAGGAAAGGTTTTGAATTTTGAAAATAAATCAAATGGGATCTTAAATTGTTCCAGATTAATCCCAAAATAATTTAGGAAATCCCAAGTACAGGAAAGAGAAGTGGGGGCCGGCAGCTAATCATGCATGGCCGGCGGACCCATGGATTGGGGAGGAAATTGAGGAGAGCAATTAAGGTTTCTTAAATTAAGATTTTAGAATTAGGAAAGAGTTCTTTTAAATCCTCTTAAATTTGAAATTCAATTAGATTTAAAATAAATACTTTCCTAAAATAAGTTGACTCAATTTAGGAAATAATTTGAATTCAAATTTGAATGAATTTGAAATTCGAATCATCCCCAATTAAATCTAATCCAAATTAGGAAACCCAATAGGATGAGCAATGGAGATGTGGCCGGCACAATGGGGCTCGGGTGGGATGCCGGGCCGTGAGGTCTAGGTGGGAAGGAGGTCGGGTGAGGTGGAGGGAAAATCGGCGAGCAAGGGTGGGGAAAAAGATAAAGGAAAAGAGTAAAGGGGATCAAGAAAGAACCACGAACCCGACTTATCAAAGTTGGTGGGTATTGCGCTATCTCCTTCCTCTCCAAGGAAGCTCTCTCTCCACTAGAACTTACAAGTTCTCACAATGCTCCAGGCAAGAAAACAAAATTCTCTAATAATTCTTCATTAACCATCATAGAATAAAATGGGGCTTTAAATAGCCTCCTACATCATGACTCGAAACAAAAGACACAAACGCCCTTTGGGCTTACATACGATAACTCCCATAAAAGGGGTACTACGGGAAAGAAAACACATAAGAAACTAAATAAATAAAAAAAAAATACAACAACTCTAAATGCCACATAAGCAAATGAAAAAAAAATACATCAACGACTCAAAAATATAAAGACTCGATCGTGGCCGTAGATCGTCGGCCGCGTCTCTGATAAACTCTCCATGATGATCCGATGTCCCCATCATTCTCCCGGGGTGGGAGAGAACTCGATTCCGTCGAGTAAGAATCTATGGCGCTCTCGTAGATCTCTAGTGCATCTGGGTCAATCTGCTGCAGCTCCTCACGATCTAGCCATGTGTCCTCTGACTCGGGCTTGCCTTTCCACCTGATCAAATATCTTCTTCGTCCTCCTTCTCTTGTGGATATGATCTCATCACTTAAGACTGCCTCCACTTGCTCTGCCATAGGAATTTTGGGAATATTTGGTAGTGGAGGTAGGTTTGGGATCTCACAGGGTGGGTTCACACAAGGCTGTTTTGAAAGTGGATTTTGTGGGTTAAAATCAGGACCTTCGTATGCCACTAAGTCTTCTATGTTAAAAGAGGGATTTATATTGAAATCTGCAGGCAGATCTACTATATAAGCATTGTCATTAATTTTCTTAAGAATCTTGAAAGGTCCCGCACTCTTTGCATGTAATTTCTTAACTGTTCCTGGAGGGAACCGTTCCGGACGAATCCGCACCATAACAAAATCACCAACCTCAAAAGTTTTAAATCGCCGTTTCAAATCTGCATGTAATTTATATTCTTGATTATTCTTTTCAATTTGTTGTGCAATTTCTTTATGAAGTTCATGTAAATGAGATGCAAATGCTGATGCAGACTCAGAAATCCTATACCTAGAACTCATGGGAATCAGGTCTAACGGCTGTCTAGGTTTGAACCCGTATACAATTTCAGAAGGACTTCGACCCGTGGTTCGGTTAATTGAATTATTATAAGCAAACTCGGCAGTAGGAAGAATGGAATCCCAGTCTCTAATGTGTTCACCAACCAAGGACCGCAATAAATTACCCAGACTCCTATTGACTACCTCGGTCTGACCATCAGTCTGTGGGTGAAAGGCAGTGGCAAAGTGAAGTTTGGTGCCCATTTTCATCCACAGGGTTTTCCAAAAATAGCTAGTGAACTTCACATCTCTATCCGACACAATGGTTTTGGGTAAACCATGTAAACGGACAACCTCATTGAAGTATAACTTCGCAATGTGAGAGGCATCAGATGTTTTAGAACATGGAATGAAATGTGCCATTTTGGAAAACCGGTCAACTACCACACAAATAGCATCGTGCCTACGAAGTGTCTTGGGCAGGCCTAAGATAAAATCCATACTAACGTCCTGCCAAGGACAACTGGGAACCGGTAAGGGCGTGTAAAGACCAGTGTTTTGCTTACGTTGCTTGGTCAGTTGGCAGGTGTGACACCGACTGACCAGCCGACCAACATCTCTCTTAAGGCTGGGCCAAAAGAAATGGTACTCCACGGCTTCGATAGTCTTGTCCCGTCCGAAGTGCCCAGCGAGGCCTCCGGCGTGGAGTTCCCAGACCAAAAATTCCCTAAGGGAGGTACTCGGGATGCAAAGCCTCTGGGCTTTGAAAAGATAACCATCCTCCAGTAGGAAATCGTCCACCAAGCGCGTGCTGCCAGTGGACAAGAGAGTGTAGGTTTCCTTGAAGTCAGGGCATTCCAAATAATCCCTCTTTATTTGGTCAAAACCCACGACTTCTGCTCTCATCTCGGTGGTGGTCATCATACGACGACTGAGAGCATCGGCAACTTTATTTTCAACTCCCGCCTTATGTCTAAGGGTGTACGTGTACTCCTGAAGGAACTCGACCCATCGACCGTGGCGTGCATTCAATTTCTTTTGGGAGTTGATATATCGCAGAGCTTCGTGATCCGAGAAAATGACGAATTCTTGCGGGAGCAAGTAATGTCGCCAATAACGAAGTGATTGGATCACAGCGTAGAACTCTTTGTCATAAGTGGAATAACGTTGCCGGATATCGTTCAATTTCTCACTGAAGTAAGCTACTGGGTGACCTTCCTGGGAAAGGACTCCTCCAATTCCGACCCCCGAAGCATCGCAAGTTACTTCGAAGACTTTGGAGAAATCAGGAAGTCGCATCACTGGAGCTTCCACCATTTTCTGCTTAATCTCATCAAAAGCTCTAGTGGCGGCCGAGGTTCAGTGGAAATCACCCTTCTTCAGGCAGTCAGTGATAGGAGAAACAATTGTGCTGAAGTTCCGTATGAATCTCCTATAGAAGGTGGCTAATCCGTGGAAGCTGCGGACTTCCCGGATAGTCTGAGGGATAGGCCACTCTACAATGGCCCTCACCTTCTCGGGGTCAGCGGAAACCCCTTGGGCTGATACGATGAAACCCAGGAAGATGACGCGATCTACTAGGAAGGTGCATTTCTTTGGATTGGCATATAATTGCTCCTTCCTTAAGACCTCACAAACTTGCCTTAAGTGGTCCAAGTGCTGACTAATGGAATGACTGTAAATAAGAATGTCGTCAAAGTAGACGACGACAAACTTTCCCATAAACGGACGCAGCACTTGAGTCATGATTCTCATAAAGGTGCTAGGGGCATTACTGAGCCCAAATGGCATGACTAACCACTCATAAAGACCATCCTTAGTCTTGAAGGCAGTTTTCCACTCATCACCGGGTCGGATCCGGATCTGGTGGTACCCACTTTTAAGATCAATTTTGGAGAACAAGGTTGCACCCGTCATCATATCGAGCATGTCATCGAGCCTCGGAATGGGGAATCGATATTTGACGGTGATCTTGTTGATAGCACGGCTATCAACACACATTCTCCAAGTTCCGTCCTTCTTCGGTGTAAGAAGGGCCGGCACCGCGCAGGGACTAAGACTCTCCTTAATGAAACCTCGCTGCAGTAATTCGTCAACCTGCTTTTTAAGCTCAGCATGTTCCGTGGGGTTCATGCGATAGTGTGGCAGGTTTGGAAGGGAGGCTCCAGGGACGAAGTCTATAGCATGCTGGATGTCTCTAAGTGGAGGTAACTGATCGGGGAGATCATCGGGAAAGACATCAGCATACTGTCCTAAAATAGGCTGTACCTCCTCAGGAATGGGCTCGTCAGATTCAGTGGAAATCTCACGGCCAACTAAGGCAAACAGAGGGGCGCCTTGGGCAAACTCAGTAATCAGAACCTTGGCGGTGACAAGGCTCACGCCCTTTTTAGATTTGGCCGGGTTGGATTTCGTGGCATCCGTAACCCGGGGCTGTGATGGCAAAAGCTTAATCTTTTTGCCAGCATGTTCAAACACGCAGGTGTTTGAACGCCCATAAATGTGGACATCGTTATCGTAGATCCAGGGGCGACCTAGCAATATTTGCCCAACATTCATAGCCAACACATCGCACCAGACATTCTCCTTATAGGTGGCAAAGGAGATTGGTACGTGGCTTCGTTCCTTCACCTCCAAGGCATTGGAGTTGACCCAAGATACCTTATACGGGTTGGGGTGAGGAACGGCAGACAGACCTAACTGGGAAACCATGCTGGAGGAAACAGCATTAATGCAACTACCACTATCCACTATGACTTTACAGTTCTTATCTTTGATTTTGGTGTAGGTATGGAAAATCGTGGTCCTACGCCAGTCATCAGTGGGTGTCGGGTGTGATAGTGCACATCTCACCACGCAGATGGGAGATGTATTCAGCTTTTGAAGGCAATTGAGGACCGTAGTGTCGTCCTCCTCCTCGAAGTATTCGCCTTCTTCCTCGACTTGATGGATCTGATCAACCTCGGGCTCGAGATCGTCCTCAGTCATCTTCTCAACGATCGAAACCTTATAAGGACTGGAGCACTGAGAAGCGATATGCCCATACCCCTGGCATCGAAAGCACTTGGTCCCGGGACTGGACCGAGGGGCATCCGGGGTGGGAGGTTTACTTCTAAAATCAGATCTAGGTGCAGGTGGACCCGTGGGTGGTCGGGTCGTGCTCCCCGGAGTGGGTCGTGAAGCAGGGGGGTGTGGGGTGGAACTACCGGCTGATCTATACGAGGGTCTAGAATCATGGGAACGACTCGGGTGCTGAGAACGGGACTCCTCTAGATCAAGCACTAAGCTGTAGGCATTTTCCAGTGTAGTGACGTTCCGGGCAAACAACTCATTGTGTAGATCCTCACGCAACCCGGTTCGAAACATAGATAAGATTTGCGCGGGGGTGGTAGAGGTCTCCCCTTTGCATCTAATCAAGAAGTCATCAAACGAGGCGATGTACTCCTTCACTGGTTTGTTGCCTTGGGTCAATCTATTCCACCTGTCCAATAGGCGGGGGAAGTACGACGAGGGCAAGTACTTCTGTTTGAGTTCCCGCTTCATGGATAACCAGTCTACAATAGGGTACTCATTCCTATCCTCCCTGAGACTCTCTAAGTTCGCCCAAAACTGACTCGCCCTACCCGTAAGCTTCATGGCAGCAAAACTAACCTTCCTGGCTTCAGAAATATCATACCACTTAAAGAAGCTGTCCATACCTTTGATCCAGTCCAGGAAGAGCTGGGGATCGAGAGTGCCATCAAAGGTAGGAGCATCAACTTTAATGTTTTTCATAAGTGGTGCATCGGGATCATGGCCGTGGTAGGTAGTACGATGATTGGCACGGTGATGCCTCTCATCCAAATCAGGATCATGACGTGGATCATGTCCATGGTAGTGAGCTCGATGATTAGCCCGATGTGGCCTCTCATCCGGGTAGGTTTCATCCCCATACATAGAAGTGGGTCTAGATGGGGTGTAAGGAGTGGGGTGGTCTCTAGCTCGCTCAAGTGTATCGAATCTCTCGGTGGTGTTCCTACGAAGCTCAGCTAGGTCAGCTTGGTTTTCCTTGAGTTGTTGGCTAATTGTGTTCATTTGGCCTACCAAGAGGTCTAAAGTCCTTCCTAGTTGCTCCGGGTCCATTCTTAAACACCAAGGGGTACTTAGAGGTTTTTCTAGGAAGTGGACAGCAAACTATAGCAGGGAAAAACACTCTAACGGGACTCTAAATGGTGCTGGAAACTCATGGACAGCAAACTACAAAGAAGGGTTAAGTTACCTAGACAACTAGTGATGTGGTTAGCTTAAGGACAGCAATTAAACAAGTAATAAACAAGCTTAACGACCCCTAATTGCATGCAGAAAAACAGTGGACAGCAAGCATAACATGTAAATAAATTAATATAACTGATGGCATGCATGCAACAACGAGATACACTAATTGAAATAACTCCTAGGATGAAGTCTAGCATGCAAAACTAGAGCAAACCATGCTCTGATACCAGATGATGCAGGACTACTTAGATGCTATGGTTTTGATTTCATTTGAGCATTGCACAACTATTAAATTAGAATAATTTCAGAACAAAATTATAAGCAATCTTCATACGACGGATAAGACAAATGAAGCGTTCAATTGCGTAGGCGAAATCACATGCTCCGAATTAGAAACGTTCAAGAGAATTAAGAAAATAAAACAACAAAAAAAAAATAGTAGCTTTCAAATTAATCCCTAATCTAACAATGAGATCTAGGATGCATAGAAAGCACACTCAATTCCTATGATTCACTAAGCTTTGGCAAGAGCATTCGGAGTAGGCTTTAGCGAGTACAATCTTAACCAAACGAGAATTTAGAGTTAGAAGAATTTGAAGACAAGTAGGGAGACAAAGAAACCTTTCGTCAAGAAGACTTTGAAATCCTCCACTCAAGTCCTTCGAAATGCTCTTCAATGGCTTCCGTCAATTGGAACAAAATACGATCTACGTATTCTTCGATTGTATGATCGATCTCCGGGTTCACGTCAAAGAATGTAGAACGGAAGATGTCGGTGTAGCCGTCGTCGTCCCACGTGATACCGTACTCAGTCTCAGGGTCCGCCATTCATGGGTGATTGGAGATCAACTCTTAGAATGAGGGAATACTTTGCCCAAGCAATCAAAGAGAAAGAAGTTTCTCTATGGCCTTGAAAGAAGATTGGATTCAAAACTCCAAAATCTGAAAGAAGTTTCAGATTTTTTTTTCTTTTCCTCAAGCAAGAGAACTCCAACAGAGAGGGAGCTAGGAGGGAGTTGGGCGGATACGGGATTAGGGGCTGGTGGTTTCGGCAGTTTGTAGAAAGGAATTAAGAGGAGATTAAAAGCTTCTATCTTTGGGTGAATGAGTTAAGGAAAGATTTTAAAGAGCTCAATTTAATTTGAAATTAGATTGAATCTATGATTGGAAACTTTCCTAAATTAACTCATGATGGTTAGGAAAGGTTTTGAATTTTGAAAATAAATCAAATGGGATCTTAAATTGTTCCAGATTAATCCCAAAATAATTTAGGAAATCCCAAGTACAGGAAAGAGAAGTGGGGGCCGGCAGCTAATCATGCATGGCCGGCGGACCCATGGATTGGGGAGGAAATTGAGGAGAGCAATTAAGGTTTCTTAAATTAAGATTTTAGAATTAGGAAAGAGTTCTTTTAAATCCTCTTAAATTTGAAATTCAATTAGATTTAAAATAAATACTTTCCTAAAATAAGTTGACTCAATTTAGGAAATAATTTGAATTCAAATTTGAATGAATTTGAAATTCGAATCATCCCCAATTAAATCTAATCCAAATTAGGAAACCCAATAGGATGAGCAATGGAGATGTGGCCGGCACAATGGGGCTCGGGTGGGATGCCGGGCCGTGAGGTGTAGGTGGGAAGGAGGTCGGGTGAGGTGGAGGGAAAATCGGCGAGCAAGGGTGGGGAAAAAGATAAAGGAAAAGAGTAAAGGGGATCAAGAAAGAACCACGAACCCGACTTATCAAAGTTGGTGGGTATTGCGCTATCTCCTTCCTCTCCAAGGAAGCTCTCTCTCCACTAGAACTTACAAGTTCTCACAATGCTCCAGGCAAGAAAACAAAATTCTCTAATAATTCTTCATTAACCATCATAGAATAAAATGGGGCTTTAAATAGCCTCCTACATCATGACTCGAAACAAAAGACACAAACGCCCTTTGGGCTTACATACGATAACTCCCATAAAAGGGGTACTACGGGAAAGAAAACACATAAGCAACTAAATAAAAAAAAAAATACAACAACTCTAAATGCCACATAAGCAAATGAAAAAAAAATACATCAACGACTCAAAAATATAAAGACTCGATCGTGGCCGTAGATCGTCGGCCGCGTCTCTGATAAACTCTCCATGATGATCCGATGTCCCCATCATTCTCCCGGGGTGGGAGAGAACTCGACTCCGTCGAGTAAGAATCTATGGCGCTCTCGTAGATCTCTAGTGCATCTGGGTCAATCTGCTGCAGCTCCTCACGATCTAGCCATGTGTCCTCTGACTCGGGCTTGCCTTTCCACCTGATCAAATATCTTCTTCGTCCTCCTTCTCTTGTGGATATGATCTCATCACTTAAGACTGCCTCCACTTGCTCTGCCATAGGAATTTTGGGAATATTTGGTAGTGGAGGTAGGTTTGGGATCTCACAGGGTGGGTTCACACAAGGCTGTTTTGAAAGTGGATTTTGTGGGTTAAAATCAGGACCTTCGTATGCCACTAAGTCTTCTATGTTAAAAGAGGGATTTATATTGAAATCTGCAGGCAGATCTACTATATAAGCATTGTCATTAATTTTCTTAAGAATCTTGAAAGGTCCCGCACTCTTTGCATGTAATTTCTTAACTGTTCCTGGAGGGAACCGTTCCGGACGAATCCGCACCATAACAAAATCACCAACCTCAAAAGTTTTAAATCGCCGTTTCAAATCTGCATGTAATTTATATTCTTGATTATTCTTTTCAATTTGTTGTGCAATTTCTTTATGAAGTTCATGTAAATGAGATGCAAATGCTGATGCAGACTCAGAAATCCTATACCTAGAACTCATGGGAATCAGGTCTAACGGCTGTCTAGGTTTGAACCCGTATACAATTTCAGAAGGAGTTCGACCCGTGGTTCGGTTAATTGAATTATTATAAGCAAACTCGGCAGTAGGAAGAATGGAATCCCAGTCGCTAATGTGTTCACCAACCAAGGACCGCAATAAATTACCCAGACTCCTATTGACTACCTCGGTCTGACCATCAGTCTGTGGGTGAAAGGCAGTGGAAAAGTGAAGTTTGGTGCCCATTTTCATCCACAGGGTTTTCCAAAAATAGCTAGTGAACTTCACATCTCTATCCGACACAATGGTTTTGGGTAAACCATGTAAACGGACAACCTCATTGAAGTATAACTTCGCAATGTGAGAGGCATCAGATGTTTTAGAACATGGAATGAAATGTGCCATTTTGGAAAACCGGTCAACTACCACACAAATAGCATCGTGCCTACGAAGTGTCTTGGGCAGGCCTAAGATAAAATCCATACTAACGTCCTGGCAAGGACAACTGGGAACCGGTAAGGGCGTGTAAAGACCAGTGTTTTGCTTACGTTGCTTGGTCAGTTGGCAGGTGTGACACCGACTGACCAGGCGACCAACATCTCTCTTAAGGCTGGGCCAAAAGAAATGGTACTCCACGGCTTCGATAGTCTTGTCCCGTCCGAAGTGCCCAGCGAGGCCTCCGGCGTGGAGTTCCCAGACCAAAAATTCCCTAAGGGAGGTACTCGGGATGCAAAGCCTCTGGGCTTTGAAAAGATAACCATCCTCCAGTAGGAAATCGTCCACCAAGCGCGTGCTGCCAGTGGACAAGAGAGTGTAGGTTTCCTTGAAGTCAGGGCATTCCAAATAATCCCTCTTTATTTGGTCAAAACCCACGACTTCTGCTCTCATCTCGGTGGTGGTCATCATACGACGACTGAGAGCATCGGCAACTTTATTTTCAACTCCCGCCTTATGTCTAAGGGTGTACGTGTACTCCTGAAGGAACTCGACCCATCGACCGTGGCGTGCATTCAATTTCTTTTGGGAGTTGATATAACGCAGAGCTTCGTGATCCGAGAAAATGACGAATTCTTGCGGGAGCAAGTAATGTCGCCAATAACGAAGTGATTGGATCACAGCGTAGAACTCTTTGTCATAAGTGGAATAACGTTGCCGGATATCGTTCAATTTCTCACTGAAGTAAGCTACTGGGTGACCTTCCTGGGAAAGGACTCCTCCAATTCCGACCCCCGAAGCATCGCAAGTTACTTCGAAGACTTTGGAGAAATCAGGAAGTCGCATCACTGGAGCTTCCACCATTTTCTGCTTAATCTCATCAAAAGCTCTAGTGGCGGCCGAGGTCCAGTGGAAATCACCCTTCTTCAGGCAGTCAGTGATAGGAGAAACAATTGTGCTGAAGTTCCGTATGAATCTCCTATAGAAGGTGGCTAATCCGTGGAAGCTGCGGACTTCCCGGATAGTCTGAGGGATAGGCCACTCTACAATGGCCCTCACCTTCTCGGGGTCAGCGGAAACCCCTTGGGCTGATACGATGAAACCTAGGAAGATGACGCGATCTACTAGGAAGGTGCATTTCTTTGGATTGGCATATAATTGCTCCTTCCTTAAGACCTCACAAACTTGCCTTAAGTGGTCCAAGTGCTGACTAATGGAATGACTGTAAATAAAAATGTCGTCAAAGTAGACGACGACAAACTTTCCCATAAACGGACGCAGCACTTGAGTCATGATTCTCATAAAGGTGCTAGGGGCATTACTGAGCCCAAATGGCATGACTAACCACTCATAAAGACCATCCTTAGTCTTGAAGGCAGTTTTCCACTCATCACCGGGTCGGATCCGGATCTGGTGGTACCCACTTTTAAGATCAATTTTGGAGAACAAGGTTGCACCCGTCATCATATCGAGCATGTCATCGAGCCTCGGAATGGGGAATCGATATTTGACGGTGATCTTGTTGATAGCACGGCTATCAACACACATTCTCCAAGTTCCGTCCTTCTTCGGTGTAAGAAGGGCCGGCACCGCGCAGGGACTAAGACTCTCCTTAATGAAACCTCGCTGCAGTAATTCGTCAACCTGCTTTTTAAGCTCAGCATGTTCCGTGGGGTTCATGCGATAGTGTGGCAGGTTTGGAAGGGAGGCTCCAGGGACGAAGTCTATAGCATGCTGGATGTCTCTAAGTGGAGGTAAGTGATCGGGGAGATCATCGGGAAAGACATCAGCATACTGTCCTAAAATAGGCTGTACCTCCTCAGGAATGGGCTCGTCAGATTCAGTGGAAATCTCACGGCCAACTAAGGCAAACAGAGGGGCGCCTTGGGCAAACTCAGTAATCAGAACCTTGGCGGTGACAAGGCTCACGCCCTTTTTAGATTTGGCCGGGTTGGATTTCGTGGCATCCGTAACCCGGGGCTGTGATGGCAAAAGCTTAATCTTTTTGCCAGCATGTTCAAACACGCAGGTGTTTGAACGCCCATAAATGTGGACATCGTTATCGTAGATCCAGGGGCGACCTAGCAATATTTGCCCAACATTCATAGCCAACACATCGCACCAGACATTCTCCTTATAGGTGGCAAAGGAGATTGGTACGTGGCTTCGTTCCTTCACCTCCAAGGCATTGGAGTTGACCCAAGATACCTTATACGGGTTGGGGTGAGGAACGGCAAACAGACCTAACTGGGAAACCATGCTGGAGGAAACAGCATTAATGCAACTACCACTATCCACTATGACTTTACAGTTCTTATCTTTGATTTTGGTGTAGGTATGGAAAATCGTGGTCCTACGCCAGTCATCAGTGGGTGTCGGGTGTGATAGTGCACATCTCACCACGCAGATGGGAGATGTATTCAGCTTTTGAAGGCAATTGAGGACCGTAGTGTCGTCCTCCTCCTCGAAGTATTCGCCTTCTTCCTCGACTTGATGGATCTGATCAACCTCGGGCTCGAGATCGTCCTCAGTCATCTTCTCAACGATCGAAACCTTATAAGGACTGGAGCACTGAGAAGCGATATGCCCATACCCCTGGCATCGAAAGCACTTGGTCCCGGGACTGGACCGAGGGGCATCCGGGGTGGGAGGTTTACTTCTAAAATCAGATCTAGGTGCAGGTGGACCCGTGGGTGGTCGGGTCGTGCTCCCCGGAGTGGGTCGTGAAGCAGGGGGGTGTGGGGTGGAACTACCGGCTGATCTATACGAGGGTCTAGAATCATGGGAACGACTCGGGTGCTGAGAACGGGACTCCTCTAGATCAAGCACTAAGCTGTAGGCATTTTCCAGTGTAGTGACGTTCCGGGCAAACAACTCATTGTGTAGATCCTCACGCAACCCGGTTCGAAACATAGATAAGATTTGCGCGGGGGTGGTAGAGGTCTCCCCTTTGCATCTAATCAAGAAGTCATCAAACGAGGCGATGTACTCCTTCACTGGTTTGTTGCCTTGGGTCAATCTATTCCACCTGTCCAATAGGCGGGGGAAGTACGACGAGGGCAAGTACTTCTGTTTGAGTTCCCGCTTCATGGATAACCAGTCTACAATAGGGTACTCATTCCTATCCTCCCTGAGACTCTCTAAGTTCGCCCAAAACTGACTCGCCCTACCCGTAAGCTTCATGGCAGCAAAACTAACCTTCCTGGCTTCAGAAATATCATACCACTTAAAGAAGCTGTCCATACCTTTGATCCAGTCCAGGAAGAGCTGGGGATCGAGAGTGCCATCAAAGGTAGGAGCATCAACTTTAATGTTTTTCATAAGTGGTGCATCGGGATCATGGCCGTGGTAGGTAGTACGATGATTGGCACGGTGATGCCTCTCATCCAAATCAGGATCATGACATGGATCATGTCCATGGTAGTGAGCTCGATGATTAGCCCGATGTGGCCTCTCATCCGGGTAGGTTTCATCCCCATACATAGAAGTGGGTCTAGATGGGGTGTAAGGAGTGGGGTGGTCTCTAGCTCGCTCAAGTGTATCGAATCTCTCGGTGGTGTTCCTACGAAGCTCAGCTAGGTCAGCTTGGTTTTCCTTGAGTTGTTGGCTAATTGTGTTCATTTGGCCTACCAAGAGGTCTAAAGTCCTTCCTAGTTGCTCCGGGTCCATTCTTAAACACCAAGGGGTACTTAGAGGTTTTTCTAGGAAGTGGACAGCAAACTACAGCAGGGAAAAACACTCTAACGGGACTCTAAATGGTGCTGGAAACTCATGGACAGCAAACTACAAAGAAGGGTTAAGTTACCTAGACAACTAGTGATGTGGTTAGCTTAAGGACAGCAATTAAACAAGTAATAAACAAGCTTAACGACCCCTAATTGCATGCAGAAAAACAGTGGACAGCAAGCATAACATGTAAATAAATTAATATAACTGATGGCATGCATGCAACAACGAGATACACTAATTGAAATAACTCCTAGGATGAAGTCTAGCATGCAAAACTAGAGCAAACCATGCTCTGATACCAGATGATGCAGGACTACTTAGATGCTATGGTTTTGATTTCATTTGAGCATTGCACAACTATTAAATTAGAATAATTTCAGAACAAAATTATAAGCAATCTTCATACGACGGATAAGACAAATGAAGCGTTCAATTGCGTAGGCGAAATCACATGCTCCGAATTAGAAACGTTCAAGAGAATTAAGAAAATAAAACAACAAAAAAAAAAATAGTAGCTTTCAAATTAATCCCTAATCTAACAATGAGATCTAGGATGCATAGAAAGCACACTCAATTCCTATGATTCACTAAGCTTTGGCAAGAGCATTCGGAGTAGGCTTTAGCGAGTACAATCTTAACCAAACGAGAATTTAGAGTTAGAAGAATTTGAAGACAAGTAGGGAGACAAAGAAACCTTTCGTCAAGAAGACTTTGAAATCCTCCACTCAAGTCCTTCGAAATGCTCTTCAATGGCTTCCGTCAATTGGAACAAAATACGATCTACGTATTTTTCGATTGTATGATCGATCTCCGGGTTCACGTCAAAGAATGTAGAACGGAAGATGTCGGTGTAGTCGTCGTCGTCCCACGTGATACCGTACTCAGTCTCAGGGTCCGCCATTCATGGGTGATTGGAGATCAACTCTTAGAATGAGGGAATACTTTGCCCAAGCAATCAAAGAGAAAGAAGTTTCTCTATGGCCTTGAAAGAAGATTGGATTCAAAACTCCAAAATCTGAAAGAAGTTTCAGATTTTTTTTCTTTTCCTCAAGCAAGAGAACTCCAACAGAGAGGGAGCTAGGAGGGAGTTGGGCGGATACGGGATTAGGGGCTGGTGGTTTCGGCAGTTTGTAGAAAGGAATTAAGAGGAGATTAAAAGCTTCTATCTTTGGGTGAATGAGTTAAGGAAAGATTTTAAAGAGCTCAATTTAATTTGAAATTAGATTGAATCTATGATTGGAAACTTTCCTAAATTAACTCATGATGGTTAGGAAAGGTTTTGAATTTTGAAAATAAATCAAATGGGATCTTAAATTGTTCCAGATTAATCCCAAAATAATTTAGGAAATCCCAAGTACAGGAAAGAGAAGTGGGGGCCGGCAGCTAATCATGCATGGCCGGCGGACCCATGGATTGGGGAGGAAATTGAGGAGAGCAATTAAGGTTTCTTAAATTAAGATTTTAGAATTAGGAAAGAGTTCTTTTAAATCCTCTTAAATTTGAAATTCAATTAGATTTAAAATAAATACTTTCCTAAAATAAGTTGACTCAATTTAGGAAATAATTTGAATTCAAATTTGAATGAATTTGAAATTCGAATCATCCCCAATTAAATCTAATCCAAATTAGGAAACCCAATAGGATGAGCAATGGAGATGTGGCCGGCACAATGGGGCTCGGGTGGGATGCCGGGCCGTGAGGTCTAGGTGGGAAGGAGGTCGGGTGAGGTGGAGGGAAAATCGGCGAGCAAGGGTGGGGAAAAAGATAAAGGAAAAGAGTAAAGGGGATCAAGAAAGAACCACGAACCCGACTTATCAAAGTTGGTGGGTATTGCGCTATCTCCTTCCTCTCCAAGGAAGCTCTCTCTCCACTAGAACTTACAAGTTCTCACAATGCTCCAGGCAAGAAAACAAAATTCTCTAATAATTCTTCATTAACCATCATAGAATAAAATGGGGCTTTAAATAGCCTCCTACATCATGACTCGAAACAAAAGACACAAACGCCCTTTGGGCTTACATACGATAACTCCCATAAAAGGGGTACTACGGGAAAGAAAACACATAAGCAACTAAATAAAAAAAAAAAATACAACAACTCTAAATGCCACATAAGCAAATGAAAAAAAAAATACATCAACGACTCAAAAATATAAAGACTCGATCGTGGCCGTAGATCGTCGGTCGCGTCTCTGATAAACTCTCCATGATGATCCGATGTCCCCATCATGCATCTCTTCCTTTTTTTATTTATTCAACAATAACCATTACTTTGATTCATCACATGTTTTCATTATTATTCCCTTTCTTGTAAAATTATATATATATATATATATATATATATACCTTGCAATTGTAGAGAGTACATTCAGAAATAAATGGTCTTATTTTCCTTGTTTCACCTAATGTAATTTGGTTTACTATAGATAAGGTATCCTCAGTTTTTCTCATCTTCTAAAGTCAAATAATAGCAATTTTTTTAATTCACTAAATTGGCCATGCAATTTTAGATCATGGATTTAATTGCTTCCCAAGCTTTGCAAAGTTTGCAAGATGGAAATATAGCACCAGTGGAAAAGATAGACATTTTACTGCTTGCATTATCGTTCCTTCTCTTTACAATGGACACATCTTAGGTAAAAATGATTACATCTTTGGGCTTAAGAATCGTCCCTTAGCGTATATATATATATATATATATATATATATATATATATATATATATATATATATATATATATATATATATATATATATATATATATATATATATTTATTTATTTATTTATTTTATCTTAATCTCGTCAACAATAATATTACTGCTCCTCTTTTGAAGTCTTCTATGGCACTTTTTGTAATTGCCTCTGTTGTACTCACATTATTTTTTGGTTGTAAAATTACATTTAAATAAGTACGACAACAAAACTTGAATCTTACAAGTGACCCAAATCTGAAATTTTTGCACCAAGTTCAAGTCAGGTTTTTGTTTGGGGTCTACCTGTCTACAAAACACATGTTTCTCATTTAATTAAGCATGGTAAATAAGATTCTTAATCTCTTTTTCACCTCATCTCTTAGAATATTAATAAAGGCGCAACACTCAAATTTTGGAAAGATGTTTCAATCCAAAATTTGCCCTTAACAAATCTTCATCCCAATCATTTCAATGACTTGAAAGCTTAATCGTTTGGTCACCTTTTGGTTGGATCACTCATTTTTAATTGGTTAGTAATATTCAAATCTTCACTAGGAGTTGAACCGAATTAGCTTAAATTCAAACATTGGCTCTCAAATTGCAGCTCTGTCCCTTTATCTTAGTCAGCTCTCCATATATTTTCCTAATATAAGGCGGTATTCTCACACCTGATTCCTTCAATTAATGCAAAGAATTTTGCCCGATTTTCATTTTTAAAAAAAAAAATTTAAGCTGCTGAAACTAGTGCATATATTTTTTGTTAGACATTCATTGAATTGAAAACGGATCATGCTCAGGACAAGTTTTCAAGAGAAGCAAATATTGTTAATAAACTACCTTTGATCGAGTGACTCTTGGACCTTTCCAGCATAGCAAACTTCTTGATCGGGATTCTAATCTCCTGTAAAATAAGGATAATATTATGAACACAACCGATATGATGAAATTTTATAAACTGAAAATGCAAACTAATTCAAGAACAATATTAAGATTAATGGCAATAAGATGATTATAACTTGGGATTTTTTATTTAATAAACTTGTAAGTTAATTCTTCAGTTTAAAAATACTACTACTCATATTCCGGCTGCTGGTTTTCCGCGCCTAGCCTCTTTCCCGTGGACATGGCTGGTTTTCCGCGCCTAGCCTCTTTCCCGTGGACATGGCTCCTTGGTTCCATGCGGCTTCCTCGTCTCCCGTGGATGTCCCTTCGGATCTTTGGCTTGGGATGTTTTCTAGGTGTTTTAATGCTTATGGTGCTTAGTTTATTGTGTTAGAATTAATGTTAGTGTCTCTTTGTATTCCCTTTCATACCTATATATATGGGGGATTGTAATGTTTTGAAAGAATGTTATGAAAATGTGATTTTTGGAAGCTTTAACCTGCGGGTTTGCTTTGGAAATCCGGCGGGCTCTTTCCACCCTTCTTTCTCATCCCCTCCGGAAATCTTGCGGGCTCTTTCCAACCTTTCTTCTCGGGCTTCTAACCTCTTTCGTCTCTCCGCAAGTGCCACTCCACCTGTATCTTTCTTCCAAGTGCAGCAACTTTAGGGTGTCTTTTTATTTTATTTGGAGTCGTTTGTAAGAGTTTAAGTTATTAAAATCAACGTTTATAGTTTTAATTTCCGCTGCTTAGTTTTATTTAAGTTACCTCTTCTTTTTGAGGTATTTTGTGTCTTCTTTTATTTAGAAGTCCTGCTTTCTCTTTGTGATAAAAAAATATAGGGTCCCCTATATTTTTTGCTCACATCAATCGGCTTCCAAATATTGTGCTGGAGGGAAACTTTATGAAATGACTCAAACCAGAATTCAATCAGCACTTTAGTGATGAGGCCTCGTGATTTGGGAGAGGCTATGAAGCTAGCCTAGTTAGTAAAGGATCAAAGGCACCTGGAGAGATGGGTTGGCAGTAGTAGCTCAAGAGGTTCGTACAGGATAACCACAACCTTTTTAGCATCCAACGAGACGACACCGAGTACTCTTAGGGATACTCCAAAGGAGAATACTGTAGGAGGAAGATCCGGAAAAAACTTCAAGAAATTCACAAAAACGGAGCTACAAGAGAAGAGGGCAAAAAGGTTGTGTTTCAGATGTGATAAGAGGTATCTCATGGTTTTCACCCTAAACACCAGGGCACAGGTGTAAGGACCAAACTCTTCAGATTCTCACCGTTTGTGATAACAAGCAAATTAAGGAGGGAGCTGTTTTTCCACCTCGCAAACAAGGTGGGTCTTTGGGAGGAGGTATTGTTCGATCGGGTCCCTCTTGAACCAATCCTGTCGATCCTTTCCTAGACCAGCTCTTGCGGGTTGATTTTGAGGGGATTAATTAAGAAATATTTCCTAATTGAATATGACAGATGTTGTGGTTGATTTAGGAATTGATTTGGAGGGGATTTATTAGAAAATATTTATTATCTTATAAGGCAAATTTTGGGGCTGATTTGGAGGGGATTAATTAGGAAATATTTCTTAATTGAAGAGGATAGATTTTGGGGCTGATTTGTAGGTGATTAATTAGGAAATATTTTCTAATTGAAAAGGGCAGATTTGGGGACTGATTTGAGGGCAGATTTGGGAGGAAATTGTGGGATGGCTGTTTGGGTATTTGTCGTTTATTGTATGCTTTAAGTAAGGATTTTTTTTCTAGGGTTGGGGGTATGTGTTATTTGCTAAAATTAGAATGTTCTTGGGGTGTTTGGGCTCTAGCTGGCATCTAGAGATTTGGGAGAGCAAGATCTTCCTCTCTAGTTGAATATCCACTTGTATCTTATCTTTTCTTTCATAAAACATTCAATAAAAAAATGTTTTGTGTGTTCTATTCCTGATTTTTTTGTCGTTGGTTTTTTGAAATTGCTGAAATCAAATTTCACCCAAGACTTTTTCTAAATTTTTGCAAGCACTTCCTAGCACTGCCATGACAATTTGAGTTATTGTGCATATGCCTATTTATTGTAGTGTTGTATCCTGCACTGTAAATGGAATCAAAAGTTATGCTTTACTCCTATATGAAATTTGGAAACTATAGTAGGATTCATAATTGGCTAATTATAGGATCGGGTGTATTTCTAATTGCAGCTATTTGCTAGAAATGGAATTTTAGGGTTTAAAACTTCTTTTTTTTAGCCAAATTATGGAGATTCTGATAAACTACCGGTTATCAGCTTTTTATTATAAACAGGATCTTGAAGACAAGTAAAACTTTAGTTTATGGTTTAATAAAATTTTGATTCCCTCGAAACTTAAACATGTAATTTTTAAGCATATGGTTTGATAAAATTTAGATTTCACCACAAACTTAGACGTAGTAAATTTCAGTCTATGGGCTTGACAAAATTTAGATTCTATATCAAACTTATGTGCATTGTTGGATATACATCCGGCAATTTCTCTCCTACATCTCCTATTTCTTTATTTTAGTTACTGATTTGCATGTGTGATTACGGTTATGTCCAGTCTGTTACAATCTAGTCAACTTTTTTCAGTGAATGTCTTGATTATTGTACGATTTTTATTCCTTTTCAGATCTCTTCATAATCAAATTTGGAATTTACATCAAAAGTGATGAAGTTTTGCTTAAGAGTTGGTAGACTACAAATTTGATCATTAGCATGCTTATTTATGCATCTTATTCTAGATTTGCACTAAAATTTTCGTTGTTAGCTAACTTTATTTAACTAAAATGTTTTTTCCCCTTTGTTTCAAGCTTAAAATGATTTAAAACCTTTTCCTAAGAGAAATATAATCCAAATATTTTAAAAGCTTGAGAAGGCAAGTGTAGCAGGATATGATTACTTAATAATCTAGTACTTCTACTTTCTAGCAAACAACATTCCAACATCAAAACACAAAAAGGTTTAGTATATTATTTCCTTATAATTCATTTGCACATCAGTGATAAGAAAATCAAATACTGATATGTGCGGCTTGAAATCATCCAAAAGAAACTTATTCTGTAGCATTTATTTCGATAAATCCAAAAAGTTCTTTTGGACCAAGGTGGACGGTTCCTTTTTTATCTTTTAATATTTGGAGACGTTTAACCAGCCCTTAAATGTTCACCATATTTTAAGGTTGGAAATAATTACTTTTCCTTCACTGTGATTGTACTCATTGGCTGTAAATAGTACTTAAACATAAGAGAATATAACCAAATAATGAAACTAAATCATCTTTGTTCTTCATAGAAGGGAAAATATCAATGTCCGATGTAGAAGCAATTCCCGACTCCTACAGTTGGTGATTTTTTGAGGTAATAACCTAAATGCAAGTAAATTTAATATGGTGAACAAATAACAAGAAATCTAATGAATTATCCTACAGACAATGGCACGATCTAGGCTAAGCCTTTTCAAAGACAAATGCCGGTAAGCATGTTAGGTAATGTACATGAAAAAGGTTACTGAATTTCATAGTTGCAATAACCAAGATTAGTTTGACGGAAGATTTTAATCTGTTGCAAGGGTCATGTGTCAGTAGATGCTCTGAATTCTGTTTTGAGTTTCGTTAAAATTAACTTGCAAAGAATGGTTAGGAACTCACATGTTTTCTTGTTCAAGTTTCTCGGCAATTGAGATTGCTCTGTGTCTGGACCAACCACCATGGTTTGCACAACCTTCAGCTTGCTGAATGACATGAGCAAGGGAAACTTTACCTTTGACTAAGCTTTTACTATGACTTTGCTCGTCATAATCCTTCCTTCCAGATACAAGACTTGTGTCGTCATGTTGCTGCAAAGAAGATCCCTCTCCTACCCATGCATATTCTGACCCTTTTCCCTTGCGATCTGCAAGGCCATTAGTTAGTTCAAAAGGATCATACGGCCCCGCTTTTGAGGAGCTTTGAACTGCTTAATTAGTATACCTCTTTCCGTAGCGAGAGAATCAAACTGTAGCTCTTTAGCAAGGCTCGAGCCACTTCCTTTTATAGCATTTTCTTTAGGTATCCGCCTCAGAAAGTTTTCAGACTGCTGACAATAAGAGGTGCGATTAGAAATTGATCGTTGAATATTGATCATCCTAGAAGAAACATTCCTGAGATCAAGCATATCATCGGTAACTTGAACATCTTGTCTATCATCTATCTGAGGGTTGCATCTGATTTCAAGTATCACAGTGGCATTAAGAACAGACGCAAACGCTTGCAAAATCTGTTCTCTAAATTTTTCAGCTTTGGATTTGCTATCAGGTGACCCAAAGTCCAGTTGCACAGTGGGTGCTGCAGTTGAAAGAAGAATAGCATCCTTCATCAAAATTTTAACCACAAAAATCTGAAATGGGATTCTGACTTACATAATTCCCTTAACAATAATCAGTAAACCTTGTAAATTTGTACAATATAATTCTGGTAAAGTATTGACAAGCCTTTTTCATCCGTGGTAACTACATGATTTCATGGATACCTGTCACAGTCTTCTCATTGAATAATAATGTCCCTATCAAAGCAAAGTTTATCGTTACTATCATTGTGGCTTACCACATACACCTAATATGTTGGGAAAGGCGATGTTTTATGGTTGACATTTCTGGTTGCACCATGAACAACATAAACAAAAAAATAAGATTAGCTTCCCCAAAATTATTTGCCCTCGAGATAAGCATCCCATGCTCAAGCCAATTATGAAAGTGAAAAAAGATCTACTTTTATCAAACAGGGAGGTTTGTGACTATCAATACAAGGAAGGTTTTCCACCATAGTCGCTTCAAGTTCATCAATGGCTTTGGGATCTTCGACTGTCACCATAGTTGATGTTGACATAAATACCATCAAGAAAGAAGGGCTTCGTCAGATAACCCAAGCAAAACCTTTAACGTGCCAGTTAGGCTTTTGTGCTCGTTTGTAAACCTCTACTTATTTTAACATAATTTAATATTGGGGTATGTTCAAGCTGCTTCAAAATTCATACAGAAGTAGAATTTCGTGCCTTAAGATCCTGACATGTTTTGAAGTTGATGCCTATTTTATGAGGCTTAATCAATCTTCATCATTAAATGAGTTCGTTTCTTAAGTCAAATAATCTTATAATTAAACCTGAATGTTCACTTTCACTTTAGTAATTACTGATAAGAAACAAAGTTGCAAATTATAGTTAGCTATTGTCTCATATCATTTGACTTGACGGTGATGGTGATGAAGGCGGTGTTGAGGATTAATAAAGATGATGATGATGATGGATTATTGATTGGTCAAGCTTGGTTCCGAAGGTATGGTAGAGATGCAAGCCCCAAATGAGACTAAGTTTTTTCTATTAGATCTTCAATAGCTTTATAATTATAAAATGCTGGTATTATATCTGCAAATTTACAATACAGCTGAAAAATTCAAGGCATCCTTGTATCTTAAATTGAAACAGAGAAAACAAATCTTTAAAAGAGTAAGATCATACCAGAACCTAGGCGGACAGAATTCAACCTTCCCTCCTCCGAAAGAAATTGTTTAAGTGCATCCGGTTGAATATTTTCAATAACTTCTTGCCATATCTTTCCATAATCCTTACATCTTCTGTCAAACTTATAGCTCAAGTTTTCTTTAGTGGCTCCAGTCAACCGCATCAAAGCTTCGGGTGTGTGAGCAATGTGCACCTTACCATTTGGAGTGTATTCAAAGCGTTCCTTCCAGTTGCTGTTGCTATCACCATTCTTACTGTTCACGTGCATGGCATTTTTAATTCCTCTTTCTCTCTGACTATAAAGTTCTAAGTTTCTGTTTAATCCTCTATCACTATAAAATGCCTCATCATCCTCATGAACAGAATTCCCAACTTCTATTTGCTCATCAGCATGGTTAACAAGCAATGGAGTCTGGTTCAAATTAGTGTCAACAGAAGTTGGCAGAGCATATTGTTGATCAGGAACAATTTGCAAAAGAGCAGCAGTAAGCCAAGTTAATTTGTCATTGGACTGCCTCAAATTTTTCTCAGCTTCAGAAAGGGTTCTCAAAGCTTGGCGTAGTTTCTCCATATCTTCCTTCGATACTGGGCATTAAATCAAAAGCATATGAAAATATGAAAAAGAGTGTTTGTAAGGGAACAAAACAGTAACTAACAAAGAATTCCATTAAATAGAGACACACGAAATTTTTCTCAACTTGATTGTGTGGATGTTCCAGAATATGAAAGGTTGAACCATAAGGTGCATCTACTCACAAGTTTGACGGCGAAAAAACTTTCTTCGAGGCCTTTCTCTTGTAAATATGTAACTTCCTGCAAGTATATCAGTAATCAATGTTGCAAGTTGTGACATGAGTGCTAGAGGTTCCACTCCAGCTTCTATAATCTCTCTTAAGCTTTTGATAGTGTCAACCGTGTCTGCCGATAGCGCCACATCAAGCAAGTCCACTAGTTTTTCATCAGAAACTAAACCTACCTGAATAGTGCAAATAAAATTGGGCCCGTTGATCAAGCTAATCAAACACAATTAGCTTCCATGAAAACAAAAAAGAAATTAAATATTAATTTTTACCAAATTTAAAAATAAAGACATTTTGAATAACATTTTCCAACGTAACACAACAACAACAACAACATCAAGCCTTTTTCCCACTATGTGGGGTCGACTACATGAATCCTTTTTTGCCATTGTGTCCGGTTAAAAGTCCAAGTCTCATTTAAATCTAATAAAGAAAGATCATTTCTAATATTTTCTAACCAAGTCTTTTTAGGTCTACCTCTACCTTTCTTAACATAAGTCAAATCTAATACCTCAACTTTCCTAACCGGGTCATCGGGGGGCCTCCGTTTAATGTGACCAAACCATCTAAGGCGACTCTCTCTAATCTTATCTTCCACTAGTGCTACTACAACCTTTTCATGTATATGCTCATTTCGACGGTACGCCATGAAAAGAATATATGATCACTGTCCCCATTCCAAGGACTGCCACCCTAGGAAATGGAATTACCCTTCAAGTATATCTGCATTTTTTTTCAATTAATTGAGCTTAACATATATATATATAAGAATGATAATGTTGAGAAGTAAAAAAAATAGTTGATAGCTAAGTTGAGAATAATATAAACGAGGGATAAAATGAATGTGTACTAAACTAGGAAAAATAAAATAATAAATTACTATATTAAAAGAATAATCAGAATGAAATGTATTGCAAATGAAGTAATTGAGAATATAGACTCTAATGATTGAACTAGAAATGCAAACAATAGATAAATAGACAAAAATAGTTTTGTAGGATTATGAAGGAGATAGAGTGAACCTAAGGTAACATGGATATAAGTTGTTCAAAATGATTTGTGAAGAATAAATTTAGCATGAAGGGAAACAACATGCACGAATGAATAGAAAGAGAGGATGCATACAAAAAATCACAAGTAATTGAGATAAAAATGATGATGATGATGATCCATAGATATATAGCATGAACATTGCCACACAATATGAGAAAATGATTGAGAGGTCTTCAAGATGCCTGAGTTTTAAGATATTACGCATCTAAGATAGGATCTTGAATCAATAGATAGCATATCGAGTCACCCATCAAGTAATGTATGTCTACATGTTACATTAGATAGCCTGCACATGTCCATGTAGCATGAGATATTAATTAGAAAAATTACTTGGAGGCCCTATGTATCGGGGTCCACTAATTATACATCAAAAAGCTTTCATTTTCACCTTCTAAGGCCATGAAGTTTGGTATCATATCATGGGGTCCCAACTATCATGTCCTCAAGTAAATTGTAAAGCCCTATTATACTACTTCTTCCCCTTTTTTTTCTACTTTTGTTTGCTCTGCATCTCATTATATCTCTCTAAAGAGAAGAAACATGTAGATATCAAACTCCTCTTCCCCATCTATTACAAACCACTATTCTAACCCAATTTTGAATAGAAACAGCCAACCCACCCACCCTTCATTACTCTCATTCTTTTTCTCTCTGAGCCTCTCTATAATACCCATCATTAATTTAATAAAAAAGTGATTAATTTTAACCACTAAACTATCCGCTAATCTCTCTATCTAAACCTCTATTTTTTACTTTACTACCAATCTAAAAATAAACATTTGACAACTACCACTACTTGTTTCTTTGTTTTGTGTAATAGCATAGTAATTCATAGATCTAGCTCATGTGATTGGAAAGGATAATTTTCCAATCCATATTCTTTTTATTATTTTTTATTTTTTGTGTGACCAAAATGCAAATCAAAATCATTGACATTCATTTACATCACTAAAATTATTTCAGCACCAAAATTCGATGAATTCCAAAATAATATAATTCTCAATAAAGTACTTTTAAGAATTCAATGATGAGTGGTCTTCATTAGAAATATTTATTCTTTTATATGACAAATGCCACTCAAATTAATTGATATTGTTTGTGGGCATTATTTTTAATTTAGAATAAGATAGCTATAAATAAAAGTAAAAAAAGACAGTGAAAATTATTATGTAAGAGAGATAATTAGAATAGCACATATTAAAGATAAGATAGTAAGAAATAGACTTATATATTATAAATAAACAAAGGAAGCATAACCAAAAAGCGAGTAGATTGAATTTATCTGAAAGAATTAGGAAGAAAATGACTAAAATAGATTATCCAGTTTATGAAGAAAAAAAAATTATAACCGTGAAGTTAATAGCTCATTTAGCTTTCAATTAGAACGAAGAGGAATCATAAACTAGTCCCAAATAGCTTGGATATGACTAATCAAAATGATAATGTTGTATAGTACATACAGTTATAACAAACTTTAAAGAATGAAAGCATTTATAATTATCATATGATAGACTAAAAACTGAGTAAGCCCTGGTGGGAGTTCCAAATTCGATCTATGTTTATTACAGAAGATTAATTATTTCCAAACTTCTCTGTAACTCTGAATAAAGAGAATATAGGTTAAAGTTAAATATTCTACAATTTTAAAAATTGAACAGATTTTAAAAGATAGTAATCTGAGTTTGCTCGGAGAACGTTAAGAAACTCTTTGCAAAACAAATTATATTATCAAGATCCACTTCCTATAGATAAAATGAACATATTTCTTCTTTATCAAGTAGAAATATGAGGAAGATATGGTCGTATAAGAATAGCAGTGCACAACTTTCATTATGATACATTGCAAACAAGAGAGTGCTAAGCTTCATAAAGTATCATGAGTAGCATTAGGAAGCAAATATGCTCTACATTTCATTATGTTTCATTGTTCAGGAATTTAGCATTATAAACTATCATAAGTGGCATTAGAAAGCAAGGTATGCCCTACATTGCATTATGCTACATTTCAAGAATTTGAAATTCATACATCTTTAGTAATAATGTGAGGAAAAAAGTTCACAAGTAATAGAAACAAGATCTTAAGGTTCATTTTAGTCAAATATGCTTCCGTCCGATAAATTTCATAAAACTTGTCACAAAAATTAGTACATAAATATAGTTCTAGATGACATGGTAGAAGAGACAAAAATGAATGATCTAGAAATTACTTACAAGTTCCTGGACAAGAGGAAGAGAAATTCTTTGTCCAAGCAAACTGAGCTGATCGAGGGTCATCTCTGCATCTCTTAAGGATCCATCTGATCGTGAAGCAATTAGTTTCAGTGCATCTTTATCAATTTCTAGGCCCTCACTAGTTGAAATCCACTGCAAAGTAAGGATGATATCTGACTCCTTGACTTTTGGAAAATAAAATTTCTGGCACCTAGATATGATTAGATGAGGCAAATGATCTAGAGAAGAGCTAACAAGGATAAAAACCACGTGTCGCGGAGCGTGATGAGCAACCTTTGAGATTGCCATCCAAAAATCAGGAGACAAGGTATCGCAGTCATCAACAATGAAAACTTTGTACTGGGATGTTGATGGGAATAGCATTGCATTATTTAGAGCATCCATAATTCTCCCAGTGTCAAACGTGCTAATTGCTCCCACTTCAATCAAATTTTTACTCTTTCCCAGCTTGTGTGAAATACAGGAAGTACACACATCACATGGTTTAGCATGTTCAGTAGACTGGCAGTTCAGAGCTTTTGCAAAAACTCGAGCACAGGAGGTTTTACCAGTTCCATGGGGCCCATAGAAGACATATATCAACCCAACTTTTCCTCTCAAGACAGCATTCGAAAGCGCCTGGACTACCAAACTTTGTCCCACAAGATCTTTAAATGTCTTGGGCATATACTTTTGTGTGAGATTTTGGTGTCTACCTTTGCAATACCCTGTAGAATTGTGCTGGTTGCCTGATTTTGCTTCTGATACAAGATCGGAATCTAGTTCATGACGGTTATTAACATAAATACTGAGCTCCCCGGAGCAAGCCCGAGACATACAAGAATTCAAATTACCTTCTGGTGATCCAGATGGATCTAATAAGAATGGAAGAACCTCTGAATCATATCCAGTTGATGAAGATAATAGTTGAGATGTAATAGTATTTTTAAAATTATCCTTTTCCTTTTGGCTATGCTGAACAGAACTTCCATCTTTCCTCAATCTCGACTCAGACAACCCACAAGCCAAGCTTCTGCCTGCAATATCCAGAAATGTCTTACCTCTATGATGTATCCTTGACCAATTCCATGGAATCCCACAACCATGCCTTGGAGCCTGACTGACATCCATTTCAGCATTATCTTGATCTTCCTTTTCCTCCCCCAAACAACATTTGTGATGTGTAAAATCTTGGGGAAACGAAGTTGAAGCAACAGACATATCATTGTGCACTCTACCACCCCTTAAATCTACTGAACCATGAGTCCTCCTGGAACCTCTGAACTTTCGCCTCTTCGTTCTACTAAACCCACTGAGCTGAGCATGACCACTTGTCTTTAAGTCTTTACTTCTTCTATCACCGCCTCCGCCTCTTTGGACTCTTTGTTGGCAATGGCGAGAAGGTTTTGTTATCTCATTATCAGTCTGACTGGGAATTTCTTCCAATTGCTCTGAGAGTGTCTTGAGACGAGGATTCTTCCCAAGTAGACTAGAATGAGATGCCTTATCACTTTGGTTCAATCTGCTACCATCTTCTTCCTTTCTCATTTCACCATCCCTACTTTCCCTACCAGCACTGTGATCACCACTTGTTCCTATTGGAGGAACATTTAATGCGGCCAAGCCAGAAACCTTTGGATGGCTGACAGATAACCGACCGGCATCCCCTACCAAATCAACACCAATAGATCTTCTCCCACTGTGAACTCCAGCATCCTTTCCTGATCTCTTCACCAATGTGGCAATAACAAAAGGGGAAAGCCAGGAGGGAGGGCTGGTCGAGGGGTCTCGGAGAGACTTTGACCTCTGAAGAACAACCAAGTCCCTCATGAGAGATCTTTCCGCCTGAATTGGGCTGTGGCGATGCATATGGTTCTTGAGATGGATGCAGTTTGTGAGGTGAATATGATTCCGAAGATGCTGGCTTATGGTTCCATGCTCCTCGACGTGTAAAGCACCAACAGAACGAGAGTCATCCTTCAGAAAACCATGGAGGATAGCCCTGGTCATATTCAAAACCTAAAAGAGCCAAATTTCTTGGCTGAAAGCGGGTGCGAGTTACCAACTTTTCCAGGTTTTGCAGGAAACATGGTATGCCTCTCATTCCAACCGACGGTTTCTCAAACTATAACAAAAATCCGATGCATATCTATTCCAAAACCTCGCCTATGAAAAAGAAAACAAAAAATTCAAGGATTCGGCCAAGGAAATCAAATTAAAGACAGCGGAAAACCCTACCGTTAAATACTCTCGGAAAAGTTTAGAACTTTGCTACGAAACCCAAATTTAAAAACTTCGCAGCTCATTCATTACATATTCCATACCAGAAATCTGGACCTCTTATGCGTAAGAGGAGAGAGAGAAGAAGATGAGTGAGGTAAACCGCCACCTGAATACAATAAATACTGAAAATCTCTATCATAAGCAGCGAGCGACTCCTTTTCTATCTTTTCGCTCTCCCTTCCCTTTTGGCGCTTCACATGAACCATAAGAGAGAGAGCTGGAAAGACCCGAGGAGAGAGAGAGAGGGAAGAGAGAGAGAGAGGGAAGAAAGAGAGAGCGAAGACGGTGGAAGGTGGACGATGGCTGCTCAGTGGCCTGAGTGGGCGACGGCAGTGGCGCCCGCATAGGTATTACGGGACCGCATGGTAGGGTTTTAACCTACAGCAAGTTGTCCAATTCTCTTAGTTATATTACCACTCCGAGTTTCTGATGACCCTTGTCTTTTTCTGTCTCTGTCCCACCAGCAGTGCGGTGCTAACGAAAACAGTTGCCCAAAATGAGAGTGAAAATAAAAAATCGATCCGTTAGCATCTCCTTTGTTTTTACCTATTCTGTTTGAAATTAAAAAAATAATAAATTAAAATTTTTGAAGAAATTTTAAATATTTATAATTTTAAAATGTTTAATTATTATAAAATAAACTATCTCAAAATAATTTAATTTTTTTATATAAATTCTCCTTTTAAAAATTTTATTAATTTATCTAATTATACAATGAAATGACATAAATTCATTCATTTAAATAATATTTTTTTACTTTTGACCTTTCTATATTTCACCATTTTTTTTTCAAAAAAACTATGTATATATATATATATAACGGTTATTCACTCGCTGTCATCTTTGTAAGGGTGTTTGGTGGCGTAACAAATTCTTCGCTGATCTAGAAAAGGCACCCATCCAAAAACCTTCTGGCCCGCACTTGAATGCGCCTCACTTGAGAGGCGTTGATGTTCGAGAAGAAATGAGCACAGGTTGGAAGGTTCTCAACCGTAATATTCCACCAACCAAAGTAATTAAGAGTGGCTATAATATTTTCATTTGAGACAAATCTAATTGTAACAATTACAAAATCGTTCACAAATCATAAAAGTTGTTTTTATGCACTAATAAAAACTTTTAATAAAATTAAATTAAATTACTAAAAATATATATCATGATTTAATTTCGCAAAAAAAATATAAATTTAAAAATATATATCATGATTTAATATTTTCATTTGAGACAAATCTAATTGTAACAAATACAAAATCATACACAAATCATATAGGTTATTCTTATGCACTAATAAAAACTTTTAATAATAAAAAAAATATTTTAAATCAAATTTAATTAAATTACATAAAATATATATCATGATTTAATTTCACAAAATATATATATATATATATATTTAAAAATATTTCCCCAAATTGTATATATTTATATTTATTAATTTGCTTTAAATAATGCAGCTACGGATCTCATCACGTTGCTTTAATTGGAAAGGAAAGGGCGGCAAAGCTGAAGCGGTGGTTCCAAATTCCGATGCTAAAAATAACATTTTTTTTTTAAATATATATAATTCATTACTTATATTACATTATCCTCTCCTAATCCGCCACCTTAATGGCGATGAAAACGAAAGATGCTATGAGAGTGAGTGCGGCTTAATTGTTTTGTATTTTTCTCAGGAGTTTTTTTTTTTTTTTTTTTAGGAAGGCTATTTAAAATAAATTATTTAGGAGTAATTCTTCTTAGATGTTCTGCACGTGGGCGATCTGTCTACTAATGGAGATGTGGCAGCGATCATGACATGTCGTAAGGGCTGATGGGGCTGTTGGGCCCATTGCCCACGTGGCCTCCAATGGCTGCATGTTACGGTGTTACCCCTATTTATCAATAAATACATTATTTTTTAAATTTTTTTATTCATCAAAATTTGGTCATCCTTTCTATTTCTTCAAAAATTAGCTTGAACCTTTAATTTTTTTAATAATTTTAAAAATATATATTCTATATAATAAATAAGTTAAATCCCCTCAGTTTCTCTCATCCTCGGTAATAAATTTTTATTTCCTTCTCTATCTAAGCAGAAAATGAGGCTTTAAATTTTTTTTTTTTTTTTGAATTCAAACACTTATTCTTCGACTGTTCAGCTCTTAACGATTCTTCTTCAATTGCTCAATTTTCTCTCTCATTGGGATGCATCTCTTTAAATTCATAGCTGCTCATTTAATACATTTCGATCTCCCTCATTTAATGAATATGTAGCTTCTCCTACATTTCGATTTTCTCCAATGAAGAGATTTAAGATGAAGCAATTTGATGCATTCATATTAGAGGTTAGTTGGACCCACACTCATAGAGATAATGTCGACATTGACCTATCGCTACATTGTCGGAGCTCCATCGTCGGATGCGGCTCAAGAAGATGCCCAATCTCATTTAGATCGAGGTATGTTTCCTTCATGAATTTGTTGATGGTGAAATCTTTCATCCGAAGTAGGGTTATTCGGCGTTTTTTTTTTTTTTTTCTTCTACGTGAACCTAACATGAAAAGATTCTTAAAGAGTCAATGAAGAAGCTTAATTATTCTCCCTCTTCTATGATGTTCATGTAGGATCAGAAGTCATGACGTGAGAAACCACACCAATCATCTTCTTTTCTTAAAATTTAGCTTGTGATTCTGCCATAGAGCAATCCTTATAATTTTTTTTTCATTTTATTAAAATAAATCCCCACCAACTGATTTTGTGACTTTTCAAATTCGCTCTTTCTTCCCATCTTCCCATCTTCGACTTCATGTTAATTTCAAAGTGTCGCTCAAGGAGCTTATTCACCTTCCACTTTATTTTACGAGGGGAGCGTTTTTGAACTCTCTCAGTTCAATCCCAATGGGAGCTTGCATAGAGCTCTCTCCAACGTGGCCTATTTCAATAATTGGATGGCCTTGTAATCGGTTGGCTCCTCTTTTATTGATTATTTTATGTTGTAGGATGCTTCTTATTCAAGTTTGCTTTGCTTGTGAAGGTGTCATGTTTGAGGAATTTTTAGAACTTAGAGTTCTTCTATGACGTTTTTGTTGTCAGATCGGAAGTCACGATGGGAGCTCGCATTGAGCTCTCTATAATGTGGCCAAGACTATTGGATATTGATTATGAATAACTCCATCTTTCGGGGGAAGGTGTTGGCTCAATGCATCAAATATATATTGTATAAAACATATTACATTATTATTTGGATTATCCAATGACATGAGAATTATTTTTTAAGAGATTATTGATATGTTCATTTAGTCGATAGGACAATATGTAGGCAATCGTGGTCAGAGGAACTATAGTCAGTGAGTGACATATGTTAGAAGGATTGTAGTCAAAGATAGAGGTTGAAAAGATCGTAAACAGGCAAAATTGATTGGAGAGATTATAGTTGACTATCGTGGTCAAAAGAACTATAGTCAGTATGTGATAGCGGTCGAACTAATCGTAATCGGGAGACGATAGTTGAAAGAAATGTAGTCGAGGGACAATGGAGGTCGAAAGCACCATAATCTTACCATGGTGGTCAAAGAAATAATAATCAACATGTGACGATGGTTAGAGGGATCATAGTGTACTAGCCTATATTTTGACCCATGTAAATAAAAATTTTCAAGAGTTATTATAAGTCCAAATCACAAACCTTCTTCATCAATTTCTTATTTCTCTCTCTATACTTTCTTATTTCAATAATTTTATATTTTTAAAAAAAGTTTATCAAATTTGAATTTTTGTTACTGAAAAAAGAGCTATTTAGGTCATTATATTTAATTAAATAATTTCATGTCAAGATAAGGGAGCAAGAGTGCGAGATTGATCAGGATTCTTTATGTCCATTTTTTTTTAATACTCAAAATTAAGCATTTATGATATGATTATATAGATATTGAGTAGTGTATATGAATTTTTAGGAACATAAATGCATATATATATAAGAATAGTTCTTACAGGGCATCTCAAGTATTCAGTGGACATTGGAGGTTGAAAGGATAATAATTGTGTGAAAGTGGTCAAAATACCATAGTCTCGTGATAGTGGTCGGATGGACCGTAGACGGCAGGCGACAAATGTTGGAAGAACCTTAATCAGGAAAAGATGATTGGAGAGCTCATAGTTAGGCAGAGAGCTTATAGTGGTGGACGGACGAAGGTTCCACGATGATGATCGGGTGGAGGTATAGCAGTGGCATTTTGGCATTGATGGTTCGACGACAATTGTGCTTGGGTGGAGTTTAGTGATTATTTCAGCCTCAAAGCTGCATATGCATATATTGATATTTTAATCAAGATCTTTATTTATATTACTATTTATGTTAATAAAAAGGAATTAGACATATTTGATTGTATAAATTATAGAAAAAAAATTCTTCCAAGGCATTATAAGTAGGCATCAGATGATGATTGAAAGGACCGTAGTTGGGCAAAAGTGGTCGAAGGGACCATATTCAGTGGGTGGCTGTTGTTGAAAAGATCGTAGTCTGGCGACGATGGTCGGATGGACCGTAGACACTAGGCAACTGTCAAGACCCGATCCGAGACGAGACGGATCCCGTCCGCACCGGGCCGCGACGAAGAAGCAGACACTAACCAGGATCTAGCTTTGGAATTTGATTCGGAACTGAATCTTCCAAATTATTCTAAACAACACAATAAAAACACAGAGCCACTAAAAACATCAAATGCAGCGGAACAAAAGATCTATCTGATTTCATTTCCTCAAAATAATCCTCTACAAATACAGTACATGGCTTTTAGACAGAAAGAAAGACAGAACAGAAAAGTCATGACTGTACAAAAATTAAAAGTACAAAAGTACCTATACTGATCAGACTCTGAACTAATCCTGGACTTCCTTCCCTTTCCCAGAACCTGAAAATCACCAGAAAGCAAAGGTGAGCTCAACAGCTCAGTAAAGCAACAAATCTCCAATCAAAATCCTCAGAATCGCAAAACCAAAACATCAGACAAATCCGTACATAAATCAGAACGGAATCGGACAGATATCAAATCAAACAGAACTGTACGGAAACAGAAGTCGTATCAAATCAGAAACAGAACAGATCAGACATATCAGATCAACAGAATCAGAATCGTACAGATCATATCGGAGCAGAACAAATCATATCAGAATCATATAGCAGATATCAGATATTTAATTAATAGCTAAATTCCCTGACACTAACTGAATCTCATAGGATCCAGGCCCCTTATGCCTCCCTTTGTGCTCACGGCACCAGAACAGATCAGATGTGCTTATAGCACCAGAATACATATATAGTGCATATAGCACCTAAACAGATTTTCCTCGGATCCGGAACAGAACAGATATCAGATTTCATATTGAGCTCATTTCAGATTTCCCAGACACTAACTGAATCTCATAGGATCCAGGCCCCTTATAACTCCCTTTTTATAGCATATACAGATAGCATATCAATTCAGAGAAAATCCGGACAAATCAGAAATTACCCAAAAATCGGGCAGTACAACGGCAGTATACAGAATTTACACAATTTTCCTGAAAATCAAATTTTACCAAATTCGCACAGAATACATATATCAACAATTCAGAACCTTTATTCTACTGCACAAATAATTTCCAATTTCACAGAAAAATCCAGTCGACTAAAAACACAGTCGAATCAAAAATACCCGAACAAAAATCTTCAAAATATAGTCAAAACGTGCACACCCGGCACGGTAACGATATACAAAAAGTTACGCGGTAAAAACTGAACCGATCGAAAGATACGGACGAAAATCGCTAACGGAAACAAAATCCGGACATAAAATACCGCCAAACACGACGATTTTGAAAATTGAGAAAGGTGGAATGTGCCTTACCTCGTGCACAGCAAATTCCTCAACAGTCTCTTCGAACGAAAACGGCTCCGCGTCTTCCCGAAATCAACTTTTCCAAATTCCTCTTTTTCTCTCTCCTCAGAACAGAAAATCAGATATTTTTAATTAAAATTTCTCTATCTTCAAAATGACAGAATTCCCTTAAGTAATACTCAGATCGGCCCGGCCGATCGCCACATCGTCCCGGGACGATCCGACCAAAAGGATCGTCCTGGACAGCTCCCAGGGCTGTTGTCTGGCCGATATTTTCTACAGTAACTATCGGCCTGGCCGATGTCTCCAATCGGCCTGGACGATGGCTACAGAAAATCACCTGGAGCAAATCTGGGTAAATTCTGGAGCTTCATTTCAACTGATCGTCCCAGGACGATCCCAGATCGTCCTGGACGATACTGGAGCAGTTCTTGATATTACAATCACCCCAACTCAGAAAAATGTCGTCCTCGACATTATCCAATCCAAACTCAGTCAAAACAAGTACGGGTACAACTGTCTCATGTCAGACTCCTTCTCCCAAGTCGCTTCCCGTGCAGTCCGGTGCTTCCACTGGACTTTAACCATCGGAATCTGTTTATTTCTTAACTTTCAGACGTCGTACGCCAAAATTAATTCTGGCTCTTCTTTGTACGCCAGATTCTCCTGAATCTCAACCTCATCAGCAGATACCTTCTTCCCAGAGTCGGATACCCACTTTCTCAAAGTGGATACGTGAAACACGTTATGCACATCAGGCATAGAATCAGAAAGCAATAACTTGTAAGCAGCTTTTTCAATCCTTTCCAGGATTTCAAAAGGTCCAACATACCTGGGACTAAGCTTGCTCACCTAACCAAATCTGCTCACACCCTTCATCGGGCTGACTTTGACATACACAAAGTCACCAACCTGAAATTCGACAAACCTGTGCTTCTGATTGTAATACTTCTGCTGTCGATCTTGAGCAGCTTTCAATCTTTCTCTTATTAAACCGATCTTTTGAGCAGTTTCATCAGCAAAAGTGGCCCCCAAAGCCTGTCTATCTCCGACCTCCGTCAGAGTCAAAGAAGTACGGCACTTCCTGCCATACAGAGCCTCATACGGTGTCATACCGATACTGGACTGAAAACTGTTGTTATAAGCAAACTCAATCAGCGGAATATGATCTTCCCAGCTTCCGCTAAAGTCCAGAACACAAAGTCTCAACAGATCTTCCAGCACTTGAATAGTCCTCTCAGACTGTCCATCGGTCTGAGGATGAAAGGCTGTACTGAAATGTAGTTTTGTACCCAAGCCTTGCTGAATGCCTTTCCAAAGTCTGGAAGTAAAACGTCCATCTCGATCAGATACGATCACACGAGGCACACCGTGCAATCTGACTATCTCCTTCACATATATCTGTGCCAAGCGATCAACTGAATCCGTCTGTCTGATCGGAAGAAAATGGGCGGATTTCGTCAATCGATCCACAACCACCCAAATGGCGTCGTGCCCTTGTCTAGATCGCGGAAATCCCATTTCCACTCAGGGATAGGCAACGACTGCAACAGTCCACCTGGTCGCTGCTGCTCTGCCTTCACCAACTGACAGGCTTCGCATCTCGACAAAAACTCTGCCACATCTTTCTTCATTCCAGGCCACCAAAACAAAAGCTTCATATCAGCGTACATCTTACCACTGCCTGGATGTACAGTGTAGCCTGAATGATGAGATTCATACAGAATCTCCTGCCTCAAATCTCCAAACACAGGTACCCACAACCTGTTCTTACAGAAAATAGTACCAGAATCAGAAATTCGAAGTTCAGGAGTCATACCAGATCCAATCTGAGCAATCAACTTCGAATAATCAGAATCTGACTTCTGGGCTTCTTGAATCCTTGTTTCCAAAGTAGACTGAATACTCATCTGAGCTAACTCCAAACCACTAGAGAAAATCACCTCCAACTGCAATCGCTCCATATCACGTATCAGAAACTCATCACAAGTAAGCTGAATACCTGATAATCCAGAAGACTTTCTGCTCAGAGCATCCGCTACCACATTCGCCTTCCCAGGCTGATACTGAATAGTCAAATCATAGTCCTTGTTCAACTCGAGCCACCTTCTTTGTCTCAGATTCAGGTCCTTCTGAGTAAAAATGTACTTCAGGCTCTTATGATCAGTGAAGATCTCACATCTGATGCCATACAGGTAATGACGCCAAATCTTCAAAGCAAAAACTACTGCAGCTAACTCCAAATCATGCGTCGGGTAATTCTTCTCATGTGGTTTCAACTGTCTCAAAGCATAAGCAATTACCTGACCATGCTGCATCAGGACACATCCCAGTCCTTTCAGTGAAGCATCACTGAACACCTGAAAACCTTCCGTACCTGACGGAAGTGCTAGTACTGGAGCTGAAGTCAAACAATCCTTCAATCTCTGAAAACTCGCCTCACACTCCAGTGTCCAAACAAAAGGAACTGACTTCTGCGTCAGTCTCGTCAGAGGCGTCGAAATCTGTAAAAATCATTTCACAAATTTCCTATAATACCCGGCAATGCCCAAGAAACTACATACCTCAAATACCGTAGTCGGCCTTGGCCAATCAGCAACTGCCTGAATCTTCTGGGGATCTACAGAAATGCTTTCTCTGCTAATCACATGTCCCAGAAAAGAAATGCTCTTCAGCCAGAATTCACACTTGGAGAACTTGGCATATAGCTGATTGTGGACCTCCGAAAAGAGCACCGCGCAAATGGGTCGATTGGAAGGGACAGATTGGATCGTGCATACGACTAACCATTGAGGATAGAGGCTTTCACCAACACACCTAGATGGGTAGTAATATACATGACCAAATCACGGGTTTCCCCCATCCGATGCAAGAGCTCGAATGGGGTTTAGTAGATGTGGGACCGAGTTTCTCACGGGCGCAAGCCCCCGTGGTTAATTACATCCCAGGCCGGAGCCTGAGAAAACTCTCGATTAAGGATTATACATTATCCTCTCCTAAAGTGGAATCGGCACAAGGGTATAGACTAGGAAATCCTACTCAAAGGGAAGAAAGGTCCGAAGGGGCTGAATCAACATGCGTGGCTCATACCAGCATTCGGAGGCTCTAGGGTACTAAAGAGAAACTGGATAAAATCAAAGTCAAACATCCAATCACATGCGTGAGAAAAGAATGGAAGTGGCGTCATCCTGTAACGCGGATAAGTAGGATTTAGGGTCCCTGAAAAGAAAGGACCTACTTACTATTTAAGGCTTACTACGAGACCGAATGCAGTAGCCTCGAATCCTAAATCTAGGTTGGACTTAGTGTTCGACACACACTAAGACCAGTGTCCTAGCTAATGCGATGCAAAGATCTGGACTTATCCCGGCCTGGATTGGGGAGCCAGCTAACCACCTAATCGATTTAAAACCATACTGTCAAGTCAGTTATGAAAAATGGGTAGGTAGTACAGTTATTGGAAGTATGACCGATATCTAGAGAATTTCCTAAGTGGTCCTAGACTTATGTTGGGTGAATGCCCCTAGCTAATGCAATTAAATTTTAATTAGTTGGTTACTAATGCAATACATGCTAGTTGAAATGTCAGCTCATGAATGCTTTGGATTTTAAAAACAGGCTTAATATAAAATAATTTTTAGAAAAGACTGAGTCTCCCTAGGTCCGGCACTTCATCCTCATAGGATAGATTATCCGGACTCTACCCGCAGGCAGGGAGATGTCTTATTAGAAGGAGAGAGAAGATGCAGTAATATGCATGCGACCCCAGACGATTCCGGCAATTCCCTAAGTTCGTTGGGTTTCTATGTTATTTAAAGCCTTAAAATATTAGAAAATTAGTTATGAGTATAAAAATTTTATAATCCTTAAAGAGTCTAACGATATCCAGGCGAAAACAAAATCGGCATGCAAGAAAAGAAACCTAAGAAAAGCAGGCAATTTCTACTGCGCAATCAGGTAAACACATCAATATAAATCCAACAAATCAAATAAATGTCCATAGGCCAACTGCTCTTTAATTACAACCCAGGGTATGCAGAAAAGTAAAGTGGCCGGACACCACTGCCAACAACCCGGATTTCTAAGCCTATGACATACGCCAACAACTTTGAGTGGGATATTGGGTCTTCAATTTTTAGCTTTCTGGATGTCTTCTCCTTGGATTCTTTGGAACTCTCCTGCTTGGACTCCTTGGATCTCTCCTCCTTGGACTCCTTGGATTCGTCGTGGCTTGAACATCCAAACGAAGAGCAATTCTCCACAGCAGGGGTGTATTGCCTTTTCTCTTTGGATATCTAAAGCCATCCAGCTTGATCTTCCAAATGGAAGAAGACTCTCCCCTTAGGGATGCCTTCTTCTTTTAGAATCCGAGCTGGATAAGAATATCCCAATTCAAATGTTATTTTCACAACTCTTAATAATTATTACATACAAATTTACATTTATTGAAAAATGCAGTAAATTCTAAATCACCTGCAAGGTTATCCTAATAATCATCCCAAGCAGTTTATATGAAAATGAAAATGCTAACACCATTGACCCTGTGCCAAGCCATGCTCTGAGGGCCAAGCAGTTCCATCTGTAGAAATTATAATTATTTAATAATTTTAGCCCTCATTATATCAAGGGGGCTGAGCAAGCACCTGCATAAGACAACATTAGAAATTATAACGGTGCCCCCCTTTTCTTAGCTTGAGCATGGACACCTGCATAGAAGAACAGTATATATATATATGACGTTCCTAACCTAGGGGTAAATCTAGCGCCCATCACATCACAGAGTGCAAGAAAAGTAAGCAAACACAGCAATTCAATTTTCAAACAGCATGCAGTGAAAACTACGAAATGCTCCGGCACACAGCAGAAAATAAAACCCAGCGGCCTAACCTAGATCTAGAAGTGGTGCCCTAGCAAACCATTCTATGTGTGTGTAAGGCTAGTGTGGTTTGGATAGATCCTAAGTGGGGTAATTAGTTGAAATTATCTAGAGTTCAAGTATGTTGGGGGGTCTAAAAAGGATGTTTTAATTGAAATTCAAATATTAGTGAATTAGATCCATTTTGATTATTTTAATTTGTTGATCAGTTTTAAGAACTAAGGGTATTCATATTTGAAGTTTGAATTGTATTAGCCAATTTTGGAAAGTTCTAGGTCCTCCTAGGAACTAGACTAAGGGTCCAAAAAGTCACTATGGGAAAAAGGCTAAGTCTGGGTCTCCTATCACCTTAGGAAAATACTAGACCTTAATACGAGTAGTTAGATAGGTAGTAGGCTGAAATCGGAGTTTCCTATCCAAAGTTATGAATTTTCTAAGTTTCGGGCCCTAAACTATAGGCTGGGGTTGACCAAAGAGTTGACTTTCTAATCTAAACCTATTTCTGGAAACCTAAAATTTTTAATAAATACTAGGCCTTAAATGGAGTCTAATGCAAGTGAGTTTGCCTAATTTGGAATTTTCTACAATTAGTTATGAATTTCTAAAGATCGGGTAATCAAAGGAATTTTCTAAATTTCCTAACAAAGGGCCGTTTTTACTGTTTTGATCCAAACAAGCTCCAAACTGATTGGAATCACTCCCAAAGATCAGTGATGACCTAAGAAAGTGTTCCCAATTGTTTGGAGGAGATTTAGAATTTTTAATATTTTTTAATGATTTATTAGGGGCAAAACGGTAATCTCCACCTATGGTCAAATTAGGGGTCAACCTAAAGTCAAACTAGGGAGCCCTATTTATCTAAGGTCAAGGGTCATATTTTGGTCAGTTTGAGGTATTTTGGGAAATTTTCTGACCTAATGTGTATTTATTGTAATTTCCGGAAGGTCTTGGGGCCTTAATTAGCAGGTTAATTAGGGTTAGTTAATTAAGGGATCTAACAAGCCCTAAAAAATTCTAGAAAATTCTGAGGGGTTTATGATGTCACTAAGTTTAAATGTTGAGGTTTTGGTGTCAATCAGTGATCTATCCTAGCTCCTAGAAAACTTCTAAGTTCGCTAGACAGGTCCTTAATTATTGTCCTTAAGGTGTCACTATGTTATATGAGTTTAAACCGAAGTTCATAATAACCCTCAAGATAGTAAATGCATGGAGTACATAAACAAAATAAACACGCCATGTCCTTAAATCTAGGAGAGCCTAGACTAAGTGCTTGTGGTGCGATGACCTACACATGCAATCTACGAAAGATAAAAAGTAAAGACACCTAAAGAAAGGATTAGTGAATGATTGGAACTCAACCATTCACTAACCCACTCCCCCATGACTGCTCTTCATATCCAGAATCCATGTCTAAAATTTCACGAAGTAGCGAGTCTCCCAAAAATTAGGATTTATGTATAAGTAGTTTTAAAATAGTTTCAAAATACTTGTAAACATAAATATACCTTTTTGGGAAATAAAGTAATTTAAAAGTAAGTCGATTCATAATACATATATATAGGGAGACCCACTAAACACTCTCACCAGTCTCAAAACGATTTAAAAATAATTTGTATCCTGAAAATAATTATCATAATTAATGTTTAATACCAAAAATACTCGAATGATCGAATCCAAATAGTGATCTGTCAAAACAACCAAAATCAAGGGCTGTAAATAGTTTCAAAACATAAAGCTCGTCTTGCTGAAAAGAACGAGGGGTCGTACACCGAAATCCAACTTAAAACGACGAAGATATGAATTTCCAAAGTTTAAGTAATAAAATAATATTTTTAAATAGTGTTGTTTTACTGTTTTGGACATATCAGAAAATCTTAATAGAATTTTCACCCAAAAAAGATTTCAAACTGTACAGAATTTTAGATACACTCAAAACAAGGTGTTGTGCACAAAAATCCGACTTAAAACGAGAAATCTACGCAATTTCGAAGTTCAAAGACAATAATTACATAGTTTTAAAATAGTACAGCTGACTGTTTTGAAAACAATTGCACACATACCCAAAAATTTCAAGTAACACTAATTCCAGAATGTGCAGAATCTAAATACGTTCAAAACAAGACATTGTGCGTTAAAATCGGGTTTAAAACGAGAAAGTTATGCATGTTCGGAGGCTACAGTAATTAAAAGGGTATTTTAAAATAATTCAAAATAATCATAAATAAACATAATTATTAAAATAAACTACAATAATAATACAAAAATCTCTGAAATTTAAAATATACTAAAATATATATGCAAATATAAATAGTAGTAATAACTTAATTATTAGTAATATTTTAGATAGTTTAACTAATTACAGTAATTAAATAATGAAAATATATTTTTATATTTAAATAAATATAACAATGACAATAATAATAATGAATAGGTACAAAACATTAAGAAACAATTTAATCATAATATAATTATTCATAATATAATTAAACATCGATAGAGAACTCCACATCTCTATCCGGAAGTAACCCAACCAACTCCTCAGGAAAAACATCCACAAACTCCCGTACCACTGGGATCTCAGAAACAGAACCAACCTCTAGGTTCAGATCCCGCATCGAAGCCAAAAATACTGGACATCCCTTTTTCCACATCCTGCTCACTTCCAACACAGAAATCAGACTGGAGAGGACACCTCGTAATCCCTGAAATACAACTCTCTCTCCAGCCATAAGCAAACTCACTTGCTTCTTCAGACAGTCTATCTGGGCTTCATACTGACTCAGCCAATCCATGCCCATAATCACATCATACGAAGAAATCGGCAACCGAATCAAACTTGATTTCCACTTCTTGCCAGAAATCTCAATCTCACACAAACAAAACTGTCGAGCAATCAAAGGATTCCCAGCCGATAAAATCACAGACAAAGAAACCGGTAAAACCATCGAATCCAAATGTAAAATCTCAAAACAGTGCTTGGACAGAAAAGAATGACTCGCTCCGGAGTCAAACAAAACACGACAGGGCTGATCAAAAATGTAAATCGTACCTGTCACAACATCGGGAGCATCTCGAGCCTCCTGCTGACTCAAACTGTAAACTCGGGGCTGAACTGGAACAGGAGCTGAAGCAACAGAACTACTATGCTCCCTCTGAACAGTAGGTGGTCTCCGTGGTGCAGAACTAGAACCACCACCTCTACCAGTAAATTCCTTAGGGCGTGGAGGAACAGTCCTCGATCTTCCTGCTGTTGAACCAACAGGTCTGACGAAGCCCTCAGATCGGAACTCAGAACGCTGATCAAATCCCATCTGTGGACACTCTGCAATTCGATGTCCTGACTAACCACATCGGAAGCACAGACCAGCAATCCTATAGCACTGGCCAAAGTGTCGTCGTCCACAGTTCTGGCACACAGGTGCCGAACTGACTGATCCAGAACTCATCGTACTGGTAACAGTACCAGAAGACCCTCCGCTCCTTCTGGAATCTCTATATCCAGAATTGGAAACAAATCTACTCTTTCTAGAGGAACCACTGCCAGAAACCTCACCTCCAAATCTCTTCCTACTCGCAGTCCACCGCTGCTGAGTAGCCATCAGGTCGTTCTCTATCAGACGAGCTTGCTCCACAAGCTCGGAGAAATCAGTGATCCGGAATGGTATCAGGGGCTGCCTCAAGGTATCTCGCAATCCCCTCAGAAATCTGAAACACCTCTCAGCAGAAGTGCTAACCAGCTGCAGAGCGTACCTGGCTAATGCAGTAAACTCAGCCTCGTACTGCATCACCGTCTTGCTCCCCTGAACAAGCCTCAGAAAATTCTCCTGCATCTGCTGTCGTGCAGAAGGGGGAACAAACCAGTCTCGGAATACCTCAGTGAACTCTTCCCAAGTAATCAAAGAGTTCAGTCTGCCCTGAAATCTGGCTGCCTGCTGGCCTTCCCACCAGTGCTCAGCCTCTCCGTCCAACAGAAAAACTGCCAACGGTACCTTCCTGTCTGACGGACACTGCATTCCGTCAAAAGTCTTCTCCAATCTCCTCAGCCACTCCTCGGCTGCTCTGGGCTCAACAGCGCCCTCAAACCTCGGAGGTTTTAACCTCAAAAATAACTGCAAATGTATATCCAGGTCATCAGATCGAACAGTAGAAGCTCTACTCTGAGTCTCGCTCATCATCTGAGCAACGAGTGAAGCAAACTGTGAAAGCGTATCAGCACCGACCACTGGGGCTGTACTCCCCACTGGTGCTGCCTGATCGGCACTCTGCCCATCTGTCATGTCTAGGTTTGGCTAATCCATACAGAAAAATCCAGAAAATCTGGAAAACTATCACAAAAACAACACAATAAAAAGCCAAACAAATCAAAACTACCCCCAAGACAGACTTACTGATCACTTCCTATAGCTCTGTTTCACAAAAATCTCAAATTCCAAAATCATTGCTCTGATACCAAAAAGCTTGTCACGACCCGACCCGAGACGAGACGGATCCCGTCCGCACCGGGCCGCGACGAAGAAGCAGACACTAGCCAGGATCTAGCTTTGGAATTTGGTTCGGAACTGAATCTTCCAAATTATTCTAAACAACACAATAAAAACACAGAGCTACTAAAAACATCAAATGCAGCGGAAAAAAAAGATCTATCTGATTTCATTTCCGCAAAATAATCCTCTACAAATACAGTACATGGCTTTTAGACAGAAAGAAAGACATAACAGAAAAGCCATGATTGTACAAAAATCAAAAGTACAAAAGTACCTATACTGATCAGACTCTGAACTAATCCTGGACTTCCTTCACTTTTCCAGAACCTGAAAACCACTAGAAAGCAAGGGTGAGCTCAACAGCTCAGTAAAGCAACAAACCTCCAATCAAAATCCTCAGAATCGCAAAACCAAAACATCAGACAAATCCGTACAGAAATCAGAACGGAATCGGACATATATCAAATCAAACAGAACTGTACGGAAACAGAAGTCGTATCAAATCAGAAACAGAACAGATCAAACATATCAGATCAACAGAATCAGAATCGTACAGATCATATTGGAGCAGAATAAATCATATCAGAATCATATAGCAGATATCAGATATTTAATTAATAGCTAAATTCCCTGACACTGACTGAATCTCATAGGATCCAGGCCCCTTTTGCCTCCCTTTGTGCTCACGGCACCAGAACAGATCAGATGTGCTTATAGCACCAGAATACATATATAGTGCATATAGCACCTAAACAGCTTTTCTTCGGATCCAGAACAGAATAGATATCAGATTTCATATTGAGCTCATTTCAGATTTCCCAGACACTAACTGAATCTCATAGGATCCAGGCCCCTTATAACTCCCTTTTTATAGCATATACAGATAGCATATCAATTCAGAGAAAATCCGGACAAATCAGAAATTACCCAAAAATCGGGCAGTACAACGGCAGTATACAGAATTTACACAATTTTTCTGAAAATCAAATTTTACCAAATTCGCACAGAATACAGATATCAACAATTCAGAACCTTTATTCTACTGCACAAATAATTTCTAATTTCACAGAAAAATCCAGTCGACTAAAAACACAGTCGAATCAAAAATACCCGGACAAAAATCTTCAAAATATAGTCAAAACGTGCACACCCGGCACGGCAACTATATACAAAAAGTTACGCGATAAAAACTGAACCGATCAAAAGATACGGACGAAAATCGCTAACGGAAACAAAATCCGGACATAAAATACCACCAAACACGACGGTTCTGAAAATTGAGAAAGGTGGAATGTGTCTTACCTCGTGCACAGCAAATTCCTCAACAGTCTCTTCGAACGAAAATGGCTCCGCGTCTTCCCGAAATCAACTTTTCCAAATTCCTCTTTTTCTCTCTCCTCAGAACAGAAAATCAGATATTTTTAATTAAAATTTCTCTCTCTTCAAAATGACAGAATTCCCTTAAGTAATACTCAGATCGGCCCGGCCGATCGCCACATCGTCCTGGGACGATCCGACCAAAAGGATCGTCCTGGACAGCTCCCAGGGCTGTTGTCTGGCCGATATTTTCTACAGTAACTATCGGCCTGGCCGATGTCTCCAATCGGCCTGGACGATGCCTACAGAAAATCACATGGAGCAAATCTGGGCAAATTCTGGAGTTTCATTTCAACTGATCGTCCCAGGACGATCCCAGATCGTCCAGGACGATACTGGAGCAGTTCTTGATATTACAGCAACAAATGTTAAAAGAACCTTAATCGAGCAAAAATGATTGGAGAGATTGTAGCCGGGTAGAGAGCCGACAGTGGTGGCCAGATGGAGATTCCACGATGATGGTCAGGTGGAGGCTTAGTAGTGGTGCTTGGACGTTGAGGGTTTGCCGACGATTGTCCTTAGGTGGAGTTTCAGGATTCTTCCAACCTCAAAGTCACCCTTCGTGATGTGGGAAGAGGGGGTATTTTGAGAGTGTTGTATCGTGTAAATCTAGAGAAAATATGAGACAAATTCACAGTGTTCCATCGAACAACTAATAATGATTCTGCCGTTCATGAAGTGTTGTTTGTGAAGCATTTTGGTAGGGGTGTCACTATTTGAAACGACTAAAAAATTCGACTCGAATCCGATCTGAAAATTTAGGGTTAGGATTAACCTAGAAGTGTACGAGTCATATTCGGATTCAACAAGTTGACCCATTTCATAATCCGTATCAAAATCGGGTTGACACAGAAACTAGATATTGACCTATATTTGATCCAGAATCAGAACGAACCATCCTTGGATAAATCCCATCGCTCCACGGCGTCCTCATGCAGCTTAAACCCACAAAAGCCTTTTCATCCGCCTCTTTAGAATCCATCGCCTGATAATGGATCCCAGCGTCGCCACTTGCCCTTCCTTCCAAATCAGCAAATCCAACCCAAATGGCTCTGATTAGGGTTCCATCGATCTCAACAATCTCTCCCACTTTCCTTCTTCTTATGCGGGTCGCCTGAGCTTTCCTTGCAGGCGGAAGTGGAAGCATCTCTATCTTCGGGGAGAAGAAGTTCATCGATTTGGTTTTTTTTTTTAATTTAGTTGTTTTAGTCATTTATTTCAATTGCATTTGGTCATAGAATGAAGATCAGGATTTTTTAAAGCTTTTTATCCTTATTTGCTTCCCTGTAAAACATTTTCACATACTTTCATTCTCTCCCTTTGTTTTCCTCTTTGATCTAGTTGGTCTAGCTGCCTAAAAATGAGAAGCATGTGATCTGTTTGCTTCCAGGTAACCTCCCTGGCTATTTCATTGGTTGGATACTTTTGATATCCTATAAGCGTTGATGATTTCAGAGAGAGGAGAAAAGCTCTCTCCATCCCTTCATCATCTGTAATGTTCAAAACCCTCATCTTTTTCCCAAATTTACAACCGTCGACTGGTCGTGTCGGCAGGGGCGGAACCAACCTTTCATCTTAGGGGGGCAAATTTTTCTTTGTATAATAGACTAATATAAAAAAAGATGATACAATTCAAAGTGAAATCATGTATTCCATTATGATAGAAAAATTGAAAATCATAACAATTTTATTAATCTATTTTGCATTTTTTGATAATATTGGATAACATCTTCATTGGGAATCAAATCAAATACATCTTTTTCAATGTAAGGCACAAGACAATCGTTGAGCCAATCATCACCCATCCTACTACGCAATCGATGTTTGATAATTTTCATGGCTGAAAATGCTCTCTCCACCGTAGCAGTTGCAACTGGTAAGGTTAATGATAAAGTAATAAGTTTGTAAATCAAATGATACACATCATTCTTCTTGAACTTAACAATCTGCTTTGCAAGATCAGCAATGCTTCTTAGAGAGGAGAACTCTTCACTGGTCCGCATATCGATAATGTACGTTGCTAATTGATTTTTAAGAGCAATAACCTCAATTGTAGAAAAATCACTTGGATATAACTCTGCTAGATATATCAATTTCCTCTCATCATAAGCACGAAAAGAATCACTTGGGTTTAAGCATGACATACACAGAAGTAACTCAGCACTTGATCAGAAAAGCGATTATTTAGCTCATGAAGTTGCATGTCAACTACTGTATAAAATAAATCAACATGATAATGATGTAGATTTGTTTTATCTTCACCTCCTCTTACTGATCGACGATGAGTTTTATATGTTTCATTCATGTTTGGAACAACAACTTTAAAAACATCACAAAAACGTGACACTTCATCTAGTAAACTATTCCATCCATTCTCCCTTAGAAGTTGCAGTCGTTGTTTGGAAATTTGAACCAATTTCATAGCATTTTCAATGTCTTGATCTTTTCTTTGCAATGATTGTGATAACTCATTCGTAATGCCCAATATATCAATCATCAAATGCATTGTAAAGATAAAATCAAAAGACTCCATTATATCAATCAGAACACCCGCTTCAACTGATTGCTGATCATGAACACCTTCTTCCTTAACAATCTATAGCACCTCGATCACAGAAGCATACATATGCATAAGACTAATCAGTGAATGAAAATGTGAACTCCAATGAGTATCACTAGATTTTTGCAAATTTGTCTCCTGATTCAAACCTTTGCCACTTATGAGATTTCCATTTTTAAGATGAAGAAGTACTTTCTCATGCTGAATACTTTTAAGAGCATCTGATCTTTTACAAGAAGCCCAATATTATTAATTATTCTAGAAGTGAACTCAAAGAGATGTTTTACTTGCCAATGATTTTTTGCCACTGCTACCAAACATAATTGGAGTTGATGAGCGAAACAGTGAACATAAAATGCTTGAGGGTTATCATTTAGAATTAGGGCCTTTAAACCATGAAATTCCCTTCTCATATTGGATGCCCCATCATAACCTTGACCACGTATCATTTGTATGCTCAACGAGTGTTAAGCTAGAATGTCTTCAATGGCTACCTTCAGTGTAACTGCATTAGTGGATGTGACATGTTTGATGCCTCTAAATCTTTCAATCACTTGGCCCAACTTATCAACATATCGCACTGCAATAGCAAATTGTTCTTTTGTAGAAATATCACGGGATTCATCAACTATAAGTGAGAAGTATGAGTTACTAATATCTTTCATTATATATGTTAAAGTTTGGGCTGATGCAGCAAAACATATTTCTTTCTGGACTTTTGGTAAAGTTAACTTCAGATTTGAGCTAGCATATTGAGATGCAACTATCTTAATTTCCTCATTATGATCTGCTAGAAAATCAAGTAGCTCTAAATAATTTTCTCGATTATCTGAATTGGAAGACTCATCATGCACACGAAATGATAAATCCCTGACATAACAAAAATCTAACACAATCAATGACTGCAGTCAACATGATTTTATATTATTTTTTGTTCTTGTCATTTTTGCTTAACCATAAAGCCGGAACACTCTGTTCTTGGTTATTCATCAGATCTTCACATTTTTGTCTAGATTTATTATGTACACTATTGTGATCTCCAACTTGATATAATAATTTTTCTTTCTTCTTCCAATTTTTGAAACATTCTCCAATAAATAAATCCCCACCACCTTTACCTTTAATAATCTGCTCTTGAGGTTTAAATATATAGCAATAAAGACAGTAAACAGCGTTTTCTGCACATTGTACTCTAACCAATCAGAGTATTAATCAAACCAATTCGGATTGAACCTACGTGCAATATTTCCATACAAAGTTTGGGGAAATTGATGACTTCTCGGTTGATGTGGTCCCTTCAATAGTTATGATCTTCAAATCTTTTCTCTATCATTTACATCATAACTCCAAATAGGAAGTCAGAGTCCTAGATCTATTGGGAGATTGTTAAAATCAATTTATATTCGCTCTTTCCTCTTTAAATAATGCTTCATTTCTTTAAATCCTAAATTGAAATTTATTACCAAAGAAGAATAACCGCCAATCAAAATATTATATAAAATACGAAGTTTCTAATATATCTATAAATATTATGTTTCAATCAAAATATGGTAAAATGAAAGGTTGTTGACCTGAAAACCACACCTTGCCCATACAGTTATGCAAATGACGTTTCATTTGTTTATTAACAAAAGGTGCATTAAGTTGGAATTAGGTCTGTTACCAATCATAAGCAATACAACCTAAACTTGCCAAATGTAATAATTTCTTGGATCCACTTCCTCTAGATTAATCTAATGTTTTTTTAGATTCATCTACCGTAAAAATTAAATATAATTAGTCTTGAATTTGTTAGCCATTAATCTTAACATTCAAAGAAAGAAGATCAACGCATAAAAATTTCTACATATTGAAAAAATGAAAGAAGATCAACGCATAACAAACAATGCTATTTATATAAAAAAAGTTAGGCTATCTCATATTCTCATTCAAAAAATGAAAGAAGATCAACACATATCATATGTTTTTTCCCTTTTCCTTCCTTCTTATTGTTCATTTCGGTATGAAAATAGATATAGCAAAAAAATTTAAGAGCCACCATGAATCCATGAAAATATGAAATACCACAAAATACACATCATTTGGGTATGAAAATCCATCAAAATAACAAAAAATAACAAACAAAACAATCAAAACTGACCTAGATCTCACTGAACGGAAGTCGGAAGCCCTTGGGAATCTGCGATTCACGAAGCCAGTCAAGCCACGAAGGGAAGAGGATCCTGCCGACCACGAATGAACGAAGCCTTGCGATAATGCGATTCACGAAGCTAGATGAACAATTCCTGTTGCGCCGTTGTGCGAACGGCGAATCACCGAGCTTCCACACACGCGAATAACCGAAGCGGCGAGAAGCCCTGGCTGGCGTGACTGGGCGTCGTTTTTTGTTTGTGGAATCAGCGGGTTCGGGCAAAGGGGGGGGGGGGGGGGGGCAAAATAACAAATTTATGGGGTCAAGTTACTAAATTACCCTTCTATAATATTTTTTTTTTAAGGGGGGCAATTGCCCCCCCTAACCCATGAACAGTTCCGCCCCTGCGTGTCGGGTTATCAGGTTGGGTTCGGTCCGAGAAAGTGATATGTTTTAAAAAATGGGCCGGGTTCAAGTCTAGCGAGCTAGTGTCGGGTCAGTTTTAGGGTGAGATCTGAACCCGACCCGTGACCGATTTTGACAGTCCTACATTTATGTATGTTAGTAATGTCATAATTAAGTACTTTTGGGCTCATTGGATTCACCTCGTTAAGCAGCTCGATTAGACTATACACATGCCATATTTGGTATCATTTGATCATCCAATTAATTAAAGCTTACAAATATATTTTGATTATTTGATTTGAGCACATTTGAGCCTGGATTGGACTGAATTATCAAGTCATTGGGTTCATCTCATTGAATTGTTCAATTTGGTTATAAATTTGCTGAAATGAGAGTTTGAATGGTCCCAAATTTAATTTTGAAAGTTTTCAATTCATATTTGCATCAAGATTCACGCCCGATAAGAATGATTTTTTGTGACATATCAAGAAAAATAAAATGAAAGCAAGTGAAGAAAACATGATGCAATTCTCTTATCACAAGCACGAAGATCATTTGAAGCCGTTAGTTGAACAACTTGCATGCATTTGAGATCTAGAATGGAAGTTAAATTTATAAAACCACACTTCAACTACGCTTTATTCTACTAATCTCCCCAACACATGACATATATTAGTAAGCACATATGTTGTCGGGCTCATACTTAAGTATATTTATTAGTAAGCACATACATATTTATATATCAAATATCTAAATATGTATATTTATTTATATAGTTTTCTCATATTTAAGTCACATTAAAAATAGTATTAAAATTAGCAAAATAAAATTTTCATATATATAATTTTGATACAACTTAGACATAAAAAATATTGTATAAATAAATATGAAAATAATGAGGTTCAATATACAAATATTTAGATATTTCTTCACATGGTGGTAATTTGAAAAATTATTGATAGAATATTCTGTAAGAAAATTGATGAAAATGAACTTTAAATTCTATGATATACTTTAAAATGAATATAGTAAATACATAATTTATATTATATTCATTTTTTAAATTGATTATAATTATTTTTTTTAATAAAGACATCTCAATACAATTTTTTTTCTGAACCGGGGGGAGTTTATTGTATCGGAAGGATCGTAGCTGGACTTGGGCTGGTTGGGCCTCCACCAAAGGCCCGACAAGGAGCTTGACCCGAAGCTGGGTTTCCTCCACGTGGGGAGACAAGAAAACACCAGAGGCCGCAACGCCGCCACCTCATCGCCGCCCAGGTTCTCTTTCCACTTCGCAGCAGCGTTTCCGCTCTGCTTTGTCTTCCCCGGTTCTCGACTCTTGCTTCCAATTTCTCGAAGTTTTACGTCTCCCAAACCCTAGCTCAGAAGATTTGGAACCCGATTCTCTTCTAGTAGTATATAGTTTTTGTTAACCTTGGGCTATATTCCTTCGCCGCCATGAATATTTTCCGATTAGCAGGCGACATGACGCATCTATTCAGCGTCCTTGTTCTTCTCCTCAAGATATATGCTACAAAATCCTGTTCAGGTGTTAGATCTTTCTTTTTCTAATTATCTTTTTTGTTTTTTCTTGGAAGAGTTGCAATATGCATTAATGTGAAATTTGGGGATGTAGGGATTTCCCTCAAGACGCAGGAGCTTTATGCGCTGGTGTTTCTGACCCGTTACTTGGACTTACTTACGGTTTTCGTTTCGATTTACAATTCGGTGATGAAGGTGGTGTTCATATCAAGCTCGATCGCCATTGTTTGGTGCATGCGCGCCCATCCACTGGTACGGAGGACGTACGATAAGGAACTTGATACATTCCGACACTATATGCTTGTTGGTGGGAGTTTTTTGCTCGCACTTATCTTTTACGATGAATTTACCGTTCGGGAGGTAATCAAAAGTCAAAACCTTTCTGTTTTTATTGAGGTGTTCATAATTCATATTCGTTTTTCCAATTTCATTCAATTATTATTATTATTATTGTTATTATATGTTGTGTGCGGTAACATTCGCGGCGGTAAATGTATAGAAAGTTTAACGCTTTGGTTTTGCATGAAGGCCTAACACATATAGATAAAAGAGAGTGGTGTTATGATTGTAAGAGACCAGCATTTTTCATGTAAAACTCAGGAAAGGGAAAAATCACTTGTATTTATATTTGGTTATATGTGAATCCCTTCCTCAAGGGAATGCATTGATAAAGTACATATTGAATTGTTGAAGTTGGGATGACAGGAATATACTATAAATTCAAGTATTGAATTTATAAGTTAGAGTTGACGTTGATAGTATGCAACAATCTTATAAGTGATGATATGCATCTGCATATTGGCGATGGTACGTGATGAAGTTGGTAGACATTGAAGTAGCTAGGCGACACTTTTTAGGAGATTGTGGCCTTGTGGGTTGGTGGATTGTATTCAGGTGACAGTGGTTGCAGGACAACACTCTATGAACAACAGAGCTCGAAGGATTGCAGTCGACATGCGATGGAGGTCGGTGTTGGGAAAAAAAGCCACTCAACAAAAAGAAAAGAAAAGAAAATAACAAAAATGATCACTAGGATTTAATGTAAAAGAATCTGAAATAAGGAAAAAATCATGGAGCCACACCACACAAAAAAATTCATTATGAAAATTTGGGAGAAATTATACAGATCTCTCTTATGACCCTGTCTCTTTTTGTTTTGTACACACAAGACCGACAAAGAGACACTTTTCAATACATAAAAGGACGTAACCCTTCAAGTGAAATAAGAAAAAAAGGGAAAAATTGCTAAGCCCGACTCGCAAAACTCCAACATTCCCAAAGCCCAAGTTATTACCATCCTATTGTCCACTGAGATTGTTATCTTCAAGTACATAATTCTTCTATTGAAACTCTCACAATTGATTAAGCTATATGTATGTGTTGAGTAATTCTCTTAGTCTTATGATTTATTTTTATTTATGATACTACTTTCAATGAAATTTATTAGTTGACACCATACGTTTAATCTTGCTCCCTCGTATTGTTTAGATCTAAAATATTGGCTTGCGGTTACCATCTAAATGAATTTTAAAAATATTATTAATATGTCTAAAAAAATTCACTTGTTGGTATGGATTTTGATGCATTATTTATAATGAAATATTTTGAAGTTAAATTCAGAACCTTTCGAGCTCTGATTTCAGTAAATTTATAGTTGAACTGAACTTCTTGATAAGACAAACTCAATGGCACCAATGGTGGTCCAATCTAAGTCAAAATAAGCCCAAGTCAAGCACATAAATTATGAATGAAAAATTCATTGTTATTAATTGAAGGATTGAACAATTTTCAAATATTACATGTTTATAGTTAAATCGAGCAACAAAACGAGGCTAATACAATAAGGCTTTAAGACACTTCAAGGGTGAATAAACTATTTATGACTAAAATATTCCATATGAGTTGTCCAGTGGAGTGTTATGAAAAGTTGGCCAAATAAACCAATATATTATTAAAAAAGAAACTGTAAATAGAGCCTTATTCTTCACATGAGAGTAATCTATAGTTGAGATTGGAGAAAGCTATGAGATCTACAAAACTCTAAAGCTCTAGTTAACATTCAAAGCCGATGATCATGGCTAGCCAACACTATTGTTTGATTTTCGTTGCTTGATCGCCATCATCCGAATGCTGTCATCCAATTACTGTCGCCAATCATCGCCATCTAACTAGCACCATTCGGCCGTAATAACCCATTATCATCTAATTGTCATTGTTCAAATATTATTTTTCGACGACCATCACTTGATCGCGATTGTCTGACCGTAGTTGCTTGATAAACATTGTCTGATTGTCTCCACACCATTACTTCTTTGTTATTGAAATAAAGATGCACAATATTTAGAATATGAAATTTAAAAGAGAAGATGTCGTTACAACTACAGTTTTTTTTTTAAAAAAATATTTTTAAGGGTTCCTGCCATTTATTCCATTAATATAATCAAATTACAAGTAAATGCTCAAAGGCACCTGAAGAACAAAGCCACATGTAAAGCCTTTCAAAGTTAAAAGGTACAGACAAACAAAACAAAAGAAGCAACAAATAATCTTACCATCTTATTTGAATAGAGAAAAGTTTACCAATCCACATAGTGGAGTCATTACTTCAAAAAAAAAAAAAAAAATAAATGTCCCTTCATTGAAAGATATTGAGTTATTAAAGGTGTTGATAGGTTCCTTGGCCTGTGAATATCGTTAGATGGTTGAATTTGAAGGCTTCCCATTATATAGTTTATCCTATACATTTTTTTGACATTTTTATGAATGTTTTAAGGCTCGTCCAAAGCTAAGGAAATATAACTTTTAAGCACAACTGATATAATGAAGTGGTAAATATGACCCTCCACAAATATGGAGGCTAGTCTTTTATTACATCAGGTTTGCAATTAGAATTTGGAACCAATTTTATATTCTCTCTTGGATTTTGTGGGCTCTTGTGCATGCACATTCTAACCCAATAGTGGTGTTTCATCAACACCTACTTGCATCACCGTTAATCTTGCTCTACCTATTCTTGCAACACCTCACCTCCTTCCAATTTGTGAACACTGCGCTGATGAGGATTATCCAACAGCCTTATGATTTTGATATGTGCACTCATAGTGTTTATTCTCTGTTGGATGAAATATTTAAGATTCCATTTATTGGAAGAGGCAGAATTAAGAATTTTTTTTTTCTCTTATTTTCACCAGGCTTCAAGCAAAGCAATCCAAATGAGCCTTTTTAGTCTTGACGTTCTTAAGGATTTCTTATTCTAGGCTAGCATGCAATATCTATCTTATCTTATGTATTTTTTTCTATGACAATTTTTTTTTGTAATTTTTATTGATGTTCTCATAAATTTTTTCTAGTTATAAAATTTTACTTCAAAAAATAAAAATCATCTAAAAATTTTCTCCAAGTTCTAATAAATGTTTATGCTTAATGACCTAGCTTTATATTTAGTCAACCTAAAATGAAGAAAAAAACATTGATTACTTTGATTCCTAGAATTCACCTCTTTCATAAGCCCGTCAAGTGCAACATCTAAGAGCTTGTACATTACCGGCAACAGTTGGAATGGAAAGAGTTTTGACTGAAAGAGATGCTTTAGCATTTATCACCTTATTCTTTTGTTCTCTATTTGATTCCCTACGAGTATGCCCTATAATGCAAGCTAGTACTCATTGTTACGTTGATTTGCTTATAAATTTTGCCTAATTTTCTAGTCAACCATTTCTTAGCAGTGTTTGGGTTGCATTGACAATGAATGATTACTCACAAATTGCAGCCAGCTAATGCCTCAAATGGTGAATTCAGTTTTGTTAAATTCGTATATAATCATACTTTAATTGAAACTCACCAGAATGAATAAATTATACTACATTTATAGTTTAGATGAAATTGAAAGACTGGTACATAGCTCTACCTCATCATTTTGGCTAACTCAGAAAGTAAAACCATGAAAATGGCGCATCCCTTGACCCAAGTTGTTTGTCCGTATATAAATTGATTTATGCTGTCATCATGATTTCTTGTGCATGTAAATGAAGGGCAATAATAATGTTTAACATAAAATTCTGGAAACAAATGCTTACATTGAAGAGACGATTAAAGTCGCTGTCTTATGTGTTTGTCTCAGATTTGAAGGATTTTCACTTAGTTGTGTAGTTTACTTCGAACCTATCCACAGTTTGATGGGGACATCATATCGTGGAGAGTCTAACAGAGACGCGGTCGTCGATCTACGGCTACGATTGAGTCATTGCATTTCTGAATTGTTTTATGCATTTTCTTATTTATGATGTCATATTGTATTTGCTTTATTAGTTTCATGTTGTACCCTTTTATTAAGGGAGGTCGTATGTAAGCCCTAGGGGCATTGTCGACTTTTTATTTTTATGAGTCTTTGTACGTAGCTATTTATAGCCAGAGTGTTCTTCTTTTCAAGTTAATGAATGAATGAATGATAAATTTTCTTCCCTTGTGATTTCTTTGTCAGATTCTATGAGTGTTTGAGAGAGAAATCCCTAGAAGAGAGAGATCGGATCACCCACCAACCTTGGAGACGGCCGGGTTCGTGGTTCCCTTATTTTTATCTTCTCATTAACCCCTTCTCACATACCTAGCCGCCGGCCAAGGTCCTCCCAAACCTTGCCGCTGACAACTTAACTTCCGTCCACCACCACCACATAAACTCCTCTCCATTGGCTAAACTCAAACCCCTTGCCCCCTTGCTCACCCGACCCTACTCCCCACATCGCCACCCACGGTTTCCACCCAAACTGCCGGCCCTAACCCCCTTAGCCGTCGCCCCCATCATCTCTCCCCTCTTGCTTGGGTTTCCTAATTTGGTTGGGGTTAATTTAGGATCAATTTGAAATTCAAATCAATTAAATTTGAATTCAAATTCTTTCATAATCTAACTAGTCTATTTTAGGAAAGTTCTTAATTTAAATCTATTTGAATTTTAAATTCAAATTGAGTTTAATTAAAACATTTCTTAATTCCTAAACCCAAATTAAGAAGCCTTAATTACTCCCATAATTAAACCCAATGACCTCCTCAATGCCGCCGGCCCCATTAGGAGGTTTGGGATTTATTTCCTAAAGCTTCCCCTCTCTCTCTACCCCCCCCCCTCTCTCTCTCTCTCTCTCTCTCTCCCTCCCTCCAATCCCCTCTTTCCACATTAACACCCCTCCCCCCTCTTGGCATTAAATTCAAACTTAATTCCCTAAATCACTCCCAATTAGATATCTAAAATTTATTTCATTTTTTTAAATTGTTCTTCCCCTTTAAACCTACTTCTCCTTTTCCAACCCTCATCCCTTAACCGGCCACACTTCACCACCTCTACTTCAAGCTTAAGAGAAACTTCTTTCTCTTTAACGGAATTCGAAGTTGCTAGTGATCTTCGGTAGCAATCGTTGAGGAGCATTCATGAATGGCCGATCCAGACGTTGACTACGGCCTCTCCTACGATGAGCAAGGGTTCGTGTGCATCTTGCGTTCGACCTTTTTCAACGTCAACCCGCGCATCGACCGCACCGTAGAAGAGTACGTACTGGATACCTTGGTCGATGCTATTGAAGAACAACTTGGAACCGTCGAGTGGAGGATTACAACTGATCCTTAACGAAGGTTTTCTAATCTCCCTCTTCTCATATTTCTTAAAGTCTAATCCTTTCTTTGTGATTTGATTGTAGTCATGAAGGTCGCGTTTGCCCGATTCTGCCAAGCTTAGTAAACGTAGGGAATTGAGTGTATTTCATTTGTTTTCTAATCTTTTTGTTAGATTAGGGATTTTCGTTGAAAGCTACTATGTTTGTATGTTGTTGATTTCCTATGCTACTTTGATGGTTCAAAGCTTTTATCGTGCAACTTAGCCTAAACGGAAGTGACCGCTGTTGCGTTTTATTTCATCGTTGTTATTTGCTAATAGTTCAAATTGTTATTACTCTAATTAATAAATCGTGCAAGCTCTTTCAAAACCATTTCAAGCATTGTAGTCCTACATCACAGTTACTTCAAGTTTTGCTTGCTTGATTCTGCGACCAAACCTGTATTTAAAAACTTGATAATGGTTTCAAAATCACGCATTTATTACTGCATTTGTAGGTACTTTGGGCATTTTCGATCTACTTGGAAGCAGTGGCAATTCTTCCACAACTAGTTTTGCTCCAAAGAAGCAGAAATGTGGACAATTTAACAGGCCAATATGTTTTCTTTCTCGGGTAACCTCTTTGCACATATGAACTGGCAGTACCGTTTTATTTCTTGAATAGTCCCAAACACACTTGTTTCAATAGTCAGTGATTGATCTGACAACCTGATTAATCTTATGACTACAACTTATATTTTTGATCCTTTCTAGCTGGCATAATAATTTGGTAATGGTTCTAGTTTAGTATGCATGGGATATTTGAAAATTAGATACTTAAGATGCTTACTATGATCATAGTTTCTCACTAAAACCATATGTAATATCTAGTTAATGTAATTTTTTTAATCTAGCTAATGTACTTTTTTTCCCTTACTGTTCTTGACATGGCCGTGTTGGGTGGTCATTCTTTAAACTTGAAAGCATCTCTATTGAAAAACTGTTGTTATTTTTTTTCCTCCTTTCCGGTAGTTATTTTGACAAAAAGGTGGTTTCTTAATTTAGAGTTCTACATAGACATCATGGGAGTAAGTGTGGCTTCTTGCATTTGTAAGTTTTGCATATGCGGATGTAGGGAGTGTGTTAAAGTTCGAAATATTGAAGAGTGCTGCCAAAAAAAAGTAAGTTGCTTTGGTACATGTTCTTTGTAAATGACATAATTTTGATAGATGTGATTTATAGTGTGAATTGCAAATAATTGAGAAAAAATTTAGTAGGTAATTGAGATTAGTATGACGAAGATTGAATACATGATATTTATTTTATTAGATTTGAAATTGAAATATCATTTAACATTATTAAAAGATTTAGGGGCTATTTAGTTTGCTAAAAAATGAATGTTGTAGAGTTGTTTGGATGATTGTAAAGTAAAATCAGATGAATATTTTTTTAGTTTGTTTGAAGTAAAATGAATTTAGTGTAAAGTCTAAAGATAGTGGGGGGTGGCAGCGATGGCTGGTGGTGGTCGGCAGTGGCGGCGGTGGGTGGCGGGTTGTGGCAGTGGTGGCTGGTGGGTGGCGACAGCGGTGGTGGTCGATGGGGGGTGGCAGCGATCATGCGAGGTTGCTTGCAGTGTAAACAATTCTTGCTCAAAAAATTGAGAGAGTTTAGTTTACATAAAAAATGAACTATGTACATTTACTTAAATTTTATATTGCATTCATTTTTCATTTAACCCAATACCAATATTTTTAAAACTACTGTATTTTTAATACTTTATGCCTTCTTTACTTCCAACTAAATCGCCTCTTAGTGATTTGGAAATGTGGTAGGTTGAAGTACCTTAATCTTTCTTAAAAAAATGTTGAAGATATAACTCAATGAACATTTTTTAAATTGGGTTGTTTGAACGGTGATTCATGAGAATATTATGTGGTAAAAGGCTATTAGTTAATAAAGCTTATATTAAATCAATTATATTATATGATCCAAGCATTGGAAAGAGGTTGAATGGCATAAATGAAAAAAAAAAAAAACTAAAAATTGATTAATTCTATAATAGGATGTTGCGTGCTTGTTGTGTCTATTTTGTGGGTCTTCTTGTGGCTTTTAGTGCATGGTCCTTTCACCCATTGGGTTTCATGTCGTTCATTTTGTTGAGCTCAATATTAGTGTCGGGGTAGAGTCTATCGCACATAGTGTCACGACCCGACCCGAGACGAGACGGGTCCCGTTCGCACCGGGCCGCGACGGAAAAAAAAACTAACCAGGATCTGACTTTGGAATTTGCTTCAGAACTGATTATTCCAAATAATTTAAACAAAACAGACAAACACAGAGCTACTAAAAACATCAAATGCAGCGGAATAAAAGATATATCTTTTTCTTTTCTTTTCCTCAAAACAATCATCTACAAATACAGTACATGACTTTTAGACAGAAAGAAAGACAGAACAGAAAAGCCATGATTGTACAAAAATCAAAAGGTACAAAACAATACCTATACTGATCAGACTCTGAAATCTATTCATGGACTTCCTTCCCTTTTCCAGAACCTGAAAACCACCAGAAAGCAAGGGTGAGCTCAACAGCTCAACAAAGCAACAAACCTCCAATCAAAATTCTCAGAATCTCAAAACCAACACATCAGATAAATCTGTACAGAAATCAGAACAGAATCGGACAGTTATCAAATCGGACAAATCAGAACGGAACAGATCAAATCAAACAGAACTGTACGGAAACAGAAGTCATATCAAATCAGAAACAGAACAGATCAGACATATCAGATCAACATAATCAGAATCAGATCAGAACTGTCAGAAATCATATCAAATCAGATATCAAATATATAATTCATAGCTAAATTCCCTGACACTGACTGAATCTCATAGGATCCAGGCCCCTTATGCCTCCCTTTGTGCTCACAGCACCAGAACAGATGTGCATATAGCACCAGAATACATATATAGTGCTTATAGCACCTAAACAAATTTCCTCGGATCCGGAACAGAACAGATATCAGATTTCATATTGAGCTCATTTCAGATTTCCCAGACACTAACTGAATCTCATAGGATCCAGGCCCCTTATAATTCCCTTTTTATAGCATATACAGATAGTATATCAAATCAGAAGAAATCCGGACAAATCAGAAATTACCCAAAAATCGGGCAGCACAACGGCAGTATACAGAATTTACACAATTTTCCTGAAAATAATAATTTACCAAATTTGCACAGAATATAGATATCAACATTTCAGAACATTTATTCTACTGCACAGAGAATTTCTAAGTTCACAGAAAAATCCAGTCGACTAAAAATACAGTCGAATCAAAAATACCCGGACAAAAATCTTCAAAATATAGTCAAAACGTGCACACCCGGCACGGCAACAATATACAGAAAGTTACACGGTAAAAACTGAACCAATCAAAAGATACGGACAAAAATCGCTAACGGAAACAAAATCCGGACAGAAAATACCGCCAAACACGACGGTTCTAAAAATTGAGAAAGGCGGAATGTGCCTTACCTTGCGTACAACAATATCCTGAACAGTATCGTCGGACGAAAACGGCTCCGCGTCGTCCGGAAATCAACTTTTCCAATTTGCCCTTCAATTTTCTCTCTCCTCGGCTGAAATCAGATATTTTAAAATGTTTTTCTCTCTCTTCAAATGAGCTGAATTCCCTTAAGTAATCTTCAGATCGGCCCGGCCGATCGTCAGATCGTCCCGGGACGATCCAACCAAATTGATCGTCCTGGATGGCTCCCAGGGCTATGCTCCGGCCGATATTTTGAACAGTGCCAATCGGCCTGGCCGATGCCTCGATCGGTCTGGACGATGCTTACAGGAAAACACATGGAACACCTCGGGGCAAATTCTGGAGCAATTTCTCACCTGATCGTCCTAGGACGATCCCAGATCGTCTTGGACGATCCTGGAGCAGATCTTGATATTACAATCTCCCAACTCAGAAAAATGTCGTCCTCGACATTATCCAATCCGAACTCAGTCAAAACAAGTACGGGTACGACTGTCTCATGTCAGACTCCTTCTCCCACGTCGCTTCCCGTGCAGTCCGGTGCTTCAACTGGATTTTAACCATCGGAATCTGTTTATTTCTTAACTTTCGGACGTCGTACGCCAAAATCGACTCTGGCTCTTCCTTGTACGTCAGATTCTCCTGAATCTCAACCTCATCAGCAGATACCTTCTTCCCAGAGTCGGATACCCACTTCCTCAGAGTGGACACATGAAACACATTATGTACGTCAGGCATCGAATTAGAAAGCAATAGTCGGTAAGCAGATTTTCCAATCCTTTCTAAAATTTCAAAAGGTCCAACATACCTTGGACTAAGCTTGCTCACCTGGCCAAATCTGCTCACACCCTTCATCGGGCTGACTTTGACATACACAAAGTCACCAACTTGAAACTCGACAAACCTGTGCTTCTGATTGTAATACTTCTGTTGTCGATCCTGAGCGGCTTTCAATCTTTCTTTTATCAAACTGATCTTCTGAACAGTTTCCTCAACAAAAGTGGCACCCAAAGCGTGTTTATCTCCGACCTCCGTCAGAGTCAAAGGAGTACGGCACTTCCTGCCATACAGAGCCTCGTACGGTGCTATACCGATACTGGACTGAAAACTGTTATTATAAGCAAACTCAATCAGCGAAATATGATCCTCCCAGCTTCCGTCAAAGTCCAGAACACAAAGTCTCAACAGGTCTTCCAGCACCTGAATAGTCCTCTCAGACTGTCCATCTGTCTGAGGATGAAAGGCTGTACTGAAATGCAGTTTCGTACCCAAGCCTTGCTGAATGCCTTTCCAAAGTCTGGAAGTAAAACGTCCATCTCGATCAGAAACAATCACTTGAGGCACACCGTGCAATCTGACTATCTCCTTCACATAAACCTGTGCCAAACGATCAACTGAATCCGTCTGTCTGATCGGAAGAAAATGGGCGGACTTCGTCAATCGATCTACAACCACCCAAATAGCGTCGTGCCCTTGTCTAGATCGAGGAAAACCCATCGCAAAGTCCATCGTTACCTCCTCCCATTTCCACTCAGGGATAGGCAACGACTGCAACAGTCCACCTGGTCGCTGATGCTCTGCCTTCACCAATTGACAGGCTTCGCATCTCGACACAAATTCTACCACATCTTTCTTCATTCCAGGCCACCAGAACAAAAGTTTCATATCAGCATACATCTTACCACTGCCTGGATGAACAGTGTAGCCTGAATGGTGAGATTCGTACAGAATCTCCTGCCTCAAATCTCCAAACACAGGTACCCATAACCTGTTCTTACAGAAAATAGCACCAGAATCAGAAATTCGAAGTTCAGGTCTCTTACCAGATCCAATCTGGGCAATCAACTTCGGATAATCAGAATCTGACTTCTGGGCTTCCTGAATCCTTGTCTCCAAAGAAGATTGAATGCTCATCTGAGCTAACTCCAAACCACTGGAGGAAATCACCTCCAACTACAATCGCTCCATGTCTCGAATCAGAAAGTCATCACAAGTAAGCTGAATACCTGATAATCCAGAAGACTTCCTGCTCAGAGCGTCCGCTACCACATTCGCCTTCCCAGGCTGGTACTGAATAGTCAAATCATAGTCCTTGATCAACTCGAGCCACGTTCTCTGTTTCAGATTCAAATCCTTCTGAGTAAAAATGTACTTCAGGCTCTTATGATCAATAAAGATTTCACATCTGACGCCATACAGATAATGACGTCAAATCTTCAAAGCAAACACCACAGCAGCTAATTCCAAATCATGCGTCGGGTAATTCTTCTCATGTGGTTTCAACTGTCTCGAAGCATAAGCAATTACCTGACCATGCTGCATCAGGACACATCCCAGTCCTTTCAGTGAAGCATCACTGAACACTTGAAAACCTTCCGTACCTGACGGAAGTGCTAGTACCGGAGCTGAAGTCAGACAATCCTTCAATCTCTGAAAACTCGCCTCACACTCCGGTGTCCAAACAAAAAGTACTGACTTCTGCGTCAGTCTCGTCAGAGGCGTCGAAATCTGTGAAAATCCTTTCACAAATTTCCTGTAATACCCGGCCATGCCCAAGAAACTACGTACCTCAAATACCGTAGTCGGCCTTGGCCAATCAGCAACTGCCTGAATCTTCTGGGGATTTACAGAAATGCCTTCTCCGCTAATCACATGCCCCAGAAAAGAAATGCTCTTCAACCAGAATTCACACTTGGAGAACTTGGCATACAGCTGATGCCTCCTCAAAGTCTCCAACACAATCCTCAAATGTCTGGCATGATCATCCTCAGATACAGAATATACCAGAATATCGTCAATGAAGACGATCACAAACTGATCCAAATACTCCCTGAATACTCGGTTCATCAAATCCATAAAAATAGCGGGCGCGTTGGTTACCCCAAAAGGCATAACCAAGAACTCATAGTGCCCGTACCGAGTACTGAAAGCTGTTTTCACCACATCAGCTTCCTTCACCTTCACCTGATAGTATCCGGATATCAAATCAATCTTTGAAAATACTGAAGATCCGGAAAGCTGATCAAACAAGTCATCAATCCGAGGCAAAGGATACTTGTTCTTGATAGTGACTTTGTTCAAATCTCTGTAATCAATACACATACAGAGTGTACCGTCCTTCTTCTTCACAAACAAAACAGGTGCTCCCCAGGGCGAAACACTAGGACGTACAAAACCTCTGTCAACCAACTCCTGAAGCTGAACTTTCAACTCCGAAAGTTCTTTCGGTGCCATCCTGTACGGAGCTTTTGATATCGGAGCGGTACCCGGAAAAACATCGATAGAGAACTCCACATCTCTATCCGGAGGTAAACCAACCAACTCCTCAGGAAAAACATCAGCAAACTCCCGTACCACTGGGATCTCAGAAACAGAACCAACCTCCAGGTTCAGATCCCGCACCGAAGCCAAAAACACTGGACATCCCTTCTTCCACATTCTGCTCACTTCCAACACAGAAACCAGACTAGAGAGAACACCTCGTAATCCCTGAAATACAACTCTCTCTCCAGCCACAAACAAACTCACTTGCTTCTTCAGACAGTCAATCTGAGCCTCATACAGACTCAGCCAATCCATACCCAGAATCACATCATATGAAGAAATCGGCAACAGAATCAAACTTGATTTCCACTTCTTGCCAGAAATTTCAATCTCACAAAAACAAAACTGCCGAGCAATCAAAGGACTTCGAGCCGGTAAAATCACGGAAAGCGAAACCGGAAGTAAAATGGAATCCAAACGTAAAGCCTCAAAACAGCGCTCAGACAAAAAAGAGTGACTCGCTCCAGAGTCAAACAAAACACGACAGGGCTGATCAGAAATATAAATCGTACCTGTCACAACATCGGGAGCATCACGAGCCTCCTGCTGACTCAAGCTGTAAACTCGTGGCTGAACTGGAGCAGGAGCTGAAGCAACAGAACTACTCTGCTCCCTCTGAACCGTAGGTGGTCTCCGTGGTCCAGAACTAGATCCATCACCTCTGCCAGCAAATCCCTCAGGGCGTGGAGGAACAGTCCTCGGTCTCCCTGCTGCTGAACCGGCAGGTCTGACAAAGCCCTCAGATCAGAACTCAGAACGCTGATCAAATCCCATCTGTGGACACTCTGCAATCCGATGTCCTGGCTGACCACATCGAAAGCACAGACCAGCCATCCTGTAGCACTGGCCAAAGTGTCGTCGTCCACAGTTCTGGCACACAGGTGCCGTACTAACTGATCCAGAACTCGTCGTACTGGTAGTAGTACCAGACGACCCTCCGCTCCTCCTGGAATCAACAGATCCAGAACCAGCTACAAATCTCCTCTTCCCAGAGGAACCACTGCCAGAAGCCTCACCTCCAAATCTCTTCCTACTCGCAGTCAACCGCTGCTGAGTAGCCATCAGGTCATTCTCTATCAGTCGAGCTCGCTCCATAAGCTCAGAAAAGTCAGTGATCCGAAACGGTATCAGGGGCTGCCTCAAGGTATCTCGTAATCCCCTCAGAAATCTGTAGCACCTCTCAGCAAAAGTACTAACCAGCTGCGGAGCGTACCTGGCTAATGCAGTAAACTCAGCCTCGTACTGCATCACCGTCTTGCTCCCCTGAACAAGTCTCAGAAAGGTCTCCTACATCTGCTGTCGTGCAGAAGGGGGAACGAACCAATCCCGAAACACCTCAGTGAACTTTTCCCAAGTAATCAAAGAGTTCAATCTGCCCTGAAATCTTGCCTCCTGCTGGCCAACCCACCAGTGCTCAGCCTCTCCGTCCAACAGAAACACTGCTAACGGAACCTTCCTATCCGCAGGACACTGCATTCCGTCAAAGGTCTTTTCCAACCTCCTCAGCCATTCCTTAGCAGCTCTGGGCTCAACAGCGTCCTTAAACCTCGGAGGTTTCAACCTCAAAAACAACTGCAAATGTCTGTCAAAATCATTAGATCGGACAGTAGAAGCTCTGCTCTGAGTCTCGCTCATCATCTGAGCAACAAGTGTAGCAAACTGAGAAAGCGTGTCAGCACCGACCACTGGGGCTGTACTCCCCACTGGTGCTGCCTGACTAGAACTCTGCCCGTCTGTCATGTCTGGGTCTGGCTGATCCATACAGAAAAATCCAGAAAATCCGGAAAACTATCACAAAAACAACACAATAAAAAGCCGAACAAACCAAAACTACCCCCAGACAGACTCACTGATCATTTCCTATAGCTCTGTTTTCACAAAATCCCAAATTCCAAAACCATTGCTCTGATACCACTAAAGTTGTGTCACGACCCGACCCGAGACGAGACGGGTCCCGTTCGCACCGGGCCGCGACGGAAAAAAAAACTAACCAGGATCTGGCTTTGGAATTTGCTTCAGAACTGATTCTTCCAAATAATTTAAACAAAACAGACAAACACAGAGCTACTAAAAACATCAAATGCAGCGGAACAAAAGATATATCTTTTTCTTTTCTTTTCCTCAAAACAATCATCTACAAATACAGTACATGACTTTTAGACAGAAAGAAAGACATAACAGAAAAACCATGACTGTACAAAAATCAAAAGGTACAAAACAATACCTATACTGATCAGACTCTGAAATCTATTCCTGGACTTTCTTCCCTTTCCCAGAACCTGAAAACCACCAGAAAGCAAGGGTGAGCTCAACAGCTCAGCAAAGCAACAAACCTACAATCAAAATTCTCAGAATCTCAAAACCAACACATCAGATAAATCCGTACAGAAATCAGAACAGAATCGGACAGTTATCAAATCGGACAAATCAGAACGGAACAGATCAAATCAAACAGAACTGTACGGAAACAGAAGTCGTATCAAATCAGAAACAGAACAAATCAGACATATCAGATCAACAGAATCAGAATCAGATCAGAACTGTCAGAAATCATATCAAATCAGATATCAGATATCAAATATATAATTCATAGCTAAATTCCCTGACACTGACTGAATCTCATAGGATCCAGGCCCCTTATGCCTCCCTTTGTGCTCACAGCACCAGAACAGATGTGCATATAGCACCAGAATACATATATAGTGCTTATAGCACTTAAACAAATTTCATCGGATCCGGAACAGAACAGATATCAGATTTCATATTGAGCTCATTTCAGATTTCCCAGACACTAACTGAATCTCATAGGATCCAGGTCCCTTATAACTCCCTTTTTATAGCATATACAGATAGCATATCAAATCAGAAGAAATCCGGACAAATCAGAAATTACCCAAAAATCAGGCAGCACAACGGCAGTATACAGAATTTACACAATTTTCCTGAAAATAACAATTTAGCAAATTTGCACAGAATATAGATATCAACATTTCAGAACATTTATTCTACTGCACAGAGAATTTTCAAGTTCACAGAAAAATCCAGTCGACTAAAAACACAGTCGAATCAAAAATACCCGGACAAAAATCTTCAAAATATAGTCAAAACGTGCACACCCGGCACGGCAACAATATACAGAAAGTTACACGATAAAAACTGAACCAATCAAAAGATACGGACAAAAATCGCTAACGGAAACAAAATCCGGACAGAAAATACCGCCAAACACGACGGTTCTGAAAATTGAGAAAGGCGGAATGTGCCTTACCTTGCGTACAACAATATCCTGAACAGTCTCGTCGGACGAAAACGGCTCCGCGTCGTCCGAAAATCAACTTTTCCAATTTGCCCTTCGATTTTCTCTCTCCTCGGCTGAAATCAGATATTTTAAAATGTTTTTCTCTCTCTTCAAATGAGCTGAATTCCCTTAAGTAATCTTCAGATCGGCCCGGCCGATCGCCAGATCGTCCCGGGACGATCCGACCAAATTGATCGTCCTGGATGGCTCCCAGGGCTATGCTCCGGCCGATATTTTGAACAGTGCCAATCGGCCTGGCCGATGCCTCGATCGGCCTGGACGATGCTTACAGGAAAACACCTGGAACACCTCTGGGCAAATTCTGGAGCAATTTCTCACCTGATCGTCCCAGGACGATCCCAGATCGTCCTGGACGATCCTTGAGCAGATCTTGATATTACACATAGTAAGTTTTGAAAATGAAAGAGCACGACGTTGCACGAAACTTGCCTGACGCGTGTCGACCAAAAACCCCAATCCCTGAAATGACATATTTTAGGAAAACAAACAGTGCCAGCACGTTTGGAGCAATGAAAACAACTAAGATCGACACCCGTATTGATTGAAATCTCTGATCGACGAATAGTTAAATTTCACATGCAGATCGAGTCGGCATCGACGTGCACAAATGACAATGACGATTTTGTTGTGATGTCAAAGTACAATTGATTAAAAAAAGTTAATATTATATAATTATACCTAATTTAAATAAATCCTTAAAATACCCTCACTCACACTCATTCCCTCATAACACTCTACTACTCACTCCCTAACAGTTCACACATGCCCCTCACACACAAAACACGCACGCATCCCTAAAATACCATCTCTTCCTCTCGGCTCTCTCTCCCTAACGCGACCAAGCCTGCTGCCGACCTCTTCTTGCCACTCCTATCGCCACCCTGGGTTTCATGCATCGTGTTATCTTGTTGTCTCGCCGTGGCCGTCGCTTTCCCCACGCACCTAAGGCAAGGAAATGCTATGCTTTATAAACAGGTACTTCAAGACTCGCGACCAATTTTATTAGCGAGCGGAGAATAAAAATTTCGCCGTGGTGTCACCTGACACCTATCGTGATTGTTTCTATTAGAAAAGGGAAGGCTTAGCACACCCGATGTAACCCTCTATGCGGGGATGATGTCGGGGTGTTGCCAAAATTTACAACAAAATGTATAATTTGGACAAAATTTAGAAAAATCGAAATCTAACTCAATTCCCGAGTTAACAATATTAAAAATGCATGACATCATAGGTCCTAAACATTGAAAGTAAAAAATGAACGAAAATCAAAACACAACAGAAAGAACTTATAGTGAACTTGTAGGAGAATTCATTGCTCGCCAACAAGGAACTAAAACCTTCACTTTTTGCTTCTAAGTTGCTCGTGCACTCCTAAATCCCCCAACAAAACTCATTGCAAAAATGAAATGCAAAAAATGAACCAAGCTTCCCCTCCTATTTAATATGAAATTCAAATCATTTGCGAGCTCCACCGGCCTACGATGCCTTCGTTAAAAGACATGGAAGGTACATTTGCGAGTCCCACCAGCCCATGATCCTTTTGTTAAAAGACAATGAAGGTATATTTGTGGGTCCCATTAACCTAGGATCGTTTTGCTAAAAGACTTGCAAGGTACATTTGTGGGCCCCACCAGCTTAGGATTCATGTTTAAAACATTTGAAGATGCCATTTTGAAACTCTTCCGTTGGAATAATTGAGTATTCACAAGTTAGTAAAATATGAGTGTAAAATACACCTAAATACGGGTAATAATATCTTAAGGGGTAAAAGTAAAAATTATTTACGTTCCTATGAAAATTCACTTACATTAATAATCGCCATGTGGGATGTCTCCAACATTTATATGATAATCATCTCAATTAAATGCTCCATAATGAATTCAAAGCATTAATCATATTGCAAGTCATTGGCGCAAGTACCCTTGATAACGTACATGCCCTAAATTAAGGGGATTTATATTCCCGTGAATGTGTCGCAGATTGCCTAAACTATTGCAAGTCACGGGTGGTACGACTTTCTCATTTAAGTGTGTGAGATGCTCCAAATCACCAAAAAGAAACATCTCCTACATGTCTATTGATTGTATAGTGCAAGTACTTTTGTGCCATACAAGTGTACCATACGAGCACACTATATAATATATTTACATACCGCCAATCGTGTGGGCGCACTGCATGATATTTATGCATATTGTTAATCATGCAAACACATCTTATAAATGCATTAACAATCATGTAAATTTGCAAATAGATTGTGCAAATGCATTGAGATTTAGATGAGTGCATGATGCAAATGCACTAAGTAAAATGTACAAGTGCACTACATGAGTGTATCATACAACATGCACGTTTGTTATGCACATATATCGTCGATCATGCAAATACATTACGCGTCATTTATGCATGTGTCATATTAATTCTTCATGTGCTTTGTGTCAATCAAGCAAATGCATTATGCCAATCATAAAACAATCATATAAGTGCATAATGCAAATCACACGTATGCAATATTCACACTACATAGGGGCATTATTCAAATCATGAAGCACATAAATATGTAATCATACAAACCTACACAAAATAACAATACAATGAACATACAAATATGTAATTGTGCAAAATGCACTGAAAAGCAAAATACTGCATTGGCCCTGACAAGCGTGACATTTTACACGACGTCAGAGGATGCTGTGCGTACTAAAGAAATAATGAATGAATTTTCAAATGTACAAATTATATTGTATAAGTACACTGACATACACATGCGTATCATTTAAAATAAAATTTAAGATATCTGCATGGGCTCAGATAAGCATGATATATGTACACGTGACACCTGAGAATGTTGCGTAGGTCAAAAGTGAACTTCAGTTCAAGTCCGATCCTCCTATTTGAATGGGCCGGAGTTGACATGATTTGAACCACCAAACAAATACGCGATCGTAGTGTCAACCGGGATATTTAATTTTATATGTTCATATTAAGCCTCTAATTCTATTACAAGAAAGGTTCACTAAAAAAACTTGAACTCTCAGGAATTAGTTATATGTTATAATGAATTGAAGAAAGAAGAAATGACTTAAATTTGTGTGTACTTCATTGGGATCTTCTCCCTCTATTTATGTAGCTGAAATTTAGGTTATTTTTAGTAGTTTCTACCTACAATGACGAATAATTATATTGGAATTTGTTAACCTTTGTATAAACAACACAAAAAAGGGGAAGAAGCCATAAATCCCACGTACATACCTTGCGCTCGTCGGATCCACAAATTCTACCGATATCCCGTTGAATTGGCGCCGCTTCAGTCGCTTCTTCGCGATTCCTGTGCAAAACCCGCGACCACCTGCCCTTGGCGTCGTTGCTCTCTTCCACACACGTGAAAGCTCCAAGCCCCTCTCATCGTCACTCATTCCTTCTCCCGAGCTCCAATCATCCGACCGAAACTCCACCTCTCTTTCTCAAAATCGACCTCCAAACCTCCAAACCGAAGCCACTAGTCCTCCCGCGACCTAGCCCCGACTCGTCGCCTGCATTTGACCATCCACTACGTCGGAGATCCTGACGCCAACTCCTTCCGAAACCAAATCCAAGTGCCCCTCTACCTCTCCATCTCTTCAAAACAAAATCTCCACACCCTAGTTGGAAACCCCTCCACCTCCATCCAACCCACCCGATCCACTAACAGTGAGAGAGAGAGAGAGAGAGAGATAGGGATAGAGCATTCTCCCTACCTTTCTAATCCCTGCCGATCGATCTTCTTCCTCCCCATTGCCGAAGGCTCTCATTCGCTCCTCTCTCACCCGACTCCACTTCCTTGGACGGGGTCCCTTCTGCCTGCTGGATTCGAAGTTATAACATTTCGATCGGAAGTATCACGGGAGCTTGCTCTCTACAAGGGTAACTCTCTCCCTCACGCGTGCTTCTTCGACCAAGTCACTTAAAACAAAGAGTTAAACTCTCTGTTAATCTCATTTAGTAGAATTTGGCTAAATCCTATAAACTCTTAGCCTAAATCCTGTTAAAATCCTATTTTCTATTAATCATAATTAATTATATTTAATTACAATTAATCATTTTTAATTATAATTAGTTATTATTAATTATAATTACTTATTTCTAATTATACTTAATCATCAGTAATAATAAATTAATCATAATTATGATGAATTATTTTTTAATTATAATTAATTATTAATTAGTCATATTATAATTATAATTAATTATTTTTTAATGATAATTAATTATTAATCATAATTAATTATATTTAAAATTTTTTTAGTTATAATTAATTAAAAGGAAAGGAAGGATATGAAAAAAAGATAAAGAAATGTATGTTCCCTTGCCTCGATCTACATGCTGATCCCGCGCAGGTATAATCCCTCTAAACCTTAAAACTCCGAGAACCCGCCTTTGACGCTTGCAACGCGACAAAACAACCACCTATACACGCTTTTCTTAGTGTGATGGGAGGAAGTTCGTCGTGATGCTTGCGACGAAGCTGGTAATCACCCAAAATCCCTTCTCCGGCGTTCGCGGTCACCAAAAAATTGCCTATACACGCTTTTCTTAGGTGGTGGGATGGGAACCCAGTGCAATGCGTACGACGAAGTGGGGATACCCATAAATACCCACTTGCGGGGAAACAACTGCTTCTCATTTGCAATAGGTACCAAAGACCCATACACGCTTTTCTTAGCGTGGTGGGGGGCGAAAAAAGAACGGCCGCGGTGTCCTCTTCCGAGGACACCTATCATACACGTTTTTCTTAGCATGGTGGGAAGACCCAATTTCCCGTAGTTTTCCCCTAAACGGAGGAGATGTCGGGAGGCTGCCGAAATTTCAGGTGAATGCAAGAGACCGAACTTGAACTTGATTGAACTCAAAAGGATAACATGAGACTTATACTTGAACTTGTGGACAAAATACAAATGACTAATTTTGAACTTAATTAAAATAATATTGAAATGAGAACTTGACTCGAGTTTTTCTTTGAACTCGAATTGAACAACAAGAAGCTTGAACTTGAAAGTGATAAAAGGGACTTGATGAACTACAAAGGACTGCAGTCGTTGAGCATTAAATGAATTTGAACTTGCATTTGATTTAAAAATCAAATGATGTGAGCAAAGATTTGAACTATTTGAACATAAGCAAGAGAGCTTGCAAGCTTGGACTTGTAAGCTTGGACTTGATTTGAATCAAGCATAGTGGACCTGAACATGAATTTGAACTAAACTTAAGGAATATGAACTCAAATTAAACTTGAATGAGCAAAAGAATTGAATCAAGTCTGATCAAGAAGGACTGAACTTGAACAATCACAAGATCTTGAATCAAATGCAATAGAACTCGAATCCGGAGTTAAACCAAGTGCAAAGGGCTTTGAGCTTATTTGAACAACTTGAATATGCAACAGAATTAACAGTCACAAGGAATTGGGCCTTAAATCCAATTATTTGCAATCATGAAAATGATAGAAGGTGACTCAAAAGAACTCAAGTGAATGCTAAAAGACTTGAAGCATATGTAATAAGACTTTGGTTCAATGAATGAGCAATCAAAATGGAAAGGTTCAATGAACAAATCTTGAACATCCAATTAGATATACATGAATTAATATATCAGACTACTATAAGCATGATTATAACCCATTCACAAGTAAAGGACTCGTGGGGGAATACTGTCAGACATATGCAATGTTTCTTCCTGTAGACATATAGTACAATATGCGGCCGATGCCAATACCTGTTTGATAATAACAAAAGTGATGCAGGACTACTTAGGTGACATGCTTATGGCTTCATTTTAGACATTGCACAACTCTTTGATTAGAATAATTTTGGATTAAAATTATTAGCAATTCGTAACGTCGACTAAAACAAATAAAGAGATGCTTTGCGTAGGCTAAATCACATGCTCCAAGTTTTGAAATTTTCAAGATAAATAAGACAATTGAAACAATGCAAAATAGTAGTCTTCAATTTAATCCATAGTCTAACAACGAGATTTAGGATGCAAAGAAAGTACACTCAATAACCTACGAATTACTAGGCTTAGCAAGAGCACGTGGAGAAGACTTTCGTGACTATAATCTAACCAATTGAGAACTTAGATTTAGAAGAATTTGAATGCAAGTGAAAAAGAGGAAAACCTTTGCTTAAGGATACGTGGAGATCCTCCACTCAAGGCCTTCGACATGTTCGTTGACGGTTTCCGTTAGATGCACAAGATGCCCTCCACGTCCTCTTCGATAGTATGATAAATCTCCTTCTCGTTGATGATGTACACAGATATCTTGACAATAAAGAAACTTCTCTTGCCTTGTGGTAGGGGAAAGAACCAATGGCTGAAATCTGAAATCAGTTTCAGATTCTCATGAGTAAACTATGAGAACTTAGTGGAGAGATCCAAGACTAGCCCTCAGAAAATTCGGCCAGCAACCAGTAAGGAGTTCCCAGATTTTCTCACAGGAAAATCAGCACTAGGAGAGAATTTCTGAGAGATATTCCAATGGGGAGGCTGACGGTTACGTGAGAGAAGGTGTCCAGGGAATTAATTCCTAGTTTAGAATGCCATTTTTGGAAAATAATGAAGTGGGCTTGAGTGGATTCGGCCCAGGCAGGAAATTATGGAGATATGAAATTACCTCCAAAAGCTAGGGAATTGTTTAGGAAATAATTAAAACAAAGCAGCTGGAGGATTCGGCCATGAGGAGGTTTTCAAATTGTTTCCCAAAAGGTGGGATGTAGTTTAGGAAACAATTCTCTGGAATTGTTTACTGGGCCGGCAGTTAGAGAAGCCAAAGAGGACTTTGTGGAGAAGATTTTGGGAGATTAAAAGGCTAGGAGAAAAGGAAATTTCTTAATTAAATTCAATTTGAATTTGAAATTCAAATTGATGGAATTAAGGAACTTTCCTAAAGTAGATTTATTAAATTAGGAAAGATTTTGAAATTCTCAAGGATTAATTTTGAATTTCTAATCTACCCACATTCAACTCAATCTAAAATCGGAAACAAGCTTGAATGGAAGAAGTAGAGAGTGGATCGGCGGTTAGGGAGATGGAGGTCGGCGGCATGAGGATTTGAGCATGGGTTTGGCCGTGAAATTGAGGGGGATTGGTGGAGAGGGAATTCGGGTGCTAGGGACACCGGCGGCTAGGTGACGAGGGAGAAGATATGAGAGAAATAACGGAACGAGAAGAAAACGTGATAAACGAAAGAAACCACGAACCCGACTTATCTAGGTTGGTGGGTATTGCGCCAAACTTCTTCCTCTTCTAGGAAGATTTCTCCATTAGAACTCTCAAGCTCTCAATGCTCATGCAAGAAGTAATTTTCATAATCAATCATTCATCCCTTGAAAATAAAACAAAGGGGCTTTAAATAGCCTCATACAAAAGACTCTAACTGACATGACACAAATGCCCTTAGGCTTACACATGACCACTCCCATACAAAAGGGTACAAAGGGAAAATAAATAAACACGCATAAGCAAATAATAAAATGCATAAAAATAAAATACATCGACTCAAAAATATAACGAATCGATCGTCGCCGTAGGTCGGTGGCCACGTCGCTGGTAAACTTTCCATGATGATCTGATGTCCCCATCAAAAAGATATGTTGTATACACAATGAATCGCTCATGAGGGGTACACTCATGAATAAGGCATAGAGATCTAACAACTTCTCCACATGGATCATAGTGAACACATCAGGCTACTTATGATGCATACAACGAGTCGCTGCATCAGACCTATTATACACTTAGCAAGCTATTTGCGTGCAAGCATAAAAGAATTACAATGAGTATACGTATCAACTAGCAGTTGCTACTGCACAATAGCTCGCTTATAAGAAGCAACAAATGGCTCGTAGTGCAGTACTATGATTTATCTACAAGCAAGTACATTTAACCTTACAAGCTACAATGGTTGGCGAAGATGTATTCAAAAAGTCCGAGGCAAATGCTGCCTTCATATAATCAACACCATTGAATTGGGAGAGAATACACCGGCTGTCTTCAAACCGAAGAATTTGACATGCAACAAATACATTAGTCTCCTTGTGGCCAATCTGTAAACAACACTAGTCTACAACAAGTAATATATATATTGTCTATATGCAATGATAAAAGATTCTTCTTGCATACAATCACTTGCTCGTGGATCAAAGCAGAAATGTTTACAAGCAATAATGAATATACCAATTCACTTACAAACAATATGTTGGGAGATCACGACCTCTCTAAAGTCAACTTGCAAGCACCTACGAGTTAAAGCAGGAGATTCGTTAGTGCACTATGATCCACCTGCATAAAACAATAAATAGTGCACGACAATCTACTTGTACAAAGCAGCAAACAACTCAATCCAGAAGCTGCTACGCTACACCACCAGATTCGCAACATCTATGCAAGCGGACAGAAGCGTTTACAAGTATTTCAAAGTACCCTCGCAGATGCACTGTAATTTGTATACACATAGATACACAAAAGGGGTAAATGTAACTAAACACCCGCATGGACCCCGACGTGCGTGTTTTGGATATACACGTGACGTCTAGAGATGTTGCGCGGGTCAATAAATTTGAACCCGATCCTCCTAAGCAAATAAATAGGAGCCGACAAGGTTCAATAAATAATTATAAAATGACCCCAAACACCCGTATGGGTCTCGACGAGCGTGTTATTGGTACACACGTGACGTCTAGGGATGCTGCGCGGGTCAATAAGTGAATTCAGGTTCGAACTTGATCCTTCTATGCGGATCAATAGGAGTCGACAAGGTTCGAACCATCAAATAAATATACGGTTGTGACGACCAATATATTTGTTTTAATACATTAATATTAGGTATTTAAGGCCTATAATTATGAGAATTCACTAACAAAGGTATAAAGCCTCCGAAACCCGATCCTCTGTCAACAGCTGACAGAGTTGACAAGATTCATCCACAAAATATAAATATCTTTAAATGAAAATGACCCCAAATACCCCGATGATGGCCGTGTTGAACGAAAATCTCAACCGGAGGGGTTCACAAACCATTTCAAATACACCCCAAACTTCCACAAAATTTAAATATCTTCAAGTGACTTCAAAGTCACCCTGTTGATGGCCGTGTTGAACGTTTATCTCAACCGGAGGGGTTCACAAACACTTTCAAATTCCTTCTAAGCTCCACCTAAATACCCACAAAAATTCAAAAATTCAAAAATCCTAAAATCAAAATATTTAAAATTGAAATCCATCCATCAGATACTTAAAGCAAAATCCACCCAGCCTCCGCAACAGTTTGCTGAGGTGGACAAATTAAAAAAACTACTTCAACTCACAAAAAGTTAATGCCTAGTCGAAAATATCACTAGGATCCATTATCAAACAATCTCCTGCTAATAAGGACGTGGTACGTGTCCTCTAACCGGCGGTTTTGCCGCCAAATGACACAACAGGATAAACTGTTATGTCCCGGGGCCCTCTGAACCGAGTGGTTTTGTCGCCAAATGGCACCACGAAATACCAGTTATGACCAGAGCCAATACGTTCCTTTAGTAGTTTAAAGTCCTTGAGATATGAATCAATAAGATATAATCGATAGGGCACAAAGCCATCTGTTAGCTAAGGTGGATTCAAATTTGTCCACTTAGGTAAATATCCACCCCAAGTCTACAAGGTTCCCTTGGACGAAGCAACCTATGGCTGCCGACAAGGATCCTTCTATCAGGTTGGGTCAACTACCTCCTCTGACTAAGTAGACTAGGGACCACGATGGCCCGGGACGAAGGAACCCATGGATCTTGATCGGCTCCATCATCTATTCCCCCACCATCCGCTTTAAGTGCACGATGGTGCAATTTCTATTTTAAATATCAATTTTTCAAATATCCAAGCTCTTCAAATACATAAGCCCAATGCTGCTATTATATGCCAGATATCACATATACTCTACGTATCTGATTGACGACTAGCCTTAATCGAAAGTTCTCTCTCATTGTAGAGTAGATATTCTTTATATTTGGGAGAGATTTCTACCCTTAAAAAGGATGCTACCAACTTATATACAATGATGGACTGCTTGCTTTGCAATCCCACGGATTGACAAATTGGCTTATAAGAATTCCGAAGGTTTACTCAAGTTGTAGAGTAGATATTCTTCATGTAACTTGAAGGTAATATTCATAATGTAGAATGTGATAGTCCTTTAGATAGTATGTTGGCCACCTGCTTGTGTTTGAATATATGATATGCGTGAGTCTACTTATTAATTATTCTTTGATGAAGTATTGATTGATTTTTGTTTTGTTTGGTCATGTTGTACTACATTGTTGGCGATGTTGGTGATTGATTTATTATCTTATTATAACTTTGTAGTATCAAAACTTGAGAACTTGAGATAAAATTCTATAAGATAGTGGTGAGATCTGTAATGCTTTATGACGCAGGATGTTGGCCACTAAAAGAGAAGCATAAACAAACGATAAGTGTTACAGAGATGAGGATGCTTAGGTGTAGGGCTGCAAGCGAACCAAACGTTCGGCGAGCTACTCGTTGTTCAGTTCGATTAAAGCTCGTTTATGATCATTTAATTAACTAAACAAACAAACTTGAACAATATTTTAAATACTCGATTCTTAAATAAACAAACTTGAACACTAATGCGTTCGGCTCACTTATGTTCGCGAACAACATCATTTGAAGCTCGTGAACAAGCTCGACATTGAGCTCAATAAGAAGCTCGATTAGTGTTTGATTTTGAACTCGTGAATAAGCTCGATAAATATAAATAATATTTGATTTAGAACGCTTCTCCTTTCCATTCTTTCAGACTGCTGCAGGTATCAGATATTACTTAATTTGCTCTCTAAGTAATTATAATTTTATATGACTATTTATTTATAAATCATTGCCTTTGTTAATGCTGCTGTTAGAAAAATTATGTGAATATGAGATTTGCTTATAAATCATTGCCTTTGTTACATAGACAATTGCTTTTATTATGTGTTTGTTCATACATATGTTCATGAACGTGTTTGATTGATAGTTTAAAAAAATTCATTAAATATGTTCGCGAACATGCTCGATGTAATCGTTTGTTAGGAAGCTCGATAAAACTCATTTGTTAAGTTAGTGAACATCTGAAAGTAAAGCTCGTTTATAACTCGTTCATGTTTGTTTAAAGCTCGATAAGCAATAAACGAACTGAACATGAACCGAACATGAACACTCGTTAATTTAAATGAACCAAACATGAACACAAACAATAAAGCTCGAACAAACATGAATCAAACTTGAACAAGTTGATATTAAATGAACACAAACATGAACACTCACATACTCGGCTCGGCTCGATTCGTTTGCAGCCCTAGTTAGGTGGATGAGTGGCTTTACACTTAGAGATAAAATACGAAACGAGTATGTATGTGAAAATATGAAAATGTTGGAGTAGCTCTAGTGGCAGATAATATTAGAGAGAGTCGCCTTAAATGATTTTCTTACATCAAAATGTCGGCCTTCCAATGAACTAGTTATGAGATTTGATGCATTAGATCTGACCTATGTTACAAAAAGTAGGACTAGACCTAAAAAGATTGCTAGAAAGTATTAGAAATGACATTTTTTTTATTTGATTTAAATGAGAATTTGACTCTTAATAGGATATAATGGAGAAAAATGTTTCATATAGCCAACCCCTTGTAGTGGGATAAAGGCTTGATGTCGTGTTTGTTGTTGTTTGTATAACTTCTTAGTATCTTGATATCTTCCTATTTTATTCCTATGACATCAAGGATAATTTTGATTCACAACAATTCACAGATTTCGTATGTCATTGCTCTAAATTTAGTTTCAGTGCTAGATTTGATGACTGTTGATTGCTTCTTGTTAGTCCAAGTTATTTGATTCTCACATAGGAAAGCTAAACAATCAAAAGTTCAAAACCAATAACAGATTTTCTATCTATGAGTGATTCTGCCCAATCAACATTTGTATGTCCTTCTAAGCTGGGTCTTCTATTTCTTTTGAATAAGATTTTTTTTTTCCCCGGTGTTGCTTTGAGGTATTGATAAGTTTTTTATGTTTTCTATAGTGCAAGTTTTTAAGATTAACTTGAAACACTTTTCATCATTGGCTATGCGCGCTTGTGTGGGCAAGATATGTAAGCTTCTCGATCAATCTTTTGTTTTCTTTTGTCAAAATTTGAGTTGTCACCTGCCTCTCTTAATTTGTTGAAGAAGTCAATTAGAGCTTTTGAGGCTAAGGCGTGTTATTATTGAGAGATGAATATTTTAGCTTTTGAGTTTGCTACTTTAATTCCAAAAAAATTAGTTGAGTCTTTCCAAATTTTTTTATTTTCAAAATTTTTGGATATTTGATCTTTCACTTTTTGATTTCTTAGAGTTCATCTTCTATTACAATCATGTCATCCACATATACTATAAGAGTTGCAAGTTTGTCTTCTTTGAGTTTCTTTATAAAGAGTGTAATCTTTGGGACTTTGTTTGAAGTTCAGTTTTTCCATGGTTTTAGTGAACTTTCCAAACCATGCTCTTGGGGATTGTGTAAGGCTGTGTCGTGCTTTCTACAACTTGTAGACATAGTAAAAAAATCTTTATTAGAACTTATTGGAGGGCTTCTTTGATTTTGCCATGGATGAAAGCATTTTTTTGCCTACATGGTTAGTATTGAAATCTTGGTTAAAATATGACGAAGGTTCTATATAGGCATATTCTTTGAGTTCGCCATAGAGGAATGTCTCTTTTACATTCAACTGCTGTATGGACCATCTGAGATTAGTTACCATTGAAGTATCCAAATGGCGTTTATCTTTCTGACTGGGGCAAAGGTTTCTCCATAATCAACTCTATAGGGCTGTTAACCTCTGTATAGAAGAAAAAAAAAATCCTGCATACATAAATTCTTACCTGTCGGATCCAAGGATTCTGTCGCAAATCGCGCAATTCGGTGCCGTTCGCGTCACTTCTCCGCATATCCTGCTCAAAATCCGCGATCTCACCTTGATCGTGCCCGTCTTCACGTCTATAAAACGAAGAGGAATGGAGACCTCTCTGCTGCTCTGCCCGATCCCCATCCAGCCGCAAGTTCCGACTTCCTCTTCCCAGCTCCGATCCAAGCCCTGTGCCGATCTCTACTCGCAGATCTCTCACCTCCACAGCTGAGCCTGACTGAACTCAGCCGGCCTCTTCCTCCCGTCAAACCCGAACTCCACCTCTGCCTGTGCCGACCCCAAGCCGAGAGAGAAAGAGAGAGAGAGAGAGAGAGAGAGAGAGAGAGAGAGAGAGAGAGAGAGAGAGAGAGAGAGAGAGAGAGAGAGAGGCCGATCCACCTTACCTGAAGCCCTACGCCTCCTTTCCACTCCAAGCCGAGCCCTCAGCCAAACTCCTTACCTGATCTACTCTCTCCCCCTTTTTTTTTTTTATTCTCTGTTAGGATTTAACCTAAGCCCTAACCCGGTCCAACTCAGCTCACTTACACCACTCCAACTCAGCCCCGCCCCCCAAGTCAACTCACCCACTCACCTCAACTTACCAACTCACCCTAGCTTAATTAAGGTGGTCTCTCTCTCTCTTTGTAAATGTATTGTTATTTTTTATTTTTATTAGTGTTAATACTAATATTAATATTATATTATTACTTATAATAATAATATTATTGTTAATATCATTAATGATATTATTAATAATAATATTATAATAATGAAGTAGTAATATAATTTTAATTATAATATTAATATTAATATCAATATTATTATTATAATTATCATTATTTTTAAGTATAATTAATTTGTAAAATAATTATAATTAGTTATAAATTAATTATAGTTTTTATAATTAGTTTATATTAATTATAATTAATCATAGTTAAGTATTATCATTAATAATTAAATATGATTAATTATCATTAAGTATACTTAATTATTCTAATCATATTTAATTAATTATAATTATAATTATTTATTATGAATTGATTATAATTTATATATGATTAGTTGATATTAATTATAATTAATCTTTATTAATTGTAATAATGATAATTAATTATCATTAATAATAATTAATTACTTTAAATATAATTAATTAAAAAAACGATTCTTTTCTCGTGGCTTGCAACGGGCCGACAAACCCCCTACGCGCTCAAGTAGCGTTGTAGGGAGGGAAACCGGCACGACGCTTGCGGCGAAGGGGATAAAAAAATTATTATTTTTTAATATAATAAGTACCCCCGAACGCTCACGTAGTGCAGAGGGGGGAAATCTGTGCTTTCTTTCTAACTTATGCTCCAAACCCTTAAACACTCACGTAGCGGGCGGGGATTTTTAATAAAAAGTGCTACAGCAGTGTCATTTTGATACCTACCTGAAGCCTTCATGTAGTGTCGAGGGGAAGGTTGCCTCTTGGTTTTTTCCCTAAATGGGGGAGACGTTGGGAGGTTGCCGAAATTTGGATCGAAGATCCAAGGACTTGGAACTACGCTCAGAACTCAAAAAACAAGTGACTAAAGAAGGGCTTGAACTTAAATAAATGAAATTGAAATGAACAAAGTGAACTTTGACATTGAACTCAAGCACAGTGGACATGAGTTTGGACTTGAACTTTGCAAAACAACAAGGGGCTCGAACTGAAGATGCTCATATTGAGCCTAAACTTTATTTAAACATGTTTTGGACTAGAACTTGTGTCTTGAACTCAAAAAGACAAATGAATCCGAACTCAAGTGAACTTGAGTTTGATACTTGAACTCAACCAGAGGACTTGTGGACATGCATATGAACTTGAATTGAATAAGGTCACTTGAGACTTGTGAACTTGGTTTGAACCAAGTGAGAGGGACTCAACTTGAAAATGATATCAAAACTTTAATGGATTGTTAAAGGAATATGTCATAATTTGAACCCAAAAGAACAAATGCAAAGAACCTGATGTAGACTCAAACTTGCACTGAACTCAAAAATGACACAGAACTCAATTGATTCATAAAGAGTTCAACTTGAGTGATTATAAAAGATAAACTCAAAGATGTCAAACAATGAACTAGATTTTAATGATTTGGGAGATGCAATGATGTATCTACAATCAATAGCAGAGTTTCAATGAAATATCAAATGATCATCATACAAACATCAGTATGTAAATCTACCACATGAGATATGAGTTCTCTTCAAAGTCAACAAAGGACCCATGATATATGACATGCATTCAAATGAACATTAAATGGAGGAGTGATAAAGAATTTGATTTCTTGAAGAATAATCAAGATTTCAATGAAACTATCATCCCAATCAGAATGCAAGCGCTAAATTGAAAGGTCTCTTATGATGGTGGATAATCAATAGCATGTTCAATAAATCGCCTAGAATGGGGAATACTAAAAAGTGTGTGATGACCATGATGACGGGTCCACCATCATGTGCAACAAATATTGCAAGGGTACACAAGACTTGTAGTGAATACATAACTTGCAAATATCATCCACTCACCAAATGATGATAAAGACTCATGCAATCAAATGCTACTAGAAGGGTTTGATATGTAATAAGCAGAACAAGTCTTCATGTTTAATGGAATGTGGATATCAAACAAATGTTGAATATTAAGCCCCTACACATATTGTAAATCATCTCCAAGGCCAAAGAACTTGCACGATCTATTTATTTGCAAGTGATAAGAAGATTCGAATGAGGGTTGATTTGTGGCTAATCTCAAGGGAATCATAAACAAATCTGTCAATCCGCTTGCAATTGATTGAGGGGGGGGGGGGGGGGGGGGGGGGGGGAGCAATACACAATGAATGCAACACATCCACAAGCAGAGTGGAGAGGTCGCAAGGAAAACAGTCCGCTACTATCAATGATAGCTAATGGTTATATATCTCACAAATATATAACAGTTTTCACAAATACCGAAATACATGCAAGCAAATACATTTGTCCCATACAAGTGGAGGGATTTGGTACTCAAATGAACAAGCAAGGGTTCATATATCTCACTCAGGAGCAATGACCAGGAGATTCATGTATGAATAAAAAAGCCCGCTACAAAGAGCCTTGGATACCACTTGCTACAAAATGGGGTCTCTAATGAATGATATAATTTATTTGTGGGGGAGGTAGAGAGATCTAACTTCTCTACAAGAGACATAGTAAACACATTAGCCCGCTCATGAGTGATGACAATGGCTAAGACGTGAAAGTAACAACTCCCCTACAATTGACATTAGATATCTCATGGATACAAACAACGACTGTCACAATTACTAAAAGATGCACAAGCAAACGTAACAAATCATCAATCAACATACATGGGGATATTATTGATGAATGCAATCCATTCAGCAGTCTATGTCAATATGCATATAAAAGGTAATGAATCTACCTACAAATAACAATAGTAGAGATATTACATGGATGGTGAATCCCTTACGAGCAACATAAATTTTGTAATTGACATAGTGATTGTGCTCACAAGTCGTGGTACTGGATATTTTATAAGTATGATGAATTCTCCTACAAATATGAATGAAGAATGCAACAAAAGGCATATTCATACGAGATGCTGTAGGAAGCTTATTATATACTAAATGTGCCGTCTACAAGAATAATGCAAGGAAACTGTAGATAGCGACATCTCTTGGCAGAGGCAGGAGATTAATTAGTGCACTACGATCCACCTGCAGAAAGCAACGAGTTGTGCATGACAGTCTATATGTATAAAGCAACGAATAACTCTATTCAGAAGCTGCTATGCCACGCCACCGGATCTGCAACAATCATACGAGCAGACAGAAGGCGTGCACAAGACTATAATGCCACGCCACCGGATCCGCAACATTCATACAAGTGGACAGAAGACGTCTACAAATACTTTCAAAATATCCATGCACGTGCACCGTAGCTTGTATACACATAGGTACACAAAAGGGGTATGTCAAATCAATGAAATTTTCAAATACCCGCATGGGCCCCGGCGAGCGTGTTATTGGTACACGTGACGTCTAGGGATGTTGCGCGGGTTATTAAATTTGAATCCGATTCTCCTAAGCAGGTAAAAGGAGTAGACATGATATAATTATAAAATATCCCCCAAACACCCGCATGGGCCTCGGAGAGCGTGTTATTGGTACACATGTGACGTCTAGGGATGCTGCGCGGGTCAATAAATGAATTCTAGTTCGAACCCAATCATTCTATACAGATCAATAGGAGACGACAGAGCTCAAACCTTCAAACAAATACACAGTTGTGGCGACCGGTGTATTTGTTTTAATACATTCATATTAGGCCTTCGAGACCTATAATCAAGAGAATTCACTAATAAAGGCATAAAATCCATGAAACCTGATCCTCTGTCGACCAGTAGACAGAGTCGACAAGGTTAAATCCAGAAAATGAAAATGTCCCCAAACACCCCGATGATGGCCGTGTTGAATGTTTATCTCAACCGGAGGAGTTCACAAATATTTTCAAATCCTATCCCAAATACTCACAAAAATCCATAAAATCTAAAAATCCAAAATATTTAAAATTAAAATCTAACTATCAAACACTTGAAGCAAAATCCATCCACCCTCCGCAACAGTTTGCCGGATTGGACAAATTAAAATTTACTCTAGCTCACATAGAGCCAAATGCCTAGCGAAAATATCATTAGGATCCATTCTTAAACAATCTCCTGCCAGTAAGGACGTGGTACGTGTCCTCTAATCGATGGGTTTGCCGCCAAATGGCACCGCATGATAAACATTTATGACCCGAGGCCCTCTGAACCGAGTGGTTTTGTCGCCAAATGACACCACAAAATACCGGTTATGGCCAGAGCCAATACGTTCCTTATTGACATCAAATCCTTGATATATGAATCAATAGGATATGATCGATAGGGCACAAAGCCCTCTGTTAGCTAAGGTGGATTCAAATTTGTCCCCTTAGACAAACATTCAACCCAGGTCTACAAGGTCCCCTTGTACGAAGCAACCCATGACTGCCGACAAGGATCCTTCTGTCAGGTTGGGTCGACTACCTCCTCTGACTAAGTAGAACGGGGACCACGATGGCTCGGGACGACGGAACAATGGGATCTTGATCGGGTCTATCATCCATTCCCCCACCATCCGCTATAAGTGCAAGATGGTGCAATTTCTATTTAAATATCAAATCTTCCAACCCAAATTTCAAATCAAACACAACTCTTCAATACCCAAATCCATGCTGCTACTATATGTCAGATAACACATATGTTCTACGTATCTGATTGATGACTAGCCTTAATCGAAAGTTCTCTCTCGTGATCGGGAGGGGTAATTAACTATAGGGGCTTGCTCCTATAGGAAACCAGAACTCAGATCATAAAGTCCTCACAAAATGAGTGCGAAATCTCTGGGTAGTGTCTTATCTGCAAACCCATCTGCCTTCCAAAATTTACCCCGGAACTTAGTCCGTTAAAACTCCCTCGCCGAAAAAAAAAAGTAAAAATAATCAGCGCGGCGGGGAGGTTGGGGCCGAATTTTCGGAGCCCACAAGGGTTGAGTGCAACCATTTCTACAAATCCAGCTTTATAGCTCTCAAATTTTTCATTTGCATTGTATTTGATTGTGCTTACTGACTTATTCTCAATTATTTTTTTTCTTTTTGACAATTTTACCATCTCTGAAGTTTTGATTTTCTTTTGGGGTTCTCATTACTTCTTTCATGACTTTCAATGCTTTTTTGATTGTTCTTGGAATCTTGATATTAGTTATGTCAGTCAGAAATATTTTGTGGGAGGAGGATATATTAAGAAGTGAAATAAAGTTGGTTATTAGATATTGGGTGCATGCTTAGAATATGTTTTTCTGGTGTAGTAAGAGGTTGATATCATAATGGGTTTGAATTTTAGAGGTTGGGAAGCTGGTAACCCTATGGATTTGAATTTCAAGCTCAGATATTACCTTCATTAAATGGTGATTGATCTGCATGGATTTGGATGCCTGTGCATGACATGCTTTGGTTCATTGTTGAGCTTTTCTCTTTCTTCTTAAGTATAAATTTCGTAATGATTTAGGTTCATTAGATAGAGTTATGTTATAATTGATGTATGTGGAGGATATTATTATCTGTTGGGAAATCTTTAGATTGCTTGAGACTCTGTGGGTTGGTTGGCTAGTTGAGAGATCAAGTTTGAGGAAGCCAAAGTTGTTTTCATTCTAAGGCCTCCCTTGAAAATAATTTTTGTCACAAAATCTTTGATTTTCATGGAAGTTAATACCTTCGGAGATGAATATTTTGGAATTATGATTGTAATACTTACCCTTTTTTAACTCAAGGAGTATTCTAGGAAGATGCATTTTATGGCTCTTGGTTTAAGTTTAGTGTTTTGATGATGTTGATGGACGTAGGCAATACTCCCAAAGGATTTTAATGGAAGCAATGAGTGTTGTATGTTTGGAAAAAGTTTGATGAAGGTTTTAATAGGTGTGTTATTTTGTAATTGTTTTTTGGCAAGATAATTTATTAGGAATGTGACATTTAAGGTAGCTTTTCCTTCATAAAATTTTATAACGTTGTTTTCAAAGAGTAGTGCCCTAGTGGTTTCAGTGCCCTAGTGGTTTCAAGAAAATGATAATTATATAACCCCATTTTCTTCTGGGGTCTCAGCTTAAAAAATTCATGGATGGTGATGTTTTTGTCTAGAAAATGATAATTTGATTACAATGCATTTTTATTATCATACCTAATATATTTTATAGTAGTGTCAAATTGGGTAATGATTATTTTATGGAACATGGGAAGGATTGTACTTGCATCGGTTTACGTTTCAAGATGAGTAATTGCCTATGAAAGTAATATACCATCTAGCACTGGCGGAGGGAGGGGGTGGGGGGCACGTGCCCCCCCTAAAAATAATAAAAAAAGTTTTCCATGGAAGAGTTGTAGTGATGTTTACTAGCATTTAATATGAAAAATTGAAGATCTATCCATGCAAAATTTTTTGAAACAAATTAGGCTTTGAAATTGTTGGCAACTTTCCAATGTTTCATTGTTTATTTGCAAAGAGAGAGCATTTGATTTTTTGACCTTAATAGATGCATATCAGTTCTACTATTTAGAGAGTTGCCGGAGATGATTTGGTCACATAAAACATCGATTTTCGATGATTCGGTTAGGAAAACAGATGTATATAGATATGATTTATATTAAGCAAGTCACAAATGTAACTCGAAATATGAGCTCGAGCTCGACTCGTCTTACAAAACGAGTCGAGTCGAGCGGCTCGTCGAGCTCTTGCTCTCGTGGCAAATCCCGCTCCCGCTCTTCGCGGCGAATCCCACTCCCGTGCACTCGCTCTCGCGGCAAAGCCCGCTGCCGCGACCCTGCTCTCACGGCGAAGCCCCTCTCTTGCTCTCGCGGCGAAGCCCACTGCCACGACCCGCGACCCGCGACCTGCTCTCGCGGCGAAGACCGCTGCCGCGACCCGCTCTCATGGTGAAGCCCAGTGCCGCGACTCGCTTTTGCGGCGAAGCCCTCTTCCTCTCTTGCGGCGAAGCCCGCTGCCGCGACCCGCTCTCACGGTGAAGCCCACTGCCGCGCCCCGCTTTCACGGCGAAGCCGTTCACACTCCCGCTCTTGCGTCGAAGCCTGCTGCCGCGACCCGCTCCCGCTCTCGTGTTCGAGCTACTCGACGAGCTATCGAGTCGAGCAGTCGAGTGTTCGAGCTCGATTAGCCGTTGAGCTCGTTAACGAGTCGAGCCCGAGCCTGCTCGCGAGCCGGCTTGACTCGGATTGCACCCCTACCCGTGGCAGATTTTTATGCCTTCTAAGCTCTAAGGGCCATGTTATTTGCTTTTTTAATTTTAATCTTATAGCTCTCTTGACATCGGTAATGAGACGACAAACATAACTATTTTAATTTAAGCCCCCCCCCCCCTGAATAAAATTTCTGGCTCCGCCATTGCCTTCTTGCTCCATTGATATTAGTGATATGAGATGGTCTATAGATATTTGTGAGAATTAAAAAAAATATATTGAGATTTTTTAGTAGCTTAGGGGTAGTGTCCTATAGTGTTTGGCCATTTCACACACCTCACATTGGAATTATTCAACTTTTATTTTATTAAAATATATATGAAATATGAAATGCAGTGCACTAAAAGTTGGAAAACTTTCATGATTTGATGGAGCTGAAATTGTGCACTTACAACATTCATAATTTTCAGATAAATGTGATCAGGGTATGTGATTATCACTACTTGTTTTAGGATTGTTTAGTTCTTCTGATTCCTTAGTAGGTTCATGGATAATTTTGATATATGGATAAGATATAACAGTGGAAGGGAATGCGTTATTTTTATAGATTTCTTTCCTGTATTAGCAACAAGGGTTCATCAAATAATTTTATTTTATGGTTTCCGGGCAGGATATATTAGAAGAAAAATTTGGTTGGAAGAGTTGATCATATGATTGGTTGCTCTTGAGTTTATTCCCTAGATTTTGTTTGAATGTTTCAAATGCACCTTAGAGGTATGAAGTGGAATATTCTCCTGATTGAGCCGTAGAGAACCTTTCCATTGGTTTGTTAAGTGCTATAAAAAAGGTGCAGAGTTTCTCTATTCTTCTTACTTTACCATCTACATCTGTGGCAGGTAGGATTTAGCGTTTGCTTGGTGATGTCTAGATTGATTTTAGCATAGAGACTTGTTTTTATTATGCTGTTAAACTTCTTCTTACTCATAAGGATGGTGGGATTATTATCGATTGAAAAGGTTTGTTGAGAATAGAGAAAGGTAGCTTGAGCAATGGGATGCAGAAGATGCTCCACAAGGCACATATTAATAGAGTTAAGGTGGAAGGACTGGAAGGCTTCATAAGAAAAATGGATTTCATTACAGATAGCATGACTTGGAGGGGTGCAAAAATTTAAGTAACACATATAATTAATATTTCATGTAGTCCTCAATCGGAGAGGAGTTATAAAGCTGAACTCAGATAATTAGATGGCATGGCTAATGTGATGGTGATGATCATTATTATTTATAATGACGATGCTACTTTTGTTGAGGCTTTAACCAGTAACACATATAAACTGTTTGAATTCGGTTCTTGCAGTCTATTATTGCTGTTGTACGATAGCTGGCCTCCTACAGTTTCCTGTATTGTTGAGAAGTCTGTGCGTTGTATCCTGCTTTTGCTCTATTGCAGATACTCGTGTTTATATTAGAAAATGATGATTTATATTAATCTCTTATAACTGCGGATGGCTGAATTTCATATGATTTTGATCTGATTAAGAATTCTAAATATTTTAAAACTGATTTAGGTTACTGTTGTTTTGCAATGCTGATGTCAAATAGTTGGCATAAGGCTATTATGCTGAATTATGCTGCTGCTGCTATGCAGTTTTTTGATAGACCGGTCCCTCCTGGACTGGTCAAGCCGGTTCCTCTTGGACTTGCTGTGGTCTACAGCAGGCGGAACCCTTGCCTGCACGGTTTGGAGGGAAAACAAGGGGCTGTTATGGAATTTTGTAATGAAATCGTATGCTTTATGTATATTTTTCCCTAGGGTTCATTTTTTTCTTTCATATTTGTTTTTGCTGAAATTAGAATTCCATGGGTTGTGAGGGCTCTAGTCGGCGGCTAGGGATTTGGGAGAGTCGGATCTCCTCTCCAATAGAAGATCCAACTATATCTTGCAATAAAAAGAGTCTTAGTGTGTTCTTCTTCCCAATTTCTTATTGTTGTTCGCTGATTCTGGTTGAAATTGCATCTACTTCCTATAAAATTGGTATCGAAGCGGTGTCCTCGGCTGAAATATGCCGTACTCGTTGATTTCTGATGCTTTTATTTTTTTTTTCGGTTTTGCTGATTTTTTTGTTTGAAGACCAGACTTGATGTTTGGAGCCTAAATCCGGGTACTTATGGCAAAAAAAAAGATGTGTTGGAATGGGAGACCAGACAATCGAAATATGAAATTTCAGATTTTGAAACTCAAATTTTAGCTGTTCACGAGAAGATTGATGAGAAATTTGCCATCATGAAGGAGATAATAAAGAAGTTGCCCGAGGGCCAAACCAAAACGACGTCGCCAGAGGCGAAGGAAGCTGCCAACAGCCAAGGGCATGGGGAAAACACTAATCCGAGAAGGAGAGAAGAAGAATAAGAGGTGGAGATCATGGATAGAGAATAGAGAAACATTCCTAGGGAGGAGATAGGTCGTGAGGGGGTTGGGTATGAATGAAGATGTTGAATTTGAAAGAAGAGTTGATTATGATCGGAGGGGTGCTGATTTGGAAGGTGGGAGGATTTTGACAAAGGGTTTGGGTACGAGCGTAGAAAAGATGAGCGGGACACTTGGGAGGACTACCCACTTGAGGAATGTGAGGTTATGGAGGAAATAGGGGGAACATAGGATATCCAAGTGTAAGGAAGCTGAAGATGCCTGTTTTTGAGGGATAGGATGTACATGAGTGTATCTATAGAGTGGAAATATACTTTATTGTCAATAGGTTGACTGATGAGGAGAGATTGATGACAGCCGACCAGTTTTTGGAGGGGAAAGCATTGGCATGGTACTCATGGAGAGATATGAGGTGGCTTATATAGAGCTGGAGGAAGTTTAAGGATTTCTGTTGGAACATTTTTGAATCAGCAGGAGAGGGGACTTCTATGAGCAGTTCTCCGCTTTGACGTAGGAAGGGACAATGGCGGAGTACTGTGAGAGGTTTGAGTACCTTGCTAGCCGACTGGACCAACTTTCAGAGACTTTATTGGAGGGGAGCTTTATGAAGGGACTCAAACCAGAGATTTAGGCGGCAATTAGAGTACGAGGCTTCATGATTTGGGAGAAGCTATGGAGCTAGCCTAGTTAGTGGAGTCTCAGAAGTAGTTGGAGCGAGGGGCTAGAGGTAGCAATTCAGGATTTTCGCACAGGATGACCTTCATCTTTTTGGCATCCAATGGGCCATTTTGGGACTTCTCGCGAGATTCCGAAGGAGAAGATTGTAGTAGGGGGAACCCGAGGGAACTTCATGAAGCTTACTGAGAATGATCTACAGTAGAAGAGGGCTAAGGGTTTATGTTTTAGATGTGATGAGAGGTATACACCGTGGCATAGATGTAAGGATCGAACTCTTCAGGTTCTCACTGTCTATGATGACGAGGAAACTGAGTGAAGTGGGAGTGAGACGGTGGTGTTGGTGGAGGAAGAGCTGCATTTAGACGTGATATAGGTCTCCTTGAACTTAGTGGTGAGATTCACTCCAAATCACACATGAAAGTGAGAAGAGAGATACCAGAAAAGGAGATAGCGGCGTTGATATATAGTGGAGCTACTCACAATTTCATCTCCCAATCAGGTCGTGGACCAATTTTGGGTGAAGCTGGTGGACACAAGGTGCTACAGGGTGATGATGGGCATAGGGAAAGTGGAGACAGACAGAGTGTGTAGGGGGGCGGTTTTGACTATATAGGGAGTCTAGGTGAGGGAGGACTTCCTTCCATTGGAGTTAGTGGATTATCGATTGAGAAGCTGACCCTGAGGTATTTTGGTTCTTATGAGATATTAGAGATTAGAGCAGTCAGTGGCTTATCATACCACGCCTATACATCTGGTGTTCCACGTGCCACAGTTGAGGAGAGCTATCGGAGATCATGCATCCAGTTCCGAGTTACTCATGACATTGATTGGAGGTGGTGTTGTAATCATTGGAGTTGAAAGGGGCATGATAGTGAGGCGGAGCAAGGAAGTTGTGATATAATGGAAGAACCTATCCGACTATGACGCCACATGGGAGCCGTACGAGAGGGTGAACCAGCATTTTTCCGTCTTTCCATCTTGAGAACAAGATGGGTCTTTGGGAGGGGGGTATTATAGACCGATCTCTCTTGGATCGGTCAAGCTGGTCCATCTTGGACTGTCTGTGGTCTACAGCAGGCGGAAACCTCCCCTCCATTGATTCTTCCCTCCATTTGGGGTGGGCCCAAAGCATATTTTGAATGAGTCGGAGGGGGCGGCTAGGAAGGAAAAGCAAGGAGCTGTTTTGAGATTTTGTTATTAAATTGTATGCTTTAAATATATTTTTTCATAGGGTTCAGTTTTTTCTTTCATGCTTGTTTTTGCTGAATTAGGATTCCTTATGTTGTGTGGGCTCTAGCTGGCGACTAGGAATTTGGGAGAGCCGGATCTTCCTCTATAATTGAAGATCCAACTACATATTGCTATTTTCTTTCATATATTTACAACAAAAATAGTGTTGGTGTATTCTTCTTCCCAATTTTTTATTGCTGATCACTGATTCTGGCTGAAATTACATTTACTTCCTATCACTTCCAAATAAATATAAGCCTTCATATTTACAATCGTTTACTAGTAAATAACTACGTAGTTTTCTAATTCATGGAAATGCTTGGTTTAGGGCATATCGAGCCTTATATATTCTCAACTGGATCTACCGGTATTTTACAGAGAAATACTACAGCAGATGGATATGTAAGTTATAAATAATGGAAAACACATTTTATTTCAATTTACAAGTGTGTTATTTCTCCTTGCATCTTAATTCTCTGTTTTGCAGCCTGGATTGCAGGTATCGTCCAGACGGCACTATACATAGACTTCTTCTACTACTACTTTATAAGGTCAGCTTCTCATTATTGACAGATGCATTGTTTTATCTAATGGCCTGTTTTGTTTTCTCGAAAAAAGTACTTACACTATAAAAAAAGGGAGATTTACATACATACCACTATATAACACTCATATTACATATTTAACATCCTAAACTTAAATATTTCATTTATACCACTCAAATACTGATGTGGAACAACATGCGGTGGATTAAGATTTGCACTTGAGAAATTAATAGAAGTGATGACTTTTACCTTGCTAACAAAACTCTTTGTTTGCTCAAGTTGAGTTTAAGAATAAGACGTTGATAGATTAAGCAATGACAATAAATTACATGTAGAGATTTGAGGAGCTTTTCTAAATAACACCAAAATTTAAGTAATGCAAATAGCTAAGAATAACAAAGCCTCAAATTTAAAATCTAGATCATTCACCTTGAGGTTCGTCACTCGTTTTGAAAGTGGTGGCTAGCGGAGGAGAATCATAAGCAGGCTTAGCGATGTACTAGTAGACAAGTGATCTTGAGAGGACTCGTCGCCGGGAAAGAAGCCGGATGTGGAAGAGCGGGTGGGCGGCCGTCAATGATCCACTCGGAGTCGGGACATTGTTTGTCGATGAAGATTATGAGAGTCGGTAGGATCCGATCCAAGTAGGCTCCAACGGTATCGTCGTCGGAATCAAATCCCGCGTCGAAGAATGGCGATCGTTGGATGTCGAGGTTGCCGTGAGCGTCGAACACAATTCCCCATTCAAGCTCGGGGTCCGCCATGCATGGTGGGAGTGCGTGGGGAGGACAAAGAGGGGAGATGAGAGCAAGACGTGAGCAAGAGGAGGGAGGAGGATCACGGGTTGGAGAGGGCTAGGGGCGGGTGGAGCTATGGGGGGGGGAGTTTGAAATTTGAAATTTAATTCAGATTTCTAAAATTGGCAAACTCTTAATTTCAATTTCAAAAATTTTGAATTTGAAATTATGATTAGGAGGGAAGGAATTAAAGGTGCAATTAAGAAAATTAATAGGGGAGAAGGAGAGAGAGGGGGCCGGTTATAAAAAGGGGTGATGTGGCTTTAGGTTTTGAGTAGGTGGGGACCATATAGGATTAAATTAATATAATTAAAATTCTGATTTAATTTCAGAATTAATTATATTAAGTAACTCCTAAACTCATATGACAATAGGAGGGAATTGAAATTTGAATTTCAAATCAAGTGTAACTCCCATTAATTTACTTTCCAAGTTTGCTTGGGTTCTATTAAGAAAGTAATTAGGAAGGGAAAAATTCAAATTTCACAAGGGTGGAAAGAGGGGAAGGAGGCGGCGGCAATGGGGGAACCGGCGGGCTGGTGGGCGGACCAAGGGCTGCTGGCTGGCGGGTTGAGGAGCTGCAGGCCGACGGCCTGGGCTGTTCAGGAGGACCGGCGGTAGGGAGCAAGGGAGGAGAGATTTTAGGGAGAATTTCTAGGGATCCAAGGAACTAGAATCCAATTTCCCACAAGTTCTTCAATCCGAAACTCCACAACGATGATTTGAACAAGAGAAGGATGAAAATATAAGGAAAAGAAAACCTAGAACTCACAAAGAGATCTAGCTTCTCCTACGAATTCACTAAGAGATCGTGGAGGTTTGCACTCACAAAGAGAACATGGAATATCAAATTTTCATTCATCAAAAGCTACACTATTACATAGAAAAATGACCATATAAATAGGCTTCAAAATGACAAGGAAAACAAAAGACTAAAATGCCCCTTGGGCTACAATAGCGACCAAATACCCATAAGGGCTAAAACGGAAAAACATAAAATAAAAATAGACTACTACATAAAATGATGAAAATACAGATCATGATCGTGGCCGTCGATCTCCGGCATTGGCGATGGTACATGTGTCGAAATCTGATGTCCTCATCATTCTCCCCTGGAGGGAGAAAACTCGACCCCGTCGAGTGAGTGTCTCTAGAAGCCTCGTACCACTCCAGCAAGTCTGGGTCCAATCTCTGTAGCTCATCTCGGTCGATCCACACGATCTCCGTCTCCGGCTATCCTGCCCATTGAACCAAGTACCTTTGGCGACCACCGTCTTTAGTAGAAATGATTTCATCGCTAAGTAATGCCTCAATCCTCTCCGTAGTAGGTAAAGTGGGAAATTTTGGGAGTGGAGGTAGGCTGGGGATCTCACCAGGTGGGGACTCACAAGGCTCATCAAGTAAGGAGTTGGGTGGATTAAACTCTGGACCCTCATAGGTTAAAGGTCTTCAATGTTAAAAGTGGGGCTAAAGTTAAAACCTTCGGGAAGGTCTAGCACATAAGCATTACTGTTTATTTTAGAAATTATTCTGAAAGGTCCCGCGCTTCTCACGTGTAATTTCTTAACGGTCCCTTGTGAGAACCGCTCCGGACGAATCCGAACCATCACATAATCTCCTACTTCAAATTCTTTGAACCTTCTCTTGAGGTCCACATTGAGTTTATAGTTAGCATTACTTAATTCAATCCTTTTATTAATTTCTTTGTGCAATTCTTGTAAATGCGATGCAAATGCTGATGTGACAAACCCGATGTGCCTGATGAATAACAAGACTTTGGGCTTACACCAAAGCTTTAAACAGAGACAAACTTGACAGGAAACGAACATGCAAACACACAGACTCACAAGCACACATAGATAAGCGTAGCAATGGGTTAAACCTAAAATGAGGGGACTTAAAGTTTCCAAATTTAAGGGAATTGGTTTAGGGGGAGCAATAAAGACCTCCTTATCTACTAAGGCACTTCCATATAAAGTTTCAGCTAGTGTCGAGGTTAGTCCCCTAGGGGTAGCAGTGTAATCTATCAAATTCATCCAAGTAGGATAGAAGTGGTCCTGATAAGGGTAGGGTGAGGCTATAACGGGCAAAATGTAGGAATCAGGAATAAAATAAGATGATTGGTCTTGACTCACATCCATAAAGGGGTAGCCCATAGACTCGTCAGCCAGCATGGGACTTATGAGATGGGGAAAAGTTCCTGGGACATCTGTGGGTACAACAGTAAGAGAGAAATCCGGAATGACACACTCGATCAAATATAAATCCAAAGGGGTAGCTCCAAAGTTAGACTCTAATGAGACAAAAGAAGGCTCATTATTCAAATTAGGCCCAAAGAATTTCAGACTCAAAGCACCGTCTTCCGAAGTAGAATCAGGTTTAGTTTTAACCCTAAGATCAGTAGGTTCCGTTTCACTTGAATCAGGTGACAAGTTCGATTGACTTACATCCATCTCTAGATTAGCTGAGTCGCCATCAGAATTAAATCAGAATTATTCGGATTCATCTCAGTAATTAAATTAGAATCTTCCGATTTTAATTTCATTGTGTTCAAGATCAGATCAGTTTCTTTCGGAATTAAATTAATATCGTCAAGGCAGACCTTATCCAAAGGGATATCGTTAATGAGATTAGACTCAAGAGGGTCTAAGGTCTCAAGGTTAAAAGGTTCTAGACCTCCTAAATCAGGGTTTAAGTCAGGCAGGGGGTCTAACTCAATCACTTCAGTTTCATCTTCAAAGAAGTCTTCTTCATTAGTGACATCTCTAGCATCCACGAAATGGATGCACTCAGTCTCAGGTTCCGGGAAACTCTTCATCTTAATGTTTTCCTTTATTAAAATCGCACTTGTAGGGTCAAGGACTGGGGAGGCTAGAGGTTGACTGGGACGGCTAGAAGTAGGTCCAAGTGGGGAGTCATAAAAGATTGGTCTAACAGAAGGCCCAGTAGAGGGTCGGCCACCATGGTTAGGTGAAGACCTATAGGGTGGGGCAGCAACCCTGATGTTACTAACATATGGGTGACCATAAGTAGGGGAAAGGTATTTCAATCCAAGTTCTCGTCTCATGTTTTTCCAATCGGAGGTGGGGTATTCGCCACGAGATTCTTTATGATCTTCTAACCTCATCCAAAATTGGAGAGCACTACCGCTCAGGTGTGACCTAGCAATGCTAAACTGGCGAGAATTAGGGATTTCATGCGATTCAAAATAGTCCTCTAATTGTCTAACCCATTCCCTAAAGTAGTAAGGGTCCGAGGAACCATCAAAGGTGGGTAGACGGTAATGTGGCTCAAAGTGAGTTCGTTGTGGCTTAAACTCGGTTCTAGGTTGAAAAGCAGAGTGGGACACATAATTCGAGTGGGGATAGTCAACAGGTTTCTCCGTCATAATTCTAGTCATAGTGCCCACTAGGTTAACGATGTCATCTAAACTCTTTTGGAGTCTTATCGGGTCCATTGGGAAGCGTCAAGTGACACTCAAGGATGATTGGGTGTAAGGGACAATACTCTACGAGGAGGAAACATAACTATGACTTACTATAAAGTGCAGGAAAATAATGGGCAGCAAGCTACAAAGGTGGTTTAAGTAATCTAGGCAGTTAGGAAGGTGGTGAAGTTAAGGACAGCACCTAAACTTGAAGAAAACAAGCTTCTAACGCCGCTAAACGGTGCAGTTCATGAGTGGACAGCAAATTGCAGCTGTGGGAGAAGTTGTCCAAGCAATTAGGTTAACGTCTAGGGTGAGGACAGCACTTACAACTAAGGTAGGAAGCTCCTAAGGCTCCTATATGCTGCTGGAATGCTATGGACATGAACCTAACACAATGACTCAAGTTGGCTAAGTGTTTGGGACAGGTTGGGAAGGTTAGACAGCAACTTGTTAAAAGTTTAGGGTCACCTAAATGTCCCTAAATATTGCAGGAAAAGATCTGGACAGCAAGTATTTCAAGTGTAGCAAGTGACCTAAACACTGAGATGAGGTGGCAAGACTAAGACTTAACTTGGGTGATGAACTAAACTTGCTTATTATGACAACAACATGCAGAAAATATTATGGACAGCAAAATAAAATAGGAAATACTTATGAAATAAGTAATGGTATGCATGCAAATGAGCCACACAAATGATAACTAACTTCCTAGGAACTTCTAGCACAAGTAAAGCATGCTAGCCATGCTCTGATACCAAGATGATGTGGAACAACATGCGGTGGATTAAGAATTGCACTTGAGAAATTAATAGAAGTGATGACTTTTACCTTGCTACCAAAACTCTTTGTTTGCTCAAGTTGAATTTAAGAATAAGACGTTGATAGATTAAGCAATGACAATAAATTACATGTAGAGATTTGAGGAGCTTTTCTAAATAACACCAAAATTTAAGTAATGCAAATAGCTAAGAATAACAAAGCCTCAAATTTAAAATCTAGATCATTCACCTTGAGGTCCGTCACTCGTTTTGAAAGTGGTGGCTAGCGGAGGAGAATCGTAAGCAGGCTTAGCGATGCTACTAGTAGACAAGTGATCTTGAGAGGACTCGTCGCCGGGAAAGAAGCCGGATGTGGAGGAGCGGGTGGGCGGCCGTCAATGATCCACTCGGAGTCGGGACGTTGTTTGTCGATGACGATTATGAGAGTCGGTAGGATCCGATCCAAGTAGGCTCCAACGATATCGTCGTCGGAATCAAATCCCGCGTTGAAGAACGGCGATCGTTGGATGTCAAGGTTGCCATGAGTGTCGAACACAATTCCCCATTCAAGCTCGGGGTCCGCCATGCATGGTGGGAGTGCGTGGGGAGGACAAAGAGGGGAGATGAGAGCAAGCCGTGAGCAAGAGGAGGGAGGAGGATCACGGGTTGGAGAGGGCTAGGGGTGGGTGGAGCTATGGGGGGGGGGGGGGAGTTTGAAATCTGAAATTTAATTCAGATTTCTAAAATTGGCAAACTCTTAATTTCAATTTCAAAAATTTTGAATTTGAAATTATGATTAGGAGGGAATGAATTAAAGGTGCAATTAAGAAAATTAATAGGGGAGAAGGAGAGAGAGGGGGCCGGTTATAAAAAGGGGTGATGTGGCTTTAGGTTTTGAGTAGGTGGGGACCATATAGGATTAAATTAATATAATTAAAATTCTGATTTTAATTTCAGAATTAATTATATTAAGTAACTCCTAAACTCATATGACAATAGGAGGGAATTGAAATTTGAATTTCAAATCAAGTGTAACTCCCATTAATTTACTTTCCAAGTTTGCTTGGGTTCTATTAAGAAAGTAATTAGGAAGGGAAAAATTCAAATTTCATGAGGGTGGAAAGAGGGGAAGGAGGCGGCGGCAATGGGGGAACCGGCGGGCTGGTGGGCTGACCAAAGGCTGCTGGCCGGCGGGTTGAGGAGCTGCAGGCCGACGGCCTGGGCTGTTTAGGAGGACCGGCGGTAGGGAGCAAGGGAGGAGAGATTTTAGGGAGAATTTCTAGGGATCCAAGGAACTAGAATCCAATTTCCCACAAGTCTCTTCAATCCAAAACTCCACAACGATGATTTGAACAAGAGAAGGACGAAAATATAAGGAAAAGAAAACCTAAAACTCATAAAGAGATATAGCTTCTCCTACGAACTCACTAAGAGATTGTGGAGATTTGCACTCACAAAGAGAATATGGAATATCAAATTTTCATTCATCAAAAACTACACTATTACATAGAAAAATGACCATATAAATAGGCCTCAAAATGACAAGGAAAACAAAAGACTAAAATGCCCCTTGGGCTACAATAGCGACCAAATACCCATAAGGGCAAAAACGGAAAAACATAAAATAAAAATAGACTACTACATAAAATGATGAAAATACAGATCATGATCGTGGCCGTCGATCTCCGGCGTCGGCGAAGGTACACGTGTCGAAATCTGATGTCCTCATCAAATACAAACCTAAAATCAAAAATACCACTCAGTAGTCACATAACCTCACTCCGTTTGTTTCGTCCCGCCTGAGCAGTTCTTTCCCGCGAAAGCTGCATCAATCCCTAACCACTCAAGGTGCTTCCATGCTCCTCTGGTTCCTCCCGCAAAAGCTGCATCAAGCCATAATAATGGTTCTGTTAAACCGACAGACAAGTAAAAATCTCACCCATCCACTATTATGCTTCAATATATCTACAGTTCGTCTATCCGCACGATTAAACAAGCAGATTGCAAGTAACAGATGTAACTTTTGCAAGAAGACAAAGTTAATAGCTAACAGATGTAAATATATGATACTAGAAGCAAGATGAGATGAACAAACTCATGCACACCAAAGCCTGCGGTGAAGAAAGTGACACGCCGGGAAAAGGGATTTCAGCGAGATAGAAATGAAATGCTGTCGCAGAAAGCACGATCGGAAAGTTGTCGCAGGAGGCAGGAATGTCACGCTTGGTCCAGGAAGAAGGCTGGATGGTACGCACGCGGGAAGCGGGGTGTCATCCGGGAAGGAATAACGGCGTGATGTCCAAATACATGGAGTGGTATTTTTGATTTTATGTTTGTGTTTGAGTGACATAAATGATATATTTAAGTTTATGTTGTTAAATATATAATATAAGTGTTATATAGTGGTATGTATGTAAATCCCCTAAAAAAAATCAAATTCTTGATTTGATTGGGTGGAATTTCTGGCCTCTGAAAGCTGATATTCAGTTTGGCATATAATGCAAGTCTATTTAAAACTTTTTAGTCTCTGAAGCCCAAATTCTCTCCCAGCAATTGAATGGGCTGTAAGTTGGCCGATTGAAGTTTATGACTTATTTGTATTTTTCTCCTCTGCAGTTGGAAAAACAACGAAAAACTTAAGCTTCCAGAATGATCTAAATGGCGGAGATTTATGGTTCTTTGCAACAATACATTGGCGTACTCAACAGTTTGTTGGTTTCTACATCTAACATTATTCTCATAAGCTATTTTGATGAATCTGTGATTCTGCTAACTCTACTGGACATTTTTGATACCTGCAGCTGATTTGCGATTGTGAATGTATCCACATATAGCTTTTTTAATACTTCAGTCCTTTCCTTATTGTGTTCTAGCTAGATATCCTCCCTTCACTAAAAGTGTTTACTTTATAAAACTTCGGAATAGCAGCAGTAATCTTCTGTTTAGATTCGTATTCATTGTCGTTATTATCTCATAAAGTGCTTAATCTTGTATTAGCTAAATTACTGACCGTTTGATCATTCAAAAGTGTATTCATTTAACTCTTCTGGTTTCAAGCAATTTTGTGTCCTTTGGGAAGTAACATTTGATAATTATATACCCAATGCTTTGATGCTTTAAACCGGCACAGTACCTGAAAATTGTCCTAAAAAAATAGCTAAGCAGTAAGCTCTTAAATGGGAAAAATTATTCCGTGCGGACGTAGAACGCCGTTCGGAGATCAACTAAAATGTGTCCGAAAAAATAGCAAAGCGTTAAGCTCTTAAATGGGAAAAATTATTCTGTGCGGAGACCGAACGCATAACGAACGTCCTCCGGAGTCCACTTAGAATGCGTCATATCATCCCTTCGCTTGATACCGTGGCTCGGTACTGCTCAGTACCGTGGCCCGGTACGGTTGACGTGACTGCACCTGATTCGCCTCCGAAGTTGAGCTGCGTTTGGCCTCCGCAAAGAATAATTTCTCCTTAAATGGTGTACCACTCCATACATCTGAAGGTTCTCTTCTCTCCTGAGTCTTGTATATACACATGATGTCTTCAATATGCTTAAAACTTCTATTCTTTTTGGTCAATAAGTTAGGCTATAAAGTAGATTCTTTTTACACTGCTTTGTTGTATAATGCCGAGTGTTATTCATTTCAGTTTCAGACCTGATATGTTACAATAGGGAATGCTTTAAAGTTCATTCGGTGGTAGCATTTGTCTTATTACTTTAAATAAATGCTGCTGTCAGCCTTTCGTGCTGGCTGTGACTGTGAGCCCATGACGAGTTTGGTCTCATTTGTTTTAAGAAGCCTGAAATTAAGCTAAAGTGTAAATAAATGAAATATTATGACCTCTTATATAGGGCAAAGATGTCAAATGCTGTTTAGAGATTAATCAGAATTTGTCATGTCACCCTCTCTCAGTACAGTGGTTCGGTACTGCTAATATGACTCATTTTGATTGATTTCCGGATGATGAACTGTGCTCGGTCGGAGTCCATGGTCGGAGCAGGAGAAATATTAGTCACATAAAAGGTGTTATAATTTAGGTTTTGTTTTGAAAAAATTTAATACTAAAAATCTATTATTAAAAAGTCTTCTATCTTATTAATTGATTTATTCTCTATAAAAATCATTTTATGATATTCTGCAGGTGAAATTAATGATTTTTAAAATTAAATTATGAAAAAAAAAATATAAATTCAAATTGTATTTTTTTAATATCCAAAAATATTATGGAGGAAACTGAAGTGTTAGCTGGTACACAGCTGTCTCTTTATTCTTTCTAGTTCGGACAGTTCTGACGGTTCCATGCACCCAACCAGCCGTTTCACTAAACGGAAACGGCGGAATACATTTCCATATCGTAGTGGGTGACACCCAAATGTAAAAGGCTGTCGGTCCATCTTTTATGTGATTCCATGTGGGTGCAGTTTTGGGTTTGAGTTCCACGTGCTTCCACATCATCGTGTTGGGAACAACAAAACTGTGGTCAAATGGCGATATGACCCTTCTTCATTTACTTCTCCAATGGAGCATGAATTCTAGAGACTTCGCAGAGCGGGGCATTTGTTTTAATATTGCCTGTACTGAGGGGTGTTATAGGAATTTCGTACCTCATTATTGGACATAACTGGAAATGGCTTTTTAATTCCCGATGCCGCGTTTCTAGGCGACCCCCGCAATGCTCTGCCTTCTTCCCTTCCCGCGCTGCGTTGTCCGCTGAAACCCTTCATTAGCCCCCGCGAGATTTTCTTTCTGGATTCTTTGGCATCTTTGCGCCGGCTGTGAGCAGCTTAGACCATCGAATCGAGCTCCTGACTTGATCAATTTGTTGTTTGCTAGAGGGCAAGTAATGCGGCGATCGAGGGAGGAAGTTTGATGGATATGTCAGAAGGATAGAGGAGAAACAAAACCGCTTTCGTCAGGTTAGTTATTGCTTCCGATGCTCTCTCAATGATTTAATCGAACTTCTTATGAATTCAATGGAAACCGCGTCTTGAACTATCGGGGTTAATAAAATCTAACGCTTACTAGCTCTTATTTTGATGAACTTGCGTCGAGTAAGTAGTCTTTCTTACTATTTCGCTCTGCTATTAGTTGCTGATTTCGATCGCTGTTCATTACGGCTTTGCCATATGAAACCTCTTAGGGAGTTTATGTTCTGCTACGTTATCACGTGGGATTTGAATGTGTCTCGATGCCTTGGAATAGTTATTGGATTGTCGACGAATTCGCTTGATTATACTGAAGTGATCAATTTCAAAGCATGATGTGAAGCAGTTTTTATAAAAGTTCTTACGAGGACAACAGCTGGTGCTAGGGATCTATTTTGGCGTATGCTTTTAGGACTTGTTTAATTGGACTTCTGTTTCGCATAGAGGTCTGTTATTTTAGTTGTTTTCAATGGAGCTAAATTTTTAATAGGATATACATGTAAATCTATAGGGATGAGATTTCAGAAACATGTGAGGGTGTGCACTTGCTGAATCTGAGTCGGCAAGTTTTTGTTTTTTTTTTCTCTTAAACATGGTTAGAAAGCTGCGATTGAAGACTTATTTCAAAGCAGTTTCGAAGCAAACTTACAGAAAATCATTACTAATATTGTGCTCATTGACGTGGGGTATATTATTTTTCTTAGCTGCTACAATAAGCGGTTAAAAAGTTTAATCAAATGAACTCTCGAGGTTTCTTCCATTTCAGCTGGTCAATAGCTCCCCTAGTTGGTCTTCTTTAATTTTTTTTTCCATAGCGAAATTTCTATTGATTGGTCCACTTAAGGATCATTCCATTCATTCATTCTTTTTCTGGATGATTCATTCTCATTCTCTCCCTTATTTGGTCCTCTCAGTGTTTAATACTTTAATTGATGTCCAAACAAAATGGAGCCAAATGTTTGTTTTTTAATGGATTTATTGGAGGAGTGTTCATATTTGACTAAACTGCTCCATCCGCCAAATGACCAGTCTAAATGGTGAAATTATTAGGCACGAACAGCTGGAGGTTGTACAAAACTTGTGTAGACTTTGAGGTCCGGCATTGTTTGTGTTTTACCATGTAATTATTTAATATTATACATATTATATTGTAAACAAATAATAATTTATCATTTAATATATGTTATTTTAGTATAAATAATAAATTTCATCATTATTATTATATTATTATCATAAGTATTGTGTTATGTAATAGACATATAAATTGTAGGATTTGTAACTAAGTGTGCAGCTCAGCTTGATCTGGTGGTTGGGTGGAGGGCCTTTTTTCTAGCCTCGTGTGGCACAACATTAAATAGATAAGTAGAAGTTTCTGCTTTTATAGAGAAGATATAAATACATAATAGTGAATAAGTACAATGTACAGCTTGCAAAGTTGAACTTGCACGGGGAAACCCAAATAAAAAAAAGCTATAGTTGCTTATTGTTTTATGTTTTATTATTTTTTTTAATTTTCATTTTGCCTCTCGAGGTAAAAATGTTAAAACATAAAGCTTCGATTTATTGGTATCTTATGCGTATGGGCTTTCTATTGTCTTGTTACTGCCACTGGCGACTTATGACTGTAGCTTTGGCCTTCAAAGCCATGTTTTTCTAACATGATTAGTGCATGGGGCCCGCTCGTACAAGTTTTTTTTGTTTTACCATCATCTAACTTCCCAGATCAGCCGTTCAACATTTCTTTCAATACAACATCTTATTAATGCGGTATAGATATAGGGGACTAAAAAGGCTTGTTTAGTTGAAGCTTTATAGGATTCAACTATCTTTTAAAATCTTTCTTGTTGTTAGGTTGATATGGAATTAAAGCCAAGAAATTTATTTGTTGTTTAGGGTTTAGAAATGAACAAATTTACGGCATGAATATGCTCCCATGCAATGCCAACATGGATTGTTATTGCCCGGTGCGAGTCTTGGCCATGAGTAATTATTGTGCCCGGACAACGAACGGGTTCAGAGACCAATAATAAAGCGCCACGTCACTTGGGTGCTCGGTACCGAGCACTCGGTATCGCTCGGTATTTGTCCCGATTTTCAATTTTTTGTCCGGACATAATAACTTTTCCTTGACCATAGGAGGCTGAGTTACAGTGTTAATGCGGTGCGGGTTGAGCGTTGGGAGGTCTAAAATGGGTGGAGGGTTGAGGTTACAATATGATCACATAAATCACATTATCAATGGGGTCTACCTGCTACAGTGTGGTCGAGCATAACCATAGGCAGGGATGTCGAAGTGCATTGGTGGGGTCAAGCATTGCTGAAGGCAGGGACGATGCTATGTGGGGATTAATTATTCTGTGCGGGCGTTGAACGCCGTCTGAAGACCAACCAGAATGCGCCACATCGCCCCTTCACTCGGTACTGTTGATGTGGCGCATTCTGGTTGGTCTCTGGATGACGTTTTGCATCTGATCTCTACAAAAAATAATCTCTCCTATGTGGGGGATAGGTCAAGCGTTGCTCAACATGGGGACAATGTGGTGCGGGAGAGGGGTTGAACTTTGAGGTCATTATAGCGACCATAGAGATTGCATCGATGTCCATGCAGTGCGTTGACATCACCAAATGTGAGGATCAAGTTTTGACTTTATTTGGATGAATTTGAAATGCACATAAAATAGCTTAACATTGATAAGTCAAATTTGCCAAAATTTTATGCTGTATTTGTTTTATTTAAATCAAATATATGAATATTGAAAATCTTTGCTTTCCTTTTTTAACTTTACACTTAATATAGTACAAATAACAGCTAAGAATATTTTCTTTTGAGCTTAGTTCGTGATGCAAAATATTTCCCCATTGACTTAAAATACGGATTCTATTTTAAGAACATAAACTACGAATTTGGAGAATATGTCTTCGTTCAAAATTTAATTAAGTCAACACAACAAAATAGGATTCAGATTTGACCGAGATAAAGAACTTGCATTGTAAAATATGACAACAGAAATATGTCTTACTCAGGATGATGACAACAATTTTTAGCTAAATGATGGTGGCTGCATTGACTCTTTGGCTATTGGCGTGTCGGACAGATGGGGGTATAGCTGTGATCAATGGTTCTTATTTATGGTGACTACAGTCGTTGACCATTTTGACTTTGATAAGCAAATGGTATGAAAGTCGTGACAACACGTGGCCAGCAATAACAACAACAAGAGATGATACCAATGGCAATGATAGCAAGCGATAGCATGAGATGCATTAACCAACGACATCTGATGCAATATGGCTAAATTAGTTTATAAATATTATAAGAACACCGAAGGGGGATTAGTTTAGAGAGAATTTGATTTAAATGAGATTATAGGCTTTGGCAAGCTTGATTTGAATTTTTTTTTATCTCCAACTTTATGTGTCTCTACAACTCAACAATAATGAATAAGATTATAACCATTATATAGTCTGGTTTTGTGCAACTCAGGATTAAGGTTGGACGTGGAGTCAGATTACTTTTTATGACTTAGCTGCCCAAAGAATTTGGGGAAGATAAGGAGGTTGCAGGGTTTCGTAAGAGCTTAAGACTTTGTTTAGGATGTCTTTCTTACTACTTCTTAAAACAACTTTTTAGTACATAAATTAAACTTTTTCTTAAGACTTTGTTTAGGATGTCTTTCTTACTGCTTCTTAAAACAATTTTTTAGTACATAAATTAAACTTTTTTATTAAAAAACTGTTTTAAGAAGCGGTAAGAAAGTCATCCCAAACGAAGTCTAAGAGCTGGCTGTAGAGCTGTTTAATAAGTTGTTTTTTTTGGAAAGTAGGCTTGAGTATTATAATTTCTTTTAACTAGTCAGAGGTATTATACTCTAGTAGATCTGGATTGGTGAAAATTAAAATTATGTTTTTTGGGGGGAATTTAGGCCAAAGCCATTCATTGATAAAAAATAATAATTACAAGAGAGTTGGGGAAAGTTATAATGAAAAAGCAGTAGGGGGAAAGTTATAATGAGAGAGCAGTAAGTAAAAATGCTTGGTGATGCCCAAAAAAATGCTTGCAATAATAAGAGAGTAAATGACATTAAAGAATGGAAAACATGACTCAAAATTACCAAAAAAAATTTGACACAAAAAATTAGTCTAGGAAGAATAAAAAAGTACTGCGTGATTGCTCGAAGATCAAGGCCCAAGGTAATGTTACTCCCATTCCATTTAGCTCTAATAACTTCCAAGATAACAAGTTTAGAGAGCCTGATAAGTAGTCAAGTTATCATATTTCTTGTTGTTTTCTTTCATGTCATGAAGTAAATGATACAGAAAGTACTGAAGTAATAAATCTATTTATCAGAGTGCGAAAAGTGCTGAATATCATGAATGTATTCCAAAAATTAAGTCAAATTTATTTTCAGAAGAAAAGAGACGAGAAAAGGTATAATGCAATATAGATGATAAAAAGTAAATTCACATTCAAACAACAATTTATTTAATATTTTCATCTTCATTGAAAAGAACAAGCGTTTATCTGAACGTTTACAGACAAGCAAATTATGTATAGTTTTAAGGCCCCTAATGAAGGCAAGCCAAACGTTGACCGAAAATAGTAAGGGCAATCATGCAAACCTATCTACAAGAAATAGAAGCAGAAGCAGTGTAATATTTCTTGGATAGCAATACTTTTCTTTCCAACATTTAGCAACAAGCCCACAATGATTTAAGAAATGACAAACAAGAGAACATATGTAAGTGAGAGAGAAAGCAGGGAGGGGGGTTTGGCTTGTAAGTTTGTGTCCAAGATCTCATGTGAAGTTTTCTAACAACGACGTCTTCATGAAAAGGGGAACGGGCGGATAGTTTATTAATATTCTTAATGAAGGCTTTAGATAAAACAACATTATGAATCCCCAAGCTATGGTATTCAAAACAGCGAACCTTAGGTATTGAAGTCTTTTGTAAAAATTAGCAGAAAGCATAGAAATCATGATTGAACACGTCAGGCCTAAGGCTGCGACGATGTGATTGAAAACCAGTGTTTCATTTCAACAATTTGATTAGATAGCTACTTTTTTTTAAAAAAAATTCTGATGATAAATATTTTGTTTTTTATTTTGTACTATTGAAAATTTTTATCTTTAATTTTAATTAAATATTTGATATCAGGAGACAATTAGTGATGCCCTCGTCTTAATCCAAAGTTTGCGCTGTTGCAAAGTAATTAATAAATCAAGCCCAACAGCCTACGGAAGACGGAGTGATTTAATATAGACATCATGAAGTAACTGGCTGCTGATCCCTTTTTTGGCTTTTCCAATTAAGCCTATGCAAATTATTTTTTTTTGTGGGGAAAAATTGGCTTTGGATTAAATTGAGATAAATATAATCATATTCAATAATTTTAAATCTCGTCCTATGTAAAATTTGTGTAGGATATCAATGACTCAAAACACTGTTGAGGTTTTGCTAGGAATCTAATAAAAACATCTGAACAGCGCTCATCATGAAAATGTGGGGAAAAAATCGCGAATCACATGTGATTGGAAATTTTCTTAAATCACAATATTTTCAAAAGTTGAGTCATCTATTTTGGACTGGATAGGTATAAACTGAAACCAAAATTCTTTGTTTTGAACTGTATGTTGAATACAATTTTGTTTGTGAATTATGTTAAATTATATTGAAAATATTGAGTGAAAAAAAGAGCAGGAAAGAGCCAAGAATTTAATTATGTGAAATCCTAAGATTTCTTTACAATGAATTTTAGCATTCATTGACTTTCTATTTATGAATTTGGCTTAGGACTTGAGTGGCATAAAATTAGATACATATATGATTATATAAAAATTAATATATATATATATATATATATATATATATAAATATAATTAGAATGTCTGATTAGATTATATGGACTTTAAACCTCATAAAATTTTTGGCTAAACATGTATGGGTAATGGGTGGATTGATATAACCAAGTAGCTGATCATTACTGCAAAGGAAGAGTTCATAGTGTGGTTGTCTACTTGATACGAGGTTATTTGTATATTTTGTTACCATTGATCTCAGACCGAAAAAATGGGGTTGACTAAATTTGAAATGAGTTGACTTGTCTTAAAACCGGATAGCTTGTTCGCTTGGTTTGGATTAGTTTTTTTGAATATTTGGCTGGAAACTAGTTGATTAGAGAACAGTTAATTAAGAAGTTTCTTTATTAAAAAATTAAAATATATTATTTATCTACTAATTATCTTTTAATTAAATGCCTACCTTGAAAATGCATTTGCACATCCGATTTTCTCTCTTATTTTTACATTAAAATTGATTTCATTCAACGTCAACAGTTAACTAATATCTTAACAAACCCCTGCAGAATTAATTTATAACTAATTAATCTTAGAATGTCATCGATCCAAATATTGATACAACTTAGGTAGTACTTTCATATTTGTGTACGCAATCTCCATAGTCCACCGAACCGAACAGCGACTGGCAAAATTTTCCTCTTATTTAATTTTAATTAAAGCACTAACGGTAGAGAGCATATCATACATTATGATTATAATACTACGCATATATACATATATATATATATATAGTAAGAATATTTTTATTTTTTTACTTTAATTGTAAAATTATTTAGTTCAAAGCTGAGAACAACAGGAATCCTTCTTCTCAAGCTCTCGCCTTATTAACTCGTATCTTTACGGCCTTCCCTACAACAGAACTGAACCAAAAATGGAAACCAAGAAATCAGCGCCGGCCGCTAGACTCGGCGCATTAACGAGGACGGTCACGAAGATCCTTAGATTCCGGCGGGGTGCCACGGACTCCGGCGTACACAATGAAGGCAACGACAACCAGAAGCTTAAATCCAATCTCGCTGAATACCAATCCGGGTTCATAGACTCTCTTATTTCCACCGATGGCAAAGCTAAGGTCAAGCCTCAGCTGGAAGAACCGGGCAGCACCAGCAGCAGTAGCAGCTGCAGAAATGAGCTAGACATGGAGTCCCTCCTGGCCAACATATTCGCCGGCGTTTCCGCCATTAAGGCTGCTTATGCTCAGCTCCAGGTCGCCGAATCACCATACGATCCAGATACCATTCAAGCATCAGACCAGACTGTTGTCTCCGAGCTCAAGCACTTATCCAACCTGAAACAATCTTATCTCAAGAAGCAGCAATTAGAAGCCATGTCGCCGGTCGACTCCCAACTTCTATCGCCGCAGCTACAGGAGCAGCGAAACCTCCTCAAAACTTACCAAATCACCACCCGGAAGCTGGAGTCCATTCTCCATCATAAGGACGCTGAGATCAAGTTCCTTCAAGCCCAACTCCTTGATTCCGCCCGCTTCAACCGCTCCCTCGAGTCCAAGCTCCGCCTCCGCCCTCGCCGTACTCTTTCCCTTGAGAATCTCCATCAGTCCTTACCCGATCCGAAGAACTTCATTTCCATTCTACGTTTGGCTGTGAAGTCGGTTAGGACTTTCGTCAAACAGATGGTGCGCGAAATGGAATACGCCGGTTGGGATTTGGAAACCGCCGCCGGAGTCATTCAACCGGTTGTGAGAGGTAAGTCGGAGCACTGGACTCACGCTTTCGAATCTTTCGTCTGCCGGTGTATTTTTTCAGACTTCCAGCATCGCGATTTCGGCATTTCGTTGGATGGGCGGTCGTCGCTGGATCGCCGGAGATTCTTCCAGGAGTTCCTCGAGTTGAGTTCGGGAAAGCTGGTGGAGGCAAAAGGAGCGGAGCTAGGGAAGTTCATTAGAACGAAATATCTTAGCTTGGTGCACCCAAAGATGGAGGCTTCCTTCTTCGGGGACCTTAGTCGGAGGGCGGCCATAAGCTCCGACCGAGGGTTTCCGGACTCGGAGGAGTTCTTCGCAGTGTTCGCTGAAATGGCAAAGAGAGTCTGGCTTCTTCACCGCCTCTACTTCTCTTATGGACCTGAGGTGGAGGCAGCCATTTTCCAGGTAAAGAGAGGCTGCCGTTTCTCAGAGGTTTATATGGAGAGCGTCACCTCTTCTCCGGTGAATTTTCCGGCCACCTCGCCGTCAGGTTTACCTGTTGCGTTCACCGTGGCGCCCGGTTTCAGGGTGGGGAAAACTTTGATCCAGTGCAAGGTTTACGTATCGGAAGAAGGGAAGCTAAATGGACGGTCCAGATGATTTCTGGATTCGGCGTCGAACGGCTGTCCAGGAATGGACGGTCCAGTCGGTCCTTGTGTCATTTTGTCTTTTAGAATTAACAAGGTATTATATATGTAGAATCTGGCATTAGCTAAATTAATGTTGTAATGATATTTATTATTTATATATCGTAAAAAAAACAAAAAAGAAAAGGTAGTTATCAGACAAAAAACAGCTGAACGGGCATCGTTGAGCAGTGAGGATCAGTACTTCGTAGATCTCAAATCGGTTTCAAATGATTAAAATAAAGAAAAAGGGTTCGTGTATAAATTAGTGAGGACAAATGTGACTCTGCTCACTCCCTTTTAAAAAATAAACTTTTTAACGTGTATTTGCAGATTGAGTTGGTGTGGGTCTCTCCTCCCTTGCTCTTGGTTTTTTTGGTTCTTCAAGATTTTTTTATTTAATTGGGTTTAGGGTTATTTGTGCAACCTTCAAAACTATTTGGGTTATTTTGTTAGAATAATTAAATATAGTAATTATATGAGACGTCATAATAATTATTTATATTTAAATCTTATTGATCAAGAAGAGATAATTTGATCAATTATTTATGAACTGTTTTATCATATAATTTTTATGAGCAGTTATTATAATTAATCCGGAGAAAATAACTACCGGTCCTATCTCTCTCTCATTATAAGAGTTAGTTTGTTTCATAGAAAATTAACTCATGAAATAAGAAAGTGAAAGGGAAAAGAGAGAAAATGTAGTTTGAAATTTCATGAATTCAACATGAATCAAGGTATGTTTTCTTCGTGAAAATTATCTTGTTTAAGGTCTTGTTGATTTTAGATTTATGTAAATTCATATTTTCGTTTCGATTTCTTTTATATGATTTATAATGCGAGTTTTTGCAAGTGTTAGAGAACTCATAATTCGTGTTGCGAGTTCTTGTAAAAGTTGGAGAACTCATACTCTTGTTGCTAGTTTTTGCAAGAGTAAGAGAGATTAAATCTAACATACTTGTGCAAAGTCCCTTCTGTTTTATGTGAGGCAGAAATGAATCTTAAGAATTTCTATAAAATGTCCAATGAAAAACTTCTGATCACTATTTATTATGTTTTGAGATTTGTGCTTTATTGAATATGCTGATACAGAGTTATGGCTTTAGGTTCTCCATTGCCCCAGCGTGAGCACTTCATCCAGCTGCAGAAGTTCCCCAAACTGCTTTCCTAGTGATAGATTTTGTTTGAGACTGCTTTCTTATTACTTCTTAAAACTATTTTATAGTAAAAAAAGTAAATTTTTTTACTAAAAAGTTGATTTAAATAATAAAAAAGTTATCTCAAAGTCATATCGAGATATCGAAGAATATTAGAGAGTGGTTTCATACAAAATGGCTGCCTCCACCTCTTAGTGGTCCTTTCAATCTATTAGGCCCCTCACACGTCCATCTTCGACGAACTCTTCCATGGCAATACTGTTGCATGGGATTGTTGCTTCCGCTTTTAACAAGACAATAATAGTGCAAGCACATGGTGGCAATTGGTTGCGTTGAATGACTTGGTATGGTAGACCAGTTGAGGAAAGTCATCGCCATTGGATTTATTGATGTGAGATGTGCATTAATTACTAAATCAAAATGGCATAGTTTGTTATGTTGACATGTTGTTATGACTGTTGGATAAAGAGGAGAGGAAATTTTAGTTACTGATCACTTAGAGTGTGAGTGGGATAGGGGTACAACCGAGTCAAGTTGTCTCGCGAGCCGGCTCGGGCTCGACTCGTTAATGGACTTGACGAGTCGAGCTTATCGAGCTCGCGAGTCGAGCTCGTGCTCAAACACTCGGCTACTCGACTCAATACTCGTAGAGTAGCTTGCGTAAGAGGAGCGGGATTCTCCACGAGAGCGGGAGCGGGCTTCGCCGCAAGAGCGGGTCGCGGTAGTGGGCTTCGCAGCGAGAGCGGGAGCGGGCTTCGCCGCAAGAGCAGGAGCTCGACCAGCCACTCGATTCGACTCGTTTCGTGAGACGAATCGAGCTCGAGCTCATCTTTCGAGCTCGAGCTTGGTATTTGACAGTCGAGCTCGACTCGAACACCCCCTTACTTGAGCTCGACTCGACTCGTTTGCACCCCTAGAGTGGGATGGATTTAGAGTCATTTAAAGGATAACTTATTTTGTGCATACTCCAAATGTAGAGTTACGTTTGACGTGTGAGTGTACACAATATGTTCGGACGTAATAATTTTTTCATTAAAAGTACAAGTGGAAGGATTGCTTTGCAGGAAGGGGATAAAGAAAGGAAAATTTAGATGTGAAGATTTTTTTTTTTTCTCTTTGGGTTTCTCTATTGGGCAAGGAGTCTCCAAAAATAGGCTGCTTGAAAAGATTTCTTTAAGATTTGGGAAAGATAAATTATCCTATTTGTAAAGACTTTTATAAATCTCTTTGGATTCATCCCAAAATCTTTTCTATTTTTACAGGTTATTACGAGTGAGAGTAGTTGATCAAATTCTTGGGATGCGTTAAGCTTATAATCATGTTGGATGAGTAGGATGCACCATAATTGCTAGGACATTATGGATCAAATTCAAATTTTTATCTTTGGATGCCATCTCTGTTATTCTTTTGCATGAGTGGCCTAGCTTGTCTCTTAGCACTTTTAACAAAGCAATTCCTTAGCACTTTATAGTGCTTTTTGGAAAGCTATTGTATCCTTCTAGGAGTGATCATCCACCCAAGACAAAGTTGTTGGAATATACACCATTCTTTGGAGAGGGCTGAATGTTAAATCTTTTCGACCTAGCTACGTATTTAGAGTGTTTGCGAATCTACTTTATACCAAGCAAAATTACAATGTAGGTTAGAATGTTATTTTACTCTAGATGGCGTATATATCAAGCAGTCACGTTCTTTGCATATCAATGAAATCCGAGTCATGAAATTCCATCGATCATAGATGTTCTCATCTTGTTATGACCGCCAATACAATCTCTACATACCTCATAGGGTCCACATGTCACAAATTTATCTTAATATATGCATCTAAGTCCTCAAAAAACTTTTAATCATGGCATAATATATGATGTCTGCACTTCATGAAATGGTATGTCTTACAAATGTCCACAAATATTCCTACCTATATTATTTCAAGAGATGTGAAAGGACAATTCTCATTCTAATTAGAGTTTTTAGAAGTCTATGCTCTAGTCCATCACAAAATTTTTCTTTGAGCTGGATAAGGGGGCCTAGCACATTCCATAGTTTAATGCACTCAACATAACACTCTAGTTAGCATTTATTAACAAAAATCTCACAACTCATTAAGCTCCATAGTCACACTTTTAATTTTCCCAAACAAAATAATCAAAATATATAGTTTTATCTCTTCATTATCATCATTATTTGCTTTGAAGTTACTATTTTAAAGATTTTTTTTTTTCATCAGTTCATTTCAGGTGTATTCTCTCCCATAAAGGACCACCATTCCTTATTGGAGCCCTTGGTCATATGATAAGCTATATAATTGCTGAAGCTCTTTATGGCGTCTTTGAAGACATCTTGAGATCTCATAGTTTTATTATTTTGTTGAGGTTCCCGAAGACAATGTAAAAAATATCTTCCACATCAACTTGCTCATCTAAAACATAAAAAACATCAAATTCCCTACCTCAAATTTAGTATTATGGTCAACTAATTCTATTAAGCCCAACATCAGGGCATTGGGGATCATTGCTCATGTTACCTCCCGCAATCACATCATAATAACTAATCCACAGCTCTCATTCCAACTTTGTATGAAAAATTCTTCTCAGTTGCGTCATGAAATATTCTTCTCGGTTGAGAAATATAGAGTTTAGCATTCTAATTTTGTACGAAGATCACACACAGACAGCTAAGAGAGAGATGTAACGTTTATAAGAGACATCATAATTTTTACATAGAAACTCCTAAAAAAGAGAAAAACCATAGGGCATTGCCCAGTTTGAATGAATCAACTAGTGTTTGTTGTTAATTATGAATAATGCCCTTCTTCGGGGGAAGGCGTTGGCTTAATATAGCAAAGATATATCATATATAACACTTTATATGGTTGGGACTGGAATAATCCAATGCCATGAGAGTTGTTCTCAAGAGAGTGTTGACCTACTATTTCAGTTGATAGTATTGTATTTGGGCAATAAAGGTGAGAGTGGCTGTAGTCGGCTAGTAACGGAGGTTTATAAGTCTGTAATTGGGCGAATGAGGTCAAAGGGACTGTAGTTAGCAGGTGACGGTGGTCGGAATGACTATAGTAGGCAAGTTATGGAGGTCGGAAGGACTATAGTTAAGCAATGATGGTCAGATTGACCATAGTTTGCGGTTGATTGAAGCAAGAAGGATTGTAATAGTGCGACTATGGTTGGAGGGACCATAGTCGATGGGCAACTATGGTTATAAGGATCATAGTTGTGCATAGGGCTGTCAAAACCAAGTCACGGGTCAGGTTCAGGTCCAACCCGAAATTGACACGACACTGTTCAACCCGACCCAAACCCGACCCGCTTCAGGTCCGGGTCAACCCGAACCCGACCCGATTCAGGTATATTTTATTAATTTTTTTTATTTAATTCAAATTATTTAAATCTAAATCAAATTAAGGTAAGATTTACTTCAATTAATTTAAAATAAATCAAAATTAATTTAATTTGGGCAATAATGTTTATAATTTTTTAAAATAGCATTTACTTGTTTCATAAAAATTCATTAAAATCCTCCTAAATTAATTAAAAACGGGTCAAATCGAGTTGATTTCGGGTTTCCGGGTCAACCCGAACCCGACCCGATTTTACAAACGGGTCGAAATCCCTAACCCGAACCCGAAATTTTCAGGTTGGGTTTTCGGGTCAGGTCAAATATTGACACCCCTAGTTGTGCATTGGTGGTCGGAGGGATCGTAGTAGGCGGGTAATGGTAGTCAGAAGGACACTGTAGTAAGACGAAGATTGTCGGAATGGCCGTAGTCGGGGGACGATTGTTGGAGGGACTTTGGTCGCCGGGCGACGGAGGTTGGAAGGAATGTAATCGGGCGATGGTGGTAAAAGTGATCGTGATTGACCGACGACGGATGTTGAAAGGATCGTAGTCAAGCGACAGTGGTCGGAGGGACAGTGGTTTATTGGAGATGGAAGTCAGAAGGACCGTAATTGGAGGGCGACGAACGATGGTCGGTGGTCATAAGGAAATCCAATGGTAGCGTGGTCATAAGGAAATCCTATGGTGTCTCTCCTATACATGCATTTTAAACTAATCCATAGCCACAAAAGAATCTTCTTCAATCACCAGAGCATTAAAAACATGAAAATCATTTTTAACCTCCCTAGCTCATCAAGAAGAGAAACCATTAAAGCCCTCCCTTTGTAACTTCAAAAACCATCCCATGACATATCCTATTTTCTTCTGCAATCCTCTAATTTCAATAAAAAAGAATCATAATCTTATACTTGACCTAATCTAGCTAAAATCTTATGTTTATTGTTTTTTTTTTTAATCTTATGTTTATTGTCAATTGTACTTTTTTCAATCTTATGCTCACTTATGTGAACTATCAGATTCATAGATTCTATTATTAAGCTAGCTGAAACTTGCCTAACTCTGTTTTTTGGCCAGCATGTGCGACTCCTTTACTGTATCTTTAGCCTAATAGAACTTTAAAGCTTTATAAATATTGTATCAAATAAATTGTACGAGGACATCCTTAAGAAAGATTATTCTATGTGGACGTCAAACGAAGTTCTATATCCAGAAATGAATCAGAATGAGCCACGTCAGTAATATCGAGCAGTACATAGTGGTACCGAGCCGCGGTACCGACGTGACTCGTTTTGATTAGTCTACGGACGACTTTCGGCGTCCGCACAGAGTAATTTTTCCATCCTCAATGATTTTTCTAGATGAGTATAGCTGTAGATCGGCATCTTTCTCTTTAAAAAAAAAAAAAAATGAGAAAGAAAGAGAGATTAAGCTTATCGGCTGACAGTGATTCTGAGGAAGGCGATTGGCATTTAGCACAAAATGAGTTGTGAGAATTTTGTTCTTTTGTTCAATTTCTATATATTTTTAATAATAATAATAATAATTATTCGCCTTTATGTTGCAGTCGTGGGAGGCATTATGTAAATAATCAGAATTTAGGGTGAAGGCTGCAACGTGAAGATTTAATTAATAGCAATAATAGATAACAGGTGTCAAAATAAATTCATCTTAGGCTTCGTTTGGGACGGCTTTTTTATTGCTTTCTAAAACGGAGTTTCAGTACAAAAATAAAAAAATTTGTACTAAAACTCCGTTTTAGAAAGCAATAAAAAAACCGTCCCAAACGAAGCCTTAAATTCGATATAAAAATTTTGAGTTTGAATCTATCCATATGAGATTCTTATTGCGTCCATATCAACATAAATTATCTTAAGAAAAACAAGTTAATTCAAATAATAAATTTTGCATTTGATTATTTTTTTAATTTTTTTTAATTTTAACAGGCACTGTTTTCTATTTGCGGTTAGATGTGCTCACCCGAAATTTCGGCAGCCTTCCGGAATTGATTTGATACTAATTTAATCAAACTTTAATATTTATTATGAATATTGGGGTCAAATTTGAATTTAATTTAGATAGTTCGGGTTATGATTTCCTACGTAATAAATATGATAATTTTACATTAATTATATTTGATTAATATATATTTTCTTATCTTAAGCTCTAATCTAACTCATTAACTCAAATTAACACCCTAATTATTTAGTGAAATATTTTATTGGCTAATGTTAATCCAATTTCTCATTAGAAGAGCTTTGATGATACTAATAAATAATACATTTTAATCCATTTTTTATTAATATATTCTCTCATAGCTTTTTATTTATTAATTTTTTTAATTTCTCTTTTTTTTTTTTCATTATGATCTTTTGTCATGCACAACGAGCTCTTGGATTTGATATTCATCGTCACTCTTTTAACATAAGATGATGATATTCTTATTTATTTTTTCCTCCATTATAATAATTAGTAAACCTAGAGAATAATTATCTTAAAATAGATTAGGTGCACAGAAAATATAATTAGATTTCTCGGTGGAAGTGAGTCACAAAGTGGCATATTGAATCATCAGCTTCTACCGAACGCCAAACGTGCGTATGGCATCGTGCGGTCGCTCCAGTCGAATGCCAAATCTTCCGTCATTTACTTGCGGGTGAATAGTACGACGCCAATATTGACGTTGCACTGTTCACCTACGCTATTTTACTCTCTAAACCGGAAAAACGTGCCAAAGGGCCGGAGAAGGATCGTTACATTCGCAGAAGTACTTAAAAATGCAGTTCGATTGGAGTAGCACAACGGCATGTTGGAGTTTTATTGTGTTTTGCTGTGAAAAATGGAGTTCTCCGTTGAAGATGCCCTTATCAGCTTTGGAGCACTCATAAACTATGTGATGATTTGCCACTTGAAGTTAAAAAAAATTACTTAATACTCTATAGATGATTTTGACCCTACTAGAGATATGAATATATAAGATTACATGAGTAGATAATGAGGATTAAGGTTTCATTTGGGATGACTTTTTCATTGCTTTTTAAAACAATTTTTTAGAACAAAAAAATTTTGATTCAAGAAACTTTTTTACTAAAACATCATTTTAGAATGCATTAATAAAGCTGTCCTAAACAAACCCTATGTCTTAGGCTTTATTTGTTTGAGTGTTTTTTTGCCTTTTCCGTTTGGAAACGGACGATTTTTTTTTGGTTCGTCAAATCACGTTTCCAATAACTCCATTTTTTTATTTTTCTGCTGTTTTCAGAAAGCTTTTTATATATGCTTCTCCGTTAGAAAACTCCATTTTCAGAAAAAAAAATGTTTTTTAAAACTGCCTTTTACAAAAGCACAAAAAACAAACAAACGAAGCCTTAGTGCTTCTCCTTGATTAAATAGACATATCCAATTGAACTCTTCCGATAGAGAAAAACGCATAAAACTTAGTTAAAAGAAACGAGTTAGAAGAGATGATTAAAAGAAAGAAGAAAATGAATTTAAGATGAATATAATAGAGTGGATAAGATGACTCATCTGATAGAGTAAACATAAAGTACAAGAATACAATATAGATTTTATCACATGACCTACAATTCCAAATTTATAAATAAGAATCAAACATGATCAATATTAGAGATTTAGCTATATAATGCTATTTATTAAATATGAAGTACTAGACTTGAACTCAATATAATTAATCATGTAGTGGACAATTCTAACTTGTTATTGGTTATAAGTCAAGAACTTTATACAAGTCTAAATAGAGGGAAAATACCTTTGATGAGTTGTTTTGGTGAAAAAGCCTACTTAGCCGATAAGCTCTTAAAAAGAGTAGTTAGGTTCCTTATGTGAGCAGCCTTGTGAATAGTAGACCTCCCAATTATTAGAACAATTCAATAGCTTAGTATTAAGGGTTGAGTAAGGCCAATGAGTTTATTGGCAATATTCGGTCTTAGATGACTTTAAGTTTTACTTGACTCAATGCTTGATGAGTATCAAGATATGATTAGTTCGAGTCGGTTCAAAATCTTTGAATTATTCGATTTAAGTTCCCATTAAGAATTGATTGACCTAAACACACAAATATAACATACACCTATCATCATTCTAACTCAAAGGAATCTCCGAACAAAAAGTAATGACGTCGGAAAAACAAATACGCTTTCAATAATATTCTTGATAGAATACTATTATAATGCCTAAAATATTATATATGTTGCATGTAAATACCAATGAGAAATTAATCCAATCACTTCAGAGATTCATTTTGAATAATTTGTTTGGAAACAAATATCCTTCTCTTGATTTGATTTACTTCAGTCTTTAAGAAAGGCAGGAATTAATTTATCTTCTTGATTTCATCTAGATTTGGTTGCTAGTGCTTGTGAGGGAAAACTTTAGTTCTGCTGCTTCCCATCTATACTCCAAAAAGCAAGGTTCATGTCTGATCTCGATGCTCAGATTCCTACTTCCTTTGATCCTTTTGCTGAAGCTAATGCTGATAATGCTGGTGCTGGGTCAAAGGAGTACGTGCACATTCGTGTTCAGCAGCGTAATGCGAGGAAAAGCCTGACAACTGTTCAGGGGCTGAAGAAAGAGTACAGTAAATCTAAGATCTTAAAAGACCTGAAAAAAGAATTCTGTTGTAATGGTACCGTTGTGGAGGATCCAGAGCTTGGACAGGTCATTTAACTCCATGGTGATCAGAGGAAGGATGATAAATAATGACGAAAAACCATATTTTACTCGGCAATCAAACAAGTATGATAAATATATATTCTGATTATTTATATTTTGTTATCATACTTTTAAAAAAGATGAAATTATAATTTAAATTTCTAGTAGCATGCATTAGATTTAAACATTTGGATTGCATCCAATCTATGATGCACCAACACGTCTCCTTAAAGAGGAGTGTAATGTCCGACATAAAAAGCATCTGACACGCCTCTGACAAGTGTCGGACAAGTCAAAAACGTGTCCAATAAAAAAAAAATATTAAATACAAATTGGACACGTGTGTCTGACACTCGTGTTTTAAATATTTTATGAATTTTTAAAAATATATTTTTTTGTATTTAAAATTTGTATTTATTTAAAATATTAAACTAAACTTCTTATTTCTTATCCATAAGATCAAATCAATAGCCCGCATTTAATACCCCTTTCATCGAATATTCTCATTTTCATTTCTCTTCGGCAGGTCAAAACTTTGGTTTCAAAATATTGTATGATGTCCTCTCAATAATGACGTCTAATGTCATTAAAAAATCGACATTTCAAAATCAGCTCAACATAAAACTCTGACACTATGTTAACATTGATGCTCGACACTAGCAATGTCTACACCCACAACTTGACAGCTTATCTTTGTCCGACGTCATTTTAACATCAAGGACTAATAACCTTTTGACATTGATACCCAATACTTACTGCATAACATCGATGCCCAATACTTACTGCATAACATCGATGTCGATTTCTCGATAGCATTGTTGCCTCTTCTCTCAATGCCTGATACACGACATCGGCACCGGACCATGGATATCTATTGTAATATTAATCATTTTAAGCACAAGTTCTTTTTAAATGACTTCTTATTTCTAAATTATTTTTAATATTATACTTATTCAATTTTTAGGCACTGTTTTTAAAATATAAAATTATAATACAGTATCCGACCCGTGTCCATTTCCTATATTTTTAATAATTGACGTATCCCGTGTATATGTCGTGTCGTATCTGGGTCGTTGTGTTCGTGTCTGTGCATCATAGCACAATCACATGATTTTGAATCAATCAAGCCTAAAATAATGGATTTAATCTTTTGGGTTAGAAGTTCATAAAAATAAATATTTTATCTATAGAAAAATATGCATTATAATGCACTATTATTTATATTTTTCTCCTTTCTTACTTGTTTACTTGGTTTTGGCAAATTTTTATGAACCAAATATTATTTAAAACAAGGGATACATATAAATGTTAGCTAATCAATCACCTCAAGTCAATTGAGTCATATTTTTCTTAATATATTCTTAAGCATGAGAAAAAAAAAAAGTATGGTGCCCAATTTATAGTTAAAAAAATGATATTTATATTATGCCCATCTCTTATCATAATTTTTTTCTTTTTGAGCTATGAAGTTGTGTGTAAGCATCAGTAATTAGTTTTGTACTTCGATGTCATTAAAAAATAATTAGCAATCGATTCTACTTATGATAAGTCCTCAAAAATTGTTTTGATCGAGCACGACTCTCGGGGCATATTCGAGTTGGAAATTTTCAAAATTAAATTAGGGATCATCTGAATTCCAATTTCAGCAAACTTATATTCAAATTGAACATCTCAAAGAGACGAACCAAACATCACCAAAATTGGTCAAATCCAAGCCCAAATGGGTCTAAATCGGGGGCCCAGACCATATTTAGAAGAGTCAAAGCATTATTTGGATGATGAAATGATATCCAAATATGACATGCTTATAGTCAAATTGAGCGTCTCAACGAGACGAATCCAACAAGCCTAACATCTCTAAATTCTGGCATCGTTAAGGCATAAAAACAGTTGAAAGACTCTCTATAATCGGGGGAATTAATATGAGCCATCCGATGGAGCACTCCAAACCAACCCCGGATCTTCTCTAAATTTACGTGGTGTTCCACTCATGAAAATCTATAAATAGACTCACACTCTTTACATGAGGGGGAGCTTGGCTGGAGATTAGGGAGAGCTCTGAAGCTTCAAGAGCTCTAGTACCACGGTCTGGCCGTCGACCGCCTTCGTTGGACCACCGCCCGGCCGTCGACCGCCGCCGGACTTTAGCATGACCTACGTCGGACCACCGCACGGCTGCCGACCGCCGCTGGATCACTACCCGGCCGCCGACAGTCGTCGGACTTCAGCCTGACCTTCGTCGGACAACCGCCCGGCCGCCGAACTTCAGCTCGACCTACGTTGGACCACCGCCCGGCTGCTGACCGATGCCGGACCACTACTGGCAGTCTGACCGCCGCCGGATTTCAGCCTGACCTACGTAGGACCACCGCCCGGCTGCTGACCATAGCCGGACCACCGCTCGGCCGCCGCCGAACTTCTACCCGACCTTCGTCGGACCACCGCCTATCCGCTGACCATCGTCGAACCATCGCCCGGCCACCGACCGCAGTTGGACTTCAGCTCGGCCATCGCCAAACCACCGCGCGGCCGCCGTTCACCATCAGACCTTGTCAGCCAAACTTCTGCATAAAAGCCGTCGGATTTTTGTCCGACCGTCATCAGTCATTTGACTAACTCTTCAAATTACTGTAATCTGACCACCTCTAAATCGAGGGACGGGTCAACCCTTGCAATTCACTTAAGTTTAGTGAAATCTTTTCACATGGGCGAGGCCTCGTGGTTTTTCCCTCTTCGGGTTTTCCAGGTAAAAAAGATCGGGTGTCTTGATCTCTCTTTTTCTGCTTGCGTGCTGGATCTTCGTAGAATGCTAAGACGCAAAACTTAATTTTTCTCTATCTCGCGAATATTCTTGGACACAACAACTTAGAAAGTGAGAAAAGAAATAGAGAAATGTAGGTTGAATAATTTAAAAAAAAAAATTATCTCCTTGTTTCATTTCTTTCAAATGAAACACAACTGTATATTCATTAAAGTAAATAAATAAAATAATACATCACAGATAATAACTTTCGTGCAAGCGTTTATCTTATAACTTTATTATTAATCACAGCTCCAAAAGATAATATTAGGAAGACTGATGCTTCTCAAGTTCATCAATTAACGCCAAAATACAAATTCCATATATTTTTATTTTTGTACAAAATATTTGCATAAATTACAAAACATAACAAAATAATGAGCAAATTATAATGAAATTATTGGTTTGAAGAGCACTGTTCTACGTAGCATTTAGTTATATTGACTTTATCACATCTAGAAATGATTATTTTTTAATTTTAGTATTTGATTGGACGTAATAAAAAAACAAACATGACCTTTTAAATTTCAAAATCATTAGAATGATTTATTTTCAAGTACAAAATAAGTTTAAAATAGAGGAAATAATTGCATTTTAACTTTTTTTTTTTCCTATATCTTCAATAAACCAAACCAGCCCTCAAGATATGGAAAGATGAAGTCAACTTGAGGGAAAGTTTTTCTAAAGGTAGGTGTGGAACTAAGGAGTAATTTTTGTGTTCGGACACCGAACGCATCCAGAGACCAATAAAAAAGCGCCACATCACCATGCGCTCGGTACCGAGCTCAGTATCGCGCTCGGTACCCTATCCGGACACTAATTTTTCGGAACGAAGAGAGTAGTTGAGCTATATTGGAGGTAGGGAGTGTATAGAAGAGAATGTAGCGAAGAGACATCTAGATGAAAGACTAGAGTTGTGTTATAAATAACTAAGAAGTTTCTCCTCTCAAGTAAAATATAAATTATAGCCTTAATTTTGAGAAAGTAGCGAAGAGACATCTTCATTTGTTGCATTATAGCATCTTCGAGTCTTTAATGTTTATTAAAGATGACATTTAAGATTTTATGAGAGGATTTATATTATTCAAGGTTTACATGAGAAAACTTGAATACCTAAGAGGAAATTGTGAATGAGCTCCAAAGAGGTTTCCCAATAGATCTTTAAGATGTGTTTTTGAGAGCTTTAATTGTGATAATCGTAACATCCCGACATTACTTATTCTTTACTATTGAATTTCAAAGTGACGGTGAGTTGACTCGTAAAATTTGAACAAAATTTGAGTATTAAATCAGGACTATAGCTCCACTAATTAATGGACATTTGACTCCATTTCCTAGTTATCAAATCTCTCATCCATTGCAAAGAACAACTAAGTTGATAGCGCACCATCGCTCAATATTCAACATTCTTGTCGATCAACATCTTATGCCTATTAATTAGTGGCATTTGATACTTATCACCTAACATCTGAATCTAATTTTCTTTGTTCTTTAGTATCTCCTTTTATATAAAAGTAGATTATGTGATAAGTTGATTAATGCAATTAAAATGTTCAAAGCACATAAATTGCTCAAAATGACTCAGCTGATTTGATTTCAAGTTCTTCAAAATTTACTGTGATTTATTCGAATTATATCTATATTAAATTTGTTTAATATTTTTAATTAAAAATAAATTAGGAGTCAAAGTAATGTGATTATCCATATATTTTATTAACTTCTCATTGTCAATCTAATTCATGAAAATCACCGAATTAAATTATCGATAGCATCGAATAGATAAATCAAATACTTGCAATTGCGAATATAGATAGCTGAGATTGTGAACAAAGAAAATCAACCTTTCAAAATCCAAATCGATTGTCATCGATCTCCCCCAATCTTTAAGATCATATTTAGTGGTTTTTCTTTATAGCATGCTGCAGGTAACTTCTATTAATATCCACTCGCAGAAGAAGATGCACACATATAAGAGAGGAAGAAGAAATGATTCATGAACAAAGAGGCATCTACGAATTGAAGGACCCAAGGGAGGAAGAACAGAAGACCATGGTAGCTGCATGATGCGATTGAAAAGATGTAAGGAAGACAAGAATCGGCGAGATACCTGGCGACGGCATCGATTCCGCCAAAATCGATGAATCGGAGGGGGTTGTGGCCGATATGTCATAGTCATACCGAGCATGTTAGAGGTTTTGCATAAGAGATCAGAGAAGTTATCGATAATGAGGGACTCGAATCCTACACCATGGAAGAGGATGACGACGGAGAAATTCCTGTGGTTGATGGCATCAAAGGAGGGTAGGATCTGAAGATTTGCGCCTAGAAGAGTGTCCCTAATGTTTTTTTTAAAACGCTTTAGTATTCCTTTTTATATTTAAAATAAATAATTTAATATTATTTTTAAAATACAAATAATCCCGCTTATTATCCTCATGTTCTAGAATTTTCTAATCTTTGCTTAATGCTTAGATAGTTAATTTGAGATTCAAAAATACCCCTCTCAAGACAAAATAAATTCAAGGGATTTTTACAAACATAACATCTAAAATTATTGTAATTACATATCTAATACCTAAATTATACTATTTACTTTTCTAACACCTACATAATATTTCACTCATATAAAATACTGCTCCGTTAACTTCCCTAAAAATATCATCCGATACTTTCACATACAAGAGTTAACTGAGTGATATTTTTAATTAGTGAAATAATATTTACGAAATAGAAAAGTAAAAAAAAAGTATAATTCAATTTATAGATATAATTATAATATTTTTAAATATTATTTATATTTACGAGAATATAATCTCAAACAATATAATTTTAAGAATTTAAATTATATTATTTTAATAGATTATCTCTCAATATAATTAAATTAAATTGAAATGATGAATATATTATAATATAATTATAAATTCGCCGATTCACCGGTTGAACCCCGATTCAGTCCGGTTCAATGCGAAGCCGATTATTGAACTAGACTGGATCGGACAACTGGCCGTGAAACCGGCCAGTCCGGTCCGCTTTTTAAAAACTAAGTACTATTGAAATAAACAATTTACAAATCATCTAAAAAAAATTTATGGCACCGTCAGTAAAGAACTTATACATAGCGACAGAGGACACTTTTGATAAACGAATGAAAGCTGGCAATATAACAACAACGTACTACTTGTGGGGCGAATTCTTCATCCTCCAGCTGTAATTATATATATATAACATATTTATTCATTTTAGAATGAAATTTCCAAAATCTCTTCTTCTTCCCAGCAAGCCATTGGTCTATTCTGGTAGACTGGATCAAACTTTGAGAAACATTAAATTCCTCGAAAACGTTTTTCTCGTAGCATCACCCTCCTAAAATTGACTCGTCAAAGCTGAATGCAGAAAATGGACAGTTTTACCACATGGGTTTCTGCACTTCAATCTTTTCTTTTTTTTAAGGCATCACTTGGCAGCATGATTAATTGTCGGCTGACCTAGAAGAGGCACCCATCCTAGAAACCTCCAAGCCTGCACTTGATTGGGCCTCACTTAAGATGTGATGCCGCTTGAGGGAAATAGAACACTTGATGAAGAAAGATTATTCTATGCGGACACCGGACACAGCTTACCTTCTAGAGATGAATCAGGTGCAACCACGTCATACAGTACCGAGCCGCGGTATCGAGTAGAGGGTGACGTGGCGCATTTTTATTGAGCTCTGGACGGCGCTCTTTGTCTGTACATAATAATTCATCCTTGTTGAGGAGGACTCTCAATCGTACTCGCCCAAAGTACCACCACTAATCAAGCTAAGCAATGGTGGGTATCTACACTCCAATCTCATCACACATTGCATTACAGCACACTAAACAATAGCTACTTGTGATTTTGTTTCTAATTCCAAGCAAAAATTAGGTAAAAATGCGACAAAATAACAACAAAGACTTCCCTTTCCTTTCACTATCTTTCCATATTGTTCACAAAACAGAAAATAAAAGAGAAGGTAAGGTCTCTCAAAAGATCTAAAAAAGAGCAAAAATCAACAAAAAAAAATAAATTATGGAATATAATTCCTACAAAAAGGACAAACTCGCGGTTTATATTAATTATGGGCAACAAAATAAAAAATAAATCAGAAGATGCCACAACCATTTGTCAATAAATCAGGCTTCCAACCACCCATTGCACAAGTTGAATAGCGAAATCATTTCAATAGAGGCGTTCTACCTACCAGAAATACTCCTAAAATTTGGCAGTGAAAAGGAAAAAAAAAACAGAAATCTGCTTCTTCTGTAGTAGCGTCATTTCCTATTCACAGACTAAAAGAATCATCCATCTGTCAAGATAATTAAAAACTGCTAGCAATCAGAAAGCGAACCTGTTTGGGCTTCAAATGTTCCGTCGATATGTAACAAGTTCCAGCAAGAGCCAAGTATATATATTTGTATATATATAATATTTATATCTATATCATCTTCTTTCCTGAACTCCATATTCATCAGCAAAATTGAGTTTTGTAAGCAAATACTTCATGTGGAGGATTGTGCAGATTTGACTTCAGTTGGGAGGGAAGAAGACTCTGGTTTAGATTCAAATGAAGGTGGCGGTGGTTCGGAGGCATCTGCAAGAGCTCCGAGCATGTTCGTTACGCCAACGGTGTCATCGAGATAGTACCTTGCTTTGCTCGGTTTCTGGCCAACGGTGCAAGCAAATACCAATGTGTTGGGTGCCACCAGATCCTTTGATAGAGAATTACTTATGCATTCAAACATGTCCTCGTCGGACCTATCATCACCAATGCATAGCACAAAATCTGCCTGCTTATGTTTTCCAACCATTGAGGATAAGATCTTCTCCACAACGATGCCTTTACTGACACCCTAAAATGCCAACAAGAAGTAATTACATGTTGATTAGACACCTAATAGATCGGACATTGTATAAGGCTTTGTTTGGGGGCAAATTATTAGGTCCGGACACCTGACAGAGAGAATCATCCGGATTTCTCTTGTCTACAGTAAAAGTGCAGTCAAAGCGTAGCTACTGTAGCAGATGCGCTTTGACTGCGCTTTTAATGTAGACAAAGATAAATCCGGATGATTCTCTCTATCAATTGTCCGCACCTAATAATTTCTCTTATTTGGGACAGCTTTCTTATTGCTTCTTAAATAATCTTTTAGAAGTATTAACAAAGCCATCTAAAATGAACGGGAGACGACTTTCTTTCTCCTTCTTAAAACAATTTTTTAGTATAAAATTTTTAATTTTTTACTAGAAAGCTGCTTTAGAGAAATGTTCTTTGAGGAGATACAATACCTGAGGTTTGACTTCAACAATGAACTGACCGCTCTTGACTAACACAGGTTCATTTGTGAGAACGCTCTCCAGATGGTCAAGCAACTCCTTTGCTTGAGCAGATCCAAAGTCTGGGTCTGCATCCTGATGGTGCCACACCAAAGCACTATCTTTCTTCTCAATTGAGGACCCATCAGTTGATTCTGTATACAATTTCATTACAGGCTCAGCCATTTGCATCCATTCAAAATCAGCACTCTGGCCACAGGTTTCCCATTCCTCATCCTGACTCCATCTGCAAAGAAATTAAGATTAGGCATGAAACTATCAGAAATGAAATATGAATAAAATCTAAAACATCATAGCTTATTAATCAAACGATATGCTCAAAGCATGGAGCCAAAATTTTACCAAATTTAACATATAGTTTAATAAAATGATAATCCATGTCTAGTAAAAATGGTAGAAACAATTTTTCTACGTTCAGAAATTAATCAATAAGGGATGTTCCATTAAACGCCAATAAAAAAATATTAACTAAATAGCAAACTTAACAATTCAGATAGAATTCTCAACTGTAAAATGCAGTTTTGCTAGGTTCAATGTTATCTTGCTAGAAAATCATGGTAATATACGAACTAAGGCTTCATTTGGGACGGCTTTCTTACTACTTGTTAAAGCAATTTTTTAAAACTACTTTAAGAAGCAGTAAAAAAGCCATCCAAAACGAAGCCTAACTCTATTCATTCTTTTAATTTCTCCATTACTTCTAGATATAAAAACTTTTATAATCTAGCTAGTGGTTAATTTGTAATGGCCATTCTGGACAAGTAATGCTTTACATAGATTACCTAAAGATAAGAGATGACAGATATTTTTTAGATAGAGCAATTGCCTGAATAACATCAACGAGATAATCCCTTAGATGAAATTAAAATCTAAAATATGTCTGAATGAAATTTGGAAACTACCTCATGTAATAACCATGCTCTGCAGCAATTCCAAGGTTTTTGCAAGGAGAGAACCACTTCCCCAAGCTGTCCTTACCCCTGCCACTAACTATAAAGACTACATTCTTTTTATCCCCACAAAGTGTGTTAAGAATAGAGATAACTTCTGCACTTGGTGTCTTGTTAATGGCTGCCTGTGGAATAACCGTGCCATCATAATCCAACAAAATGGCTCGGCTCTTAGACCTCTGATAGGCTGAAACAATACCATCAATGTTGAGCTTCCGGAAATTCGGATCAAGTGCAACAACTCTGAAACCAAATCCCAAACCAATTCCCCAGCATCTCTTCTTGAAGTGGTCCTTGCATGTCCTCTCTAAGTCTAGCATAAATGACTTAGACCAGTAAGCAGCATCGTGAGTGCTGACATAACTGTAGTGCTTTTCATGGCGAACTTGCTTCTCTACATCATTCATTGATATTGCTTCGTTCATAGCCTCTGCTGTCGACTCTGTGTTCCAAGGATTAATTCGAATTGCCCCGCTAAGCGAAGGAGAGCATCCGATGAATTCAGAAACCACAAGCATGCTCTTCTTTGGACCATCTGAAACAGAACCAGAATCCGATCCAGAAGCAATTCCCTGCCTACTGACAATGTATTCATAAGGTGTAAGGTTCATTCCATCCCTCACTGCAGTGACTACAACACAATCTGCGATCGTATAGTAGGCAATTCTCTCCTCGATTGATACTGGCCGATCAATGAAGACAATAGGTTTGTAATCAGCATTCCCAAATTGCTGATTGATCCTCCTGCAGCTCTGCTGAATCTCCAACTGGATCTCTTCAAGATCCCTTCCCCTTCCCCTTGCAGGATTGACAATCTGCACGAGAACAGCATTGCCCTGCCACTTGGTGTGTATCTTCAGCATTTGTTCAAAGGCCAAGAGCTTGAGATTTATACCTTTGAATATGTCCATGTCATCGACACCTAGGAGGACCATCTTTCCAGCGAACTGCTGTTGGAGTTGCGAGATGCGCCAGTCCTTATCCGGCAAGGCGAGGGCTGATTGCAGCTGCCCCATGTGAATACCCACCGGCATGATCTTGATTCCCACTGTACGACCAAAGTACTCGAGTCCTATATAGCCGCGCTTGGACTGATATTCAATGCCTAGCATCCGGCTGCAGCAGGAGAGGAAGTGGCGGGCATAATCGAAGGTGTGGAAGCCAACCAGGTCGCAGTTGAGAAGGGCTTTCAGGATCTCCTCACGCACCGGGAGGGTGCGATAGATCTCCGATGAAGGGAATGGGCTGTGTAAGAAGAATCCCATCCGGAGGCGATTGAAGCGGCGGCGGAGAAAGGTGGGGAGGGCCATAAGATGGTAGTCATGAATCCATACATAATCATCTTCGGGATTGATAACCTCGATAACCTTCTGGGAGAAGACCCTGTTGGCGAGGACATAGGCCTCCCAAAGAGATCGGTCGAAACGGCCACCGTGGTCCGCGGAGAAAGGTAGCATGTAGTGGAACAGCGGCCATAGCTGCTGCTTGCAGAATCCGTGGTAAAAGCGATCCAAGAGGTCGGGCTCGAGGAAAGCCGGGACGCATTTGAACCGCTCGAGAAGAGTTTGGGATATCTCGTCCTGCTCGTGTCCTTCAACTTCGACGCGAAGGGAGCCGACGTAGATGACATCCATATCTTCGGGCAACCCGTCCTTGAGTTGCAGGAGGAGGGAGGTCTCATCCCACGAGAAGCTCCACCCCCGGCCGTCAGGTCGGCGCTTGGCCCGTAAAGGGAGCTGGTTAGCGACGATGATGATTCGGTCCTGCGCAAGCGAGGATGGCACTTCGGAGGTCACACTATTCGCCCGCTCCTCTTCTTCTAGCTCCGCAAGAGTCCCCGGCACCGTCATCACCCGCGGTAAGCGTTTTCCCGTCCCCAACCCTCCACCAGCAAATGCCGGAAAGTTCCCCGCCTCCAGATCTAAAAGGTTCGTGTACGATCTCGACATCATCTTGCCCAATCGAACAGGATCCGCTGCACCAAACAAATCAATCAATTAACCACAAATCGCAAGCAAATCCCTCCTCCCTTCCCCCTACCCCCTATTTAATCTCCTCCCCTCCTCACGCCTTACATGAACAAGAAATCGCATCTGATTTCTTTCCATTCTTGCCAGATTACCAAAAAACAGAAGCCAAATTCCACCCGAAATACAAATATACTTCAATAAAAACAGAAAATAAAATCAAAACAAACACGGCAACGAATCTCATAGAGAAAAAAACAAACTTGCCTTAATCAAACACCGACCAAAATATTCCTGATTACTAAGAAATCCTCTCTCTCTCTGCTCCCTTTCTCTCTTCTTCCTCCTTGCAGCTTCTCTCTAACGATTCTCTCTTTATTCCACCTCTCTTCTTCCCAATTCCTGTTCCGAGCGCGGCGGTTTCGCTTCACTTCCCCTCTTCCTGCGTTCATTCAACTAATAATAAAAACAAAGATTTAATTACAAGTTGGCCAAAAAATAAAAAATAAAATAAAAATAAGAGTTCGAGGTGGTTCTCACTTCTCTCTCTCTCTCCCTCCCTCCGCGACTTTGAGCATTAAATGAGGAGCGAGAAGAAAGGATAAGATTAAATTTTTCTATCTTTGCAATTCAAATTTATTTATATTTATATATAAAAAAGAGGAAAAGTAGAGCGCAAATGCTAAGGAGTAATTGCGGTTGGAGCGGAGTGCGGCGAAACAGGATAAGGTCGGCCAGCCGACTTGCCCCCATTGTGCCAGCTGGCATCACGCGAGCCAACTATCACGTGCTCCACACGTCGAGGACCTTTGCTTCCGATGCTGCCGCGTGGCACGTAGGACCTCAGCTGGACGGGCAGGATCCTGCCAGGCTTTACTCGTGCTCGCTGCTTAGAAGCCAGCTGGCGGGACGCTGCCCATGGCCCACCGGTGCGCGACGGCGCACCGGTGATCCGTTTTAGCGGTGATCTCCGTTGGGATACTTATTTTTATTTAATAATTTATTAAATATAAATAAAATTATATATTTATATATATATATGCTTATTATAAGTCAAAAATATATAAATAGAAATAGATTTTATTTTAAATAAATAAATATTAATGATATGATTCATTTTAATATTATTTGATAAATTTTATATTTGCCAACGATCAAATATGCATTATATTTTTCTTATTTAGGATTTAAAATCTGATAACGACCGTGCTAAATTAATATTAATGATATATTTTTATATAAATTTGAGAATATTATATTGTATAAATAAAAATAAAAATTTAGTTATTAAATTAAAAATAACATTATATATAATATGTAGGAACATTTTTAATTTTTTATAATTTATAATTTATATATTATATTTAATATGTATTGTGCTTATAAAAATTTATAAGTAAAAGCGTAGAGATTTTGTAGATATGTCGGGGGTCTAATGGGCAGTGTCCCTGAGGGGGTTTCAACGTCCATGAAATATATTTTGGTTGTAAGGATATTTTTGGATTATATTTACTATTTATCTTTGTATTTGGTTCATTGATCCATAAACAATAACACATCTACATAATGTGTTTAATTATGCAGATGACAGTTGTCTAAAAACTTTTGTAATAAAGACTAAAAAATAAATGACGAGATTTAAATTATCTAAAACTTTATATAATAAGTAAATAATTTTATTTTTTTAGGGAGGGCAATTACCGCTGGGCTTTAGATAGATCCGTTCCTATGCACATGGGAGCTAGAATGATCCACATCACTTGTGGATCGGCACCACCAGCTGGTCCATGGATAAGACATTGCGACGCCCGATGATGACATCACTGTTGGGCTGGGGTTTGCAAGGAACTTTTATTTGGTCCGGTGAATGGACATAGATCTACGTTCGGCCGGCACTGAGATCGTGCCACGTAGCAAGCACAAAACTAGAAATACCGAGCAATATCAGCAATAACGAGAAATATCATTATGTGAAGAAAAATATCGAGCAATACCGAGTACTACTGAGCAATACCGAGTTTTTCCTAGAAAAAACTCGGTATTGCTCGATATTGCTCGGTATTGGTCTTCACATAGCGGTATTTCTCGTTATTGTCAAACAATACCTAGCAATACAGAGCAAATACCAAGTAACTCAGTGATGACCGAACGTAGCTCTACGTCCGTTCACCGGACCTAATAATTGTTCATTTAGAACTTTTATTTGGTTCGGTGAACGGACGTAGAGCTACGTTCGGTCGGCACTGAGACAGCGCCACGTAGCAGGCATAAAACGAGAAATATCGAGCAATATCGGCAATAACGAGAAATATCATTATGTGAAGACAAATACCAAGCAATACCGAGTTTGTCTCCACAGAGCGGTATTTCTCATTATTGCCAAGCAATTCCTAGCAATACCGAGTAACTCAGTGATGACTAAACGTAGCTCTACGTCCGTTCACCGGACCTAATAATTATTCGTTTGGAACTTTTATTTGGTCCAGTGAACGGACGTAGAGCTACGTTAGGCCAGCACTGAGATCGCGCCACGTATCAAGCACAAAACGAGAAATACCGAGCAATATCGACAATAACTAGAAATATCATTATGTGAAGACAAATATCGAACAATATCGAGCAATACCGAGCAATATCGAGTTTTTTCTAGAAAAAACTTTTCCAGAAAAAGCTCGGTATTACTCGGTATTAGTATTCACATAATAGTATTTCTCGTTATTATCAAGCAATATCGAGCAAATACCGAGTAACTCGGTGATGACCAAACGTAACTCTACGCCCGTTCACCATACCTAATAAGTGATAATTGTTCGTTTGCAAGGCTGGCAATTTGTTGATAAAACTTTACGCGGACTGGTAAAGTAGACCCAGAAATCGACCTCACCACATTCTATTTCTCTGGTTTCTGTTTTTGAGGGCACGTCCGCCTGGGCATCAAGCAAAAAAAAAAATTTCCCAAAAAAAAAAAAAAATAAATAAAAGAAAGGACACCGCGCTCTTTGGCCGCTGGGGGTTCTCCAGCACAAACTTGACATTCTGTCCGTTAACGAATAAAATACTAAAGAATCTCCTAATCCATGCGCTGAAATTCCCAAACAACCCACATAAGTAAAGATAATTTCGTAAACGACACTCCTATTCAACCATCCTGAACGATTAGAGCATGAGGGTCCTTCCGTCATTTGATAAATATTGTTTGGCTGTTTTGGATAAGCGCTTCGCAAACGGCTCCTGATTGCCCACATGCTTTTTATCTTCTCAGATGATACGAGTGATTTGAGCCGTTCATTTCGAACAAAGTCAACTATGTCACCTCGAATAGATCCGACGGTTGGAAATGCGATGCCGAAATTCCAAAATGAAGTGGGCAACTTTTATCGAGGTGAGAAAATTCCGAGAGGGTATGTCCAAAAAAAGAAAAGAAAAAAAATATTTTTTATTTTTTTTAATTTGGAAATTAATTCGGTGATATCCACTTGCCATTGTCTCCTAAATTTTGATAGGTAATCAGAGTTTGTTACCTTAAATGAATAAATTTGTGTCTTAATATTTAAATAAAATTTTATTTGATATTTACTTCACTGATTATATATTACGTTTTTTTTTTATGTTATACTAAGTTATAATAAATTTTTCCATCAATTATCTATATTATTTTACAGCATATCTGACAAATTGAAGTGATATAATTTTGGCAAATTGTTGTGTCCGGTGTCCGGATTCGTCCAGACACCAATAAAAACACGCCACATCACTCAAAAATATCGGGGGCCAGTGCATCCGGATGAGATGGCGTCTCTGAATTGGCTGTCCGCATGTCAGGTGACCAGACGCAATAGATATATATATTATTTAAAAGCCACTTATCAAAACTTCAGCTGATCATGATAAAATTTTCATTTGGATTTTCTTACACAATTTATTTTTTATTATAAATATAATTGAATGCATGTAGCATTGGATAGATGTGATGTTTAATGGCCTAATAATGCTATGTTATCGGGCTCTTTTAGAAGATGAAGAGTACATTGAATCGAAATTATTTGAAATATTAACGTTTCATTTGGGATGTTTTCTTACCAATTCTTAAAGCAGTTTTTTGGTTAAAAAAAATTATACTAAAAAACTATTTTAAGAAGTAGTATAAAAGCTATCCCAAACGAAGCTTAAGTCCCTATTGAAGAAATGGCTCGAGCCCAAAAACTAGGAGAGAATGAGAAAATAGGGGGAGAGAGATTTGAAAGATAATTTTTTTTTTCAGTAGATTCAGTTTGACTAATTTCACATGAAATAATTCATCATTCATATTTATAAAAGTGGTCTAAAATAAGTGACATAGAAAGGGCAACATGATGAAGTACCTAAATAACGGGACAGGAATATTATTGATACGCCATCATAAAATCAATTTAATCATGCACAAATCCTAATGCATATTAGAATTGAAAGTATTTGAAATCACTTTTAGGGTAATTAAAACTCAAACTTCAACCAATTTATAGTTGAATTGAATATCTCAACATGGCAAATTAATCGGGAATTTTTTTTTTTTTTTGAAATGTGTCCAAATGAGCTCAATTCAAACATTTAAAACGTAGTTGAAAAGTTTGAAAAATTAGGTAGAAGATCAAATGGTTTATAAATATTGTATGCTTGTGGTCAAATCAAACAATTTAATGAGATGAATCCAATAAGCCACAAATCAATCAATTCTAAGATCATACACCTCATGATCAAGATGATCAATCTTGACCATTCGATGGAGTGGTTTTAAATTTAGTTAAATTTCATTATAATTATAGAAAAACATGTCGAAATAATATAAATAGACCCTCATTATTTATTTCATGAATAGTGGTTGGAGATTGGATGTTGACCACCTCTTATTGGATCTTCTTATCTCTACACCTAACAATGATGTTATGACCCCCATCATCACACTAGTTTCTTTCGATCATCTTTATCCAGTTATAATCTCTTAATCGTAATTGTCTTACCACAATCTTTTAACCACTATCAATTGACTATGGCCACTCGACCACCACTAACTAATTATGATCCCTTAATTGTCGTCGCCCAACTACGATCTCTCTACCATTATTGTTATAAGGTCTCTTGACCATCAATACTTTACTACAATTTCTCAACTACTATTGCCCAACCATTATGTCTCGACCATTATTGGCTGACTATGATCTCATGTGCCTTGACCATTGTTACCTAAAAATAATGATGATCATTTACTTCTTTGCCCACCATTATCACCATTATTGATATATGTCTATATGTCATTATTTATAAGATCGAAGCATAACTTAGTCACAAAACACTAAGCTCATCATCATCATCAACTTGGCGTCACAACCAATGTCTATGAATATCATCGCCTATAAGGCTAATTAATTTTGTTTAAACCAACAGTGACACCACTTAACTTTATTTCACATCTTGACCAGTACCATTGTTGATGTATTTCATTCATATAAGGTTGATGCATGCTATTAACAATCATAGTTTGATGATTGTATTTCTTATTGACACAAGCAATGTCGTGATGTCAACGTATGCTATCCCATATAAGGCCAATATATGTCATTACACCAAGACTAGTGCTTGTTGACTTCATCGCACTTTCTCCCAACAAATATTAACACATACCATCACATATAAGGTTGATCCACACCATTGATATCGAACATTGTTGCCCATTGACTTCTTCACTCGTCGTTGCACGCCATCAGCTATAAATCAATGCACATTTTTTATTGCAACAACAATATTGCCCATTAACTTTGTACCCCATTATATCCGTAAATAGTATCAGGTGTCATCACTTATAAGATCAATACATGTTGTTAACACAAAGATCAATACCTACCGACTATATTGCTTGTCATTGCCAGCAACAGTGACCCATGCCATTGAATACAAGACTAAGGCACGCCATCGACAAAAAATTTCACCTTTCACTGTTAAGACCAATATTTGGACATGACTTGTTAGTTTATTTAGCTTCTCTCCTCAAAAAAGAATGATTGAGCATACCATGAACAATCTCTTTAAGATAGATTCAATTCCTTAAGTCACCTCCAATTTTCAATTTAAAATTTTTTCTCTACAATTCATGCATACTATATTTTTTTCAATATCTTCCCCAATAATATAAATAGATCAAACCCATTCACAAATATGCAAAGACAATAATCTCTAGTACGTAATAATAATTATATATGTATTGATAATGAGGATGATTTTATTCCATTTGACATCTATTCTCCTTCATAAATCATTCAAAAGATAATCTAAGTGCCCACCTCTATTATTGAATTCAGAATGAGTGTATATCTTCATCTCTTTGTATGATATAGCCACTTTTCTCATGGCAATGTTATTTGGAAAGCAGCAATCACCCATATAAATAAAACAATAAGGATTGCAGCTTACACCGACGGAGGTGATCTTACCATATGGAAAGTAGTATATTATGGTGTTATCCCTTAAACACCTTCCTTGATCTCGCCTTCTCAGTGCTGCGGATATTGTCACGTGAATCTTGTGTTATTAAAGAAATTATTAAGTGGGGTCACTAGATATCATATGGAGGAGAATCAGGATGCGTTACGTTCATTATTTTGTTGTGTACCGAATGAGGTGGCTCATCCAGATTCACGCACGTAATAATTTTTCATGGCATTGGGCATGAATCTCATGAAATCATGAAATCATCTTGATCGGGCACGAATCTCAAGGCAAAAATCAACCCAGAAACTTCAAAAATTAAATCCAGAAGCATCTGAACTTTGATTTCAGCGAGCTTATAGTCAAACTGAGCGTCTCGGAAATACAAACCCAACGAAACCAAATTGAACTCAATATGAGCCCAAGCGAGCCCAAATCAAGCACCCGAAGTGCTGTTAGAAAGCTTGTACCACAATTTGAGTTACTAAACGGTCTCCGATTTTAACGAGCTTATAGTCAAATCGAGATGCTCGACGAGATGAATCCAACGAGCCCAAGATCGTCGAATTCCGACATCACTAAGGCCTTCAAATGTCCAACGAACGGTGCACGATCGAAGGGTTCAATATCGGCCGTCCATTCGACCACTCCCTAATCGCCCCTGATCTCACACCTATTTACAAGCCATACCACTCCAGAAAAATTATAAATAGAGCCCTCATTCTTCATAAGAGGACTCAAATGAGAAGAAGATAATAGAAGGAGGAGGAGAATCAGCTCCTCCTCGACCACCGCTGGAGTTCTTTCCGCCGATTGAATACGCCGGAATTCTGCCAGATTTTTGGGAGACATCAAAATTCTGCAAAACTTTGTAACTTTGTTTCAATTTAGAAGAAACTCATTGTAATTTGATCGTTCAGACTTGTGGGACGAATCAACCTCTGTACTTCAAACGAACACTAATGGAATTACTTCAACTAGGCGTGGCCCTGTGGTTTTTTCCCTCTTTCAGGTTTTCCACGTAAAAATCATGGTGTTCATTTTTTCCTTTCCTTTTTGTGTGTGCTGAATATTCGTACAACGCATGGACGCAAAATTACAAACTCTACCACCACGTATATTCTAGCCCGCAACATATATATATGTCGCATCCTGGAATATTCGCGGCGATAGAGAAATATAAAGTGTAACGTCTTAGCTTTATAAGAAGATCAAACACACAATCAGATATAAGAGAATGGTGCAACGTTTATAAGAAATGCTATAGTTTTTACGTAGAAACCCCTAAAAATGTGGGGAAAATCTCGGTGTTTAGCCCAATTTGAATGAATCCACTAGGGTTTGCAATCGATTACAAATTAGGCCCTTCCTTAGGGAGGAGGTCTTGGGTTGATGTTGCAAATATACATCATATAGAGTGCATTACGTGGTGGGAATTGGAAGAATCAATATTGACATATTTTTTTGTTTGATAGGAGCATAATCGACGGGCAATGGAGGTCTGAAAGATTGTAGTCGGTTGACAGTGATCAAAAGGATCGTAGTCGGCGGGCGATGAAGGTCAAAAAGACCATTGTCAGGCGACGGAGGTCGGAAGGACTGTTATGTGTCGATTGAGGTCTGAAAGGATGGTAGTTATATGGGATAAAAATAATGATTAATTTTTTATTTATCTACTCATAATATATTTATTTAAATATTTATATGCTACAAATTTTAACTTTTATAATTATTTTTATCCCATATAATTAAATTACAATGATTTAATATTGATAAAAGCCAATAAATAATTTAAATCAATTTTTGAAATAAAAAGATTATAATAATAAATTAATAGAATTGTATTTCACTTTTTAAGAAAATAATATAGATACATCAATTTGATTCTTTACTAAGGTAAATCATTATAATTTTCTTATAATAGTAGAGCAATATTTTCCTAAAGTATTAAATAAATTCAAATTCACATAACATATATATTTAAAATACTCTCATATAATAAATAAAAATAATGGGAATAAAAAACTAATTATTATGCGGTTGTCGTGAGCCTGAGACCTAAATTTTCTATACGATCCCGTCGTATGCGGATGCTATACGGTTTGAAATCCCTCTGGGCGTCTGATAGCGATCTATTGTTTTCATGCGCTTGCAAAGTCTGTATCAAATTTGCTATCTTATAAAGTTCAGAAAGCTGAGAGGACCATATTGTTCATATCTGTCTGTATATAACAAATAAAAGCTACGTGGGCCCTCATTATTGAATTTTTTTTTTTTGAAGAATTTGATTAATTTTTCAAAAAAAAAAAAAGTTTTGATAAATAATTTGTGAGCTGAGTTTGATGATTAATGAGTCAAATTTAAGTAAATTTTGACTTGACTCCTTAGCTTACGAGCTGACTCGTTTAAAAATATTAATATAAACAATATTTAAAATATGTTATGATTCGTAATTTGAAGTATAAAGTTATTAAAAATATTTATAAATTATATCACATTTTTTAAACAAAAAATTCTTTATTATTTCTTCTTATAATTTATCATTCTTTTAATAGTTTTATTATAATATTACTTAAATAATAATAATTTTACTTTTTTCGTGTAAACAAGCTCAAGCTCAACATAACTTGAGCCCAGCTCGACTCAATTTAACAAAGGGTGTCAATATTTGACACACCAGCTCGAAAATTTGAGGTTATGGTCAACCTGTTTTGCAAACGGGTCGGGGTCGGGTTCCCGGATGCGACCCATTTGAAAAATCTGATTAGGTTTGGGTTGACCCGGAAACCCAAACTAAATCCTGGGAAAATCACGCGTCAGTAATGTCCGCGCTGGCAAGGTCTGTCCTGTTCACGCTGACACGACCTTCCCGTCAACGCTGACACGGCTAGTCCCGTCACGTCCACTGCCGCCGTTCATTTGCAGTTGGATCAGAAGCAACGATGATGACGGACCAACCTCACCGTTCATCTGCAGTTGGATCAGAAGCAACGACACATAAGAGTCGACGACAAGGAGCTCGCCGTTTTACTTTTGTAGTTGGATCATAAGCAATGACGACGACAGGAGGGAGCTCGCCATCCATCTGCTAACGGCTCAACGCCTTAACCGCTCAAAATGGATCAATAGGTTAGGTCGGGTCAACCTGGTTACCCTCGTAGGGTTGGGTCAAGGTTAAAATTCCTAACCCATATGCAAAAAATTGGTCAGGTTTGGATTAGGTCAACTTGTGTCAGGTCAGTTCTAGGTTGGACTTGAATCCGACCTGTGACCTGATTTTGACTGCCCTAATTTTAATCTCTAGTTGTGCTTGAGCCTGTCGTGCACTGATGAAAAATAAGTCGAATAATTCTAGTGGATCAGATTCAGCACTTTTCATTTTATAAATAGGTTTAAATTTTGCTTATATTAATAGATTAAAAATATTTACATTAAGCATCTACAATGAGCGTTTTTGAATGTGTACCTTTTACGAGCTAGAGTATTCGTGGCGGTAGAGAAATATAAAATTTAACGACTTAGCTTTGTACGAAGATCCAACGCGCAATCAGATAAAAAGAGATGGTTCATCATTTATAAGAGACACCAAGATTTTTACATGCAATACCCTGAAAAGGGGAAAAACCACGGGGTCTAGCCCAGTTTGAATGAATCCACTATTATTTGCAATCGATTACAAATGAGGCAATTCTTTGGAGGGAAGGCCTTGGTTTGATGTGCATCATATGTAATACATTACATATTGGGAATACAAAGAATCACTGTTGACGTGTTCGTTTGGTCGAAAGGAGCATAGTCGGTGGGCGATAGAGGTCATAAAGATCGTTATCTGGCGACGGAAGTCAGAAGGACCATAGTCGACGGACGACGGAGTTCGAAAGGACCATTTTCTGGCGACAGAGTTCGGAAGGACTGTAGTCGCCGGAGGACAGTGATAGGAAAGACCATTGTAGGAGGGCGACGGAGGTCCGACATCAATCGAAAGCAGTGCAAAAGTCCAGCGTTAATTGGTGGTCGGGCAGAAGAACTGATATTAATTGGCAGTCGAGTAGAATTCTAACGTCAATTGGTAGCCAAGTAGAAGTCCAGCGTTAGTTGGCGGTTGGGCAAAAGTCCAGTGACGGGCATAAGTTCGACGACGATCGAGGAGGAGCCTCTTCCTTCTATTCCTTTTCTTCTTACTTAATTTCGACTCGTTCTATAGAGTTGGAAACAAGGCTACAAGTTGAAGAGCAAGTGAAGCTACTAGCTATAAAATATGTGATAAAGCTACTTAGGAAGGAGCATTAGAGTTAAACCAATAATATGATCTTTTGGTTAGACCAACTCAATGCCACCTTGACCAACGTTCGCTTGAGTGGTCAATCAAGGGCTTATGGTTGTTGCCCAATGATGGCCCAATAGTGGTCTTAATGGCCGGTGACCTTGATGATATCTTTGATAGGTTTTTGATTTATTATATTATTTTAAAGGTCTTAATATTATGAGTCAAACAAAGCGAACATATCAACATATTGATGCTTATATTAAACTAAAAATAATTTTATAAATGTTCATGGTTCTAATTTAGTGCCATCATGAAATGGTAAAAATATGCCATAGTTTTTAAATTGAAAATGATCATATTCTCAAGACCAAATCATTGTCACAAGTTGCTTATAAATCAAAGATTTGTGAATTTTACAAGAATTCTAATTGTTGTGGGCTAGAATATAAGCGGCAAGAGAGTGAGAAGGTTTGTTGACTTAGAATTGTACGGATAACCAACACACAAACATAGAACTAAAAAACATGAGCATTTTTAATTGAAAATTTTAGAAAAAGAGAAAAACTACGAGGTCATACTCAGTTGAAATAATTCAAATAGTATTTGAATGAGTTACAAAGATTAACCTATCTCAAAACCTGAGGATGATGAAATTATAATAGTTTGAAGAGTTGGACAGTAATTTGACATTAATCAGAACTAGGCCAAAGTTTGGCGACAGTCGATGGTTGGGAAAATGTTTGGCATTGGTTGGTGGCCCAACGAAAGTCTAGCGTCAGTCGACGGCCAGGAGAAAGTCCAAAGTTGATTGAAGGCTAGGCGAAAGTTCGACGTAGGTCTGTGGCCGAGCGAAAGTTTCGTGTTAGTCGGTGGTCAGGCAAAAGTTTAGCGTCAGTTGGCATCCAGGCAAAAGTTCGACGTCGGTCTGTGGCCGAGCGAAAGTTTCGTGTTAGTCGGCGGTCAGACAAAAGTTTAGCGTCAGTTGGCAGCCAGGCGAAAGTCTAGCGACGGTTGGTGGTTGAGCGGAAGTCCAACAATGGTTGGTGGTCGAGCTGAAGTCCAGTAATTATCGTCGGCTAGGAAAAAGTATGTTGACTGTTGGTGGTCGGGTGAAAGTCCAGCTACAACTGGTAGCCATGCGGAAGTCCGACGATGACTGTTGGTCAGGCAGATGTCCGATGATGGTCGGTGGCCAGACCAAAGTCCGGCTACAATCGGTGTCGAAGCAGAAATCCAACAAAGGTTAGTGGTCGGGCATAAGTCTGGCAACGATTAGTGGGTGGGCTAAAGTCTGGGGATGGTCAGTGATCTGGCCGTGGTTCGACGGTGGTTGAGGATGGGCTTGGTGGCAAGAGATTTTAGCTTTCTCTTTCTTCTTCATCTTCTTTCTACTTCTTTCCTTCTCGTTTTGTGAAGAATTGGGGTATATTTATAACTTTTTGGGAGTTTTATGTCCATTTATTAGGGAGAAGATCAAGGGTATACTGTGAGTGTTTTTTATGGATGATTGATATTGATTCCCTTGATCACAAATTATTTATCACGCATTTGAGTGTCTTAAAGATGTCAGAATTCAACAATCTTAGGCTCATTGGATTCATCTTCTTGCATAAGCATGTCATATTTGGAAATCATTTGGTCCTCCAACTTATGCTTTGAAGCTTCCAAATGTGCTTCGAACCCTCGATTTGCATCCATTTGGGCTCTGATTGGATCGAATTAGTTGTCGTCGGCTTCATGTTTTTGAGATGTTCAATTCAACTTTAAGTTTGTTGAAATCGGAGTTTAGATGGTCCAGAAATTGATTTAGGAAGTTTCCAATTCAACTTCGCCTTAAGATTTATGCCCGATCAAAATAGTTTATGAATGATATATCACTAATAAAGTATCAAGATTAATTTTTGAACCGACAAAAATTATAAAGATATACCATTCTTGCTTATAAATATTCACCTCCACACACTACAGGAAAACTGCCCATTACCGGCGGAATTTTCCGGCGGAGTTCCGGCGGGTTTTCCGGCGAATGTCCGACGGATAAAGGGCAAATTTTTCCGACTTATTTTTTCGACAGAATTTCCGACGGATTTTCCGGCAGATTTTTTCCGGCAGAATTTCCAGCGGAATTTCCGATGGATTTAATGTTTTTTAGAAATAAATAATTTGAAAAATTATTATAATCAATTTTAATATAATAAATAATTTGAAAAATTAAATGATTTAAATTAAAACTTAAATTATAATACAATTTTATAATTATTTATTCCGGAAATTCGCCGAAATAATCCGACGGAAATTAAAAAATTAAGTTTTTTTTTTTTAATAACTTATTATCAAATTAAATTATTTAAATTAAATATTTTACATTTTAAAAAATAACTCAAATTATTGAATTTAATAACTTAAATTATAATACAATTTTATAATTATTTATTTTATTAAATTAAGTTAAATAATTTAATAATTTATTATTAAATTAAATTAACTAATTTAATTATTTATTGTTAAATTAAATTATATTTCTTTTATCTTTAAAAAAATTTACTTTAAAATAATTATTACTTTTTATATGTAGTTGCTATAAGTTAAATAAAATAAAGTATCAATATTTTACAGTTTTTATTGATGACAAGATGGTAGAGCCGGCTGAAGAACTATATGCGCCCTGAGGAAGGGGCAGGGTTCGAACCCTGCCGAAGGCAGAGACCACGCAGGCGGCTGGGCTCGCTGGCGTGTGCGTGCTGGCTGGGCTGGGCTGCTTGGGATGAGCGGAAGTTTGAGCAGCGGGTAGATCGGGTGCTTAAAATTTGAGATTTAATTTTTTTTCTTGAATTTCCGGCGTAAAAAATATCCGTCGGAAATATATTTCCTGCGAAAAATCCGCCGGAAATCCGTCGGAAATGTTTCCGTCGAATTATTATGCGCCGGAAGACCTTTTTCGACGCGCATCAAACCGGCGGAAATATTTCCGACGAATTTTGGCCAATTTTCCGGCGAAAATGTCTGCCGGAAAATGACGTTTTTCCTGTAGTGACAAGAGCAATCTAATTTTATAAATGGGTAATGAATTATTTTGATTCAACCATCTCTTTAGCTTGGCTGAATCAATTTTGAAAAATTCTGGTGTCTCTTAAGAAACTCTTATTTTATTGTACACATAATTGATTTTCATACAAAGCTGATACATTAAAATCTCACTCCATTACCTTGACCTATGATGCACAAACACGAACACGGCGACACGGATACGACATGCACGGACCCGGGACACGTTAGTTATTGAAATATATATAGGACACGGACACGGGTTGAACACGATATTATAGTTTTTATATTTAAAAAATAGTATATAAAAATTAAATAAGTATAATTTTAAAAATAATAAGTCATTTAACTAGAATTTGTGCTTAAAATGATTAGTATTAGGATGTCAAGAGTCAGGCTTCGATGACGTTTATCAGTCACTTAGAGAGTAGATGAAAATAGCTTCACTACCAAAAAGAAATCAAAATGAGAATATTCGATGATTGGGTATTAAGTGCGAACGTTGATTTAGTTTTGTAGATAGGAAATAAGAAATTTAGTTTAAATCCTATCAAATACAAGAAATTATATTTAAAAAAATTCATAAAATATTTAAGATACGCATGTCGGACACGCGTGTCCAATTTGAATTTAATATTTTTTAATCGGACACGTTTTTGGTGTGTCCGACACATGTCGGACGAGTGCCGTGTCGGATACGATGTCGGTCACTGCACGCCTCTTTAAAGAGAAGTGTCGGTGCATCATAGACCTTGACTATTCCAACATGCAATAATATTAATGTTAAAATTAATTTAATAGCTATAAAATCTATTATGGTCAAATTTTATCTCAAAATAAATCTGTTTTTCTTAAAATTAATCCTTACTACATAATTTGATCTTAATATTCTCTTTCCTTATGAAGAGAATATTAAAAAGAAAAAAAAAAGGATATTTGGTCACACAATCAATTGGGAGCCATCCAAATCTTGTGGACCCAATTCGTGCTTTGTCATACCTTTTTGTGCTCCAAAAACGGATTGGAACAAATTAATGTGAATAAGTGGTCATTAATTGACTAACAAAAGTGATTAACATTATTAAAAGATATTGAGATTTGATTTAATTATTATTAATACTGTTTCTTAATGAGTCTTTTTCAAAAAAACAGCTATAAAATAAAATAATATAATAGATATCGCTATGTTAAAAAATTAATTAATCCTTTTTATGCTATAATTATTCTTGTAGGTCAAGTCAATGTTATTTGGAGGGAATTGTAGTTTGTGATAGAATACTACAAAGCACATACAATGTTGTGATATGATAATATAAATTAATTTGGAGGAAATTGTAATGAGGTTGTTGTTTCATGTTAAATTAATGAAAAAGACAAATTTTGATTATTATGTGAAAATTTTATTTTATCTGTATGGATTGATGATAAGCATTTGTACTGATGGATTGGATGATTGATTGTACTGAACTATTAGTAGCAATGATGATTATTAGTAATTTGGATGTGTACGAATGTAATAGTATGAGTCAAATTGATCTATTTGTCTTAAGAAAGCTTGAAACATATTTGGTAAATCGTTGATCATAAACTGAAACAAGTTGCGTAGGATTAAAAAATTGCAAGATTTGAAGTCGCAAGGACTCCTTGAATTGACAAAACTTATATTCTCTTAAAATTTCTCAATTTGTTTGAAAGAGGAATTATGCTTGAGATTTAGTACTTAAATTATGAGCTCAACAGATGAATTGATGAAGTCACATACTCATCAAATTTTCTTTCATCAAATTCTCGACTAAAGTATTCATCTGTAAAAATTGAGTTCTCATCAAAACTTGTGCATGAGCCTTGTTAAAAGAACTCGTCAAGGTTAGTTATCCATTATCCATAACTCTCTTGAATTTAGGAGTGGACATCGAATAAGAAAAGTCACTTGCTGCAATCAGAATAATTAGGCAAAGTTTACTCATATTTTTATTGGTATTCTTATGTAATCCATTACATACCAATGAATTTGATCCTCATTTATTTAGGGGCACTTATGGGATTGGGAAGACATGATATGGTATTTTTAGTTAAAATTATATCTCTAGTGTTTGCTTGGAGCATGTATCTATAAAAATCCTTGAAATAATGATTTAATGCACCCTTTCTCTGTTTACAAGATCGATTAGGTCTCATATAATTTCAATTCAATCAACTAGAATATCCAAGCCGACAATCTTTTTCTTTGATCTCTCCTCCTCGAGCTCAACCCAAATCATCATTAATGTCTTGGTGTGACTCTACGGACAACATTTGATTTAACATTTTGTAAGTGATATATAAATGTAGAACTTATATGTTTAATATACATTTATAGTATTTAACATGAACATGAACATGCTTTAATTGCTACATATACAATAATTTAGGAGAAAATACATATGAAATTTGCATACCTACTCAATATTTGTCATTTCGAAACTATTCATAGGAGAAATTTATAACATTATTTTAAAGCATTTAGTGAACTTAACAATTGTCATAAATGTCATCTTTATTAAAGCGTCGTACGTAGCGCCACCAAGCTTGGCGCCCCTTTCAACTAACTTCCTCTAAACAGAAATGGTAGGGCCGCAATGCCGCCACATATAACATTGTTGCGTTCCCGAGGACTTTTGCACTTAACTTTTGTACTATTTTCTAACATAACCCTAGACTTCTCCTGATTTTAATTAGCACTTAACTCCATAAAAATCCACAAACACTTAGCATGCACAAAGTGCATAATTAAACTTCTTACCAAGTTTGAATTAGGTTAACATGTTTCTGTTGTAGCAGTTATTATACGAGGCAACATTTCTGAGGACCACAGGTCCACAATGGATGTTCTCTCAATGATAGACATAACGATAATTGTAAAAAAACATCAAAATCATAAAAGAATATATCCTCCAATAGGAATATGATGGTAGCTGATTAATATGCACCAAACTTATGGGAGCTATGCTGGTGATCTTGACATATTACTTGTCATTTTACATGTGTGACACTTATGAGCTTGCACGTGAGACACACGCAACTAAATAATCTTAATATTTTAAATCATATTTTTGCCTATGAACCACATATATTTTCATAATAATAAGAAGTTTAAACTATATTATAAAAAATTAAAAAAAAAAAAACAAAACAAAACAAAATACCTTTTGACATATAAGAGATCATTTTCAGTATGAAATTATTGTTACGAGACGAATTTTAGGATAGGAGAGAGAGAGAGAGAGAGAGAGGATAAAACAATAAAAAATTTATTAAAAAAAAAGTTAAAATAAAATAAATTCTAAATTTATAATATCTGCCTCACTAACTAATATTCAGTAAAGCTCTATCCATCTACGTAATATTACACATAAACATAATTTTTTTATTTTTAATAAACAAATTTTTAATAGATATTATATAATCAATATGACAATTATAAATTTTACACTTATGAGATTTACAGGAATATATTATAACTCATAAACCCAAAAAATAAATTTAAATATTTAATTTAATTTAATTTGATATAATAACTTCAACTGTCTTATATTCAAATATTAAAAAATCCAGACTATTCAAGTTTTGTTTTTATTAAAATAATCTGAAGAAATCAATATTTATTTTAAATTAAATTAGAATGAAAATAAACTGAATATTTTGTCAATTTAAAAAAAAATCATGAGAGAGAATGCCACTCTTTTAAAATTATCCTTGGACCCGTGAAAACCCCGACTTTCACTGTTTGTCAAGGGATTCGAACCTAAGACCTGGGCTTTGCTCAGCGAACTTTTATTACGTCCGGTGTAAGGACGTAGAGGAACGTCCGATCGGAGCCAAAAATCTCGCCAAAAAACTCGGTATTGCTCGGTATTGTTAGGTATTATTTGATAATAATGAGGAATACCGGTCTGTGAAGACTAATACCGAGTTATACCGAGCTGTACCGAGAAATACCGAGTTGCACCGAGTTTTTTCCTAGGAAAACTCGGTACAACTTTTGTATAAATCGGTATTTGCTGGGTATAGCTCGGTATAACTCGGTATTGGGTCTTTAAATGATGGTATTACTCGTTATTGTTTGGTATTGCTCGTTATTTACTCGGTATTTCTCGTTTTTTGGCAGGAATTTGCCTCCGACCGGACGTTCCTCTACGTCCGGTCGGAGGACGTAATAATTGTTCTTGCTCAGCTGGCTCCATGGGCGGTCCAAGGCGGAGGGATTTTTTTTTTTTACTTAGAACCCCTTGTCAAGTTTGATTTTATTTGGTACAGACTTTTTCCATTTATAGTCTTCAATCCACCTTTAATTGGACCATGCAATGCTAGCTGTAGAGAGAGAGAAATAGAGAGAAATACTAATGGGGTAAAATATTGAAAGAGAGAGGGAGGAATAACTTTACATTTTGGACAAAATGATGAAAAGAGATTTAAATGCTTAATTATTATTTAAAATATTTAGCTATTTAAATATGATTTTATTGAAACTTTTATCATTAATTAACTAATCATTATCTAATAATAATTATTTAATATTAAATTATCATCTAATTATTTTTGCACTGCTAATGATCTAATGAATTACTGTAAAGGGTTTAGTTTTTCCTCGCTCTTTTTTCGCAATGGAAATGCTGCGATCGCGTACTCATGACAGTGCACCAAACCAAATTAATATTGTGTATATTCAGCTCTTTTCTCTGCTTCCATACTAAAGTTAAAATTGAAAGCCTAAAGGGGCTTAAAGCTGATAGTTTTAGTGGCTTAATAGAGCAACAAGTTCGCCAACGAGAAAATCTGCTCTAATTTTTGTAATTCTTCCTTTTAAAGTTATTTATTAATCCAGAGAAGCCACCAATATTTTTTTCTGGACACATGAAAAGCATCAATGGTTTGTTTTTCCCTTTACTCCTCTCTTGGGACTCACGAGTTACAACTTTGAGCACGGCTTTCGTTAGGCCCCTCTGAAAAAAAATTCTGGCTCCGTCATTGGCCGGCTCTTCATCACAATGACAAACAACGGTGGGTTATAAATATTTTTATATTTTACTATTTGATACGTCATTATAAAATTATCTTAATCGGGCACGAATCTCGAGGCAAAAATAAGTTGAAAACTTAAAAAATTAATTTTGGGAGCACCCGAACTTCGATTTCAATGAACTTATAGTCAAACTGAGCGTCTCGGAAATACGAACCCAACGAAACCAAAATCAACCCAATCCGAGCCCAAATGAGTCCGAATCAAGGGTTCAAAGAGCTGTTAGAAGGTTCAAACAGCAATTTGAGTTACCAAACGGTCTTCGATTTTGACGAACTTATACTCGAATCGAACGGCTCGACGAGACAAATCCAACGAGCCCAAGATCATCGAATTCCAACATCATTAAGGCCTTCAAATGACCAACGAACGGCACATGATCAAAGGATTTGATATCGGCTGTCCATTCAGACCACTCCCAATTCGGCATTGATCTCACGCCTATTTACGGGCTATGCCACTCTAGAAAAACTATAAATAGAGCCCTCATTCTACACCAAGGGGACTCAAGTGAAGAGAGAGGAGGAGAGGAGAAAGGGGAAAAGGAGATTCCTCACCTCCTCGACCACCGCCGGAGCTCTTCCTGCCGCCTGAAGACGCCGGAACTCTGCCGGATTTTTGGGAAACGCCGGGAATTTGCAGAACTTTGTAACTTTGTGAGAAGTTGATTGTAAATTGATCGTCTTGATTTGTAAGACGGATCAACCTTTGTACTTCAAACAAATACTAGTGGAACTTTGCAACTGGGCGAGGCCCCGTGGTTTTTTCCCTCTTTTGGGTTTTCCACGTAAAACCTTGGTGTTCATTTTCTCTTTTCTGTTTGTGTGCGGAATACTCGTGCAACGCTAAGACAAATATTTCCTAACTCTATTGCCGCGTATATTCTAGCACGCAACACTATTTATAAAATTTTATTTGAAATTTTTATTTACAAATTTAAATTTAATATGTTTAAATAAAAATTGGTCCCAATTTCGCCTTCTAGAACTTTCCCAGAACCGTATAAAAGTTAGAAAAAATGGAAAGGTGGAGGCGCCGTCGTGGAAAAAGTAGATCCATTAGACTCCTTTTTCTTTCTGTCCAAGTCATTGGGCCATGGGCCAACGGTACGGCCCATAAATAACGTGTCTGCTGTAATAAATTGACCAAAAAATCACGTGTTTGGTTGAGAGAGGATGGTGAAAGTTTGAACTGATGACTTGAATTTTATAATTAATAAGCAAAATATTCAATATATTGCGTTCTTATACAACGTCACATTTTTTTTTAAAGGGGCTATTTAATTTAATGAAAATGGGTGAAAAATATTTTAAAGGTAATGATTTAAAAAATTTATTAATTTATTTTGATGTAAACAGGCGTAAAAAATTTAAAAAATTAAAATTGGGATCATCCAAATTCTAATTTCAGCAAGTTTATAGTCAAACTAAACGTCTCGAAGATATAAATTTAGGAACACCAAAATCGGTCCAATCCGAACCAGAATGGGTCCAAATTGAGGGCCCCGGAGCCTATTTGAAAGCTTTAGAACATTAATTGAATGAACGAATGATATCCAAATGTAACATGCTTATAATTGTATCGAGCAGTTATTGTTGCTCATCGCCCATTGCTATCGTTAGTATTGACACCAGTAATTACGGATTATAATCATCATTAAGCTTTACACTATATTCATTTTAGTTCAAATCAAATAAAAAATAATAATTATTTGTTTAACATTCATCCAAAAATTTCAAATATAGAAAAAATTAATGAAATTAGTTATTAAAAGAACATTTTCTCTGTAAAATTTTTAATAAATACAGATTTATTATTTTAAAAGAGAAAATTATTATAGCTAATGAATTAAAAATTTTGTGATATTAAAATTAATTTATTATCACTAATTCTATAATAAAATTTAAGATTTTTAATTACAGTGTATTATTATTTTTAGTTGATCTTTCTCTCTCTTAACTACTTTTTCATTAATGAAATTAGGTGAAATAAGTGTGTGAGACATTCAAGAAAGCAATGAGAATAGCTTTGAGATTTTTGTACTAAATTTGCAGCCTATTAAGCAATGCATTCTATAAATATGGAGTATAAATATAGTTCTTAGGTCATCTCCAACCGAGAACTCTATTTTTCACGTCAAAATAGCGCAAAAAGCAAAAATGGCGTGGTGCTGCTACAATCCAACGCCATCTTTTTTGCTTCTGCCCCAAGGTAACGACACTTCTCCTTTCCCGCATTTTTCCGGTTGACAGAGAAAAATGACGTGGGTGAACAGTTCAACGCCAATATTGGCGTTGCACTGTTCACCCGCAAGCAAATGAAGGATTTTTTGGCGTTCGGCTGGAGCGAAGGAATGACGCCAAACGCTCGTTTGGCGTTCGGTTGGAGATGCCCTTAAGATCAAATATTTTACAAAAATCAATAGGGTATTGATTGAAGGTGATGGTTAAATCAACAAAATCATGATTTCATATCACATATTTTATAATTCATCACTTAATATTAAAAAAAATAAAAAATTTCTCCTAGGCAACATGATAAGTTATATTGTCATTGGATGGTTCATTTTGGGGATAAAAAAGAATAGTGTTATTATGCTTGTTAAATTTATATTAAACACCATCTAATTTATCATGCGTTAAATATAACACGGGTGGTAAGAGATTTTTACTCAAAATAGCAAAATATTTTGTATAAATGATGATTTTTAATCAAGCTATTAAAACATTATATATGATTATAGATAAAAAACTTTTACAATTAATAAAATAGATGACTCAAGTCTCTTAAGTATATTAAAAATGGTGCCAACAAAAGATAGTCTGATAACTTTGGAATGATAATGTGCACCTTTTAGACCCATGTCTCTTTCTATTCATAACTCAATTATGTAATTGCGACATACACACCTAATAGGAACCTTTTTGGATCCGTGGTCACTATAATATTGTTCTAGCATTTAGTCCGCATGCACTATCTCTCTAGGCTATTTCTGATCCCATTGGTTCATTCAACCTCTAGCATATACACTCATATTATTTGTCAGTCTGATCACTTGACTTAATATGCTCCGAGCTTTAAACATTCTATTGTTGTTGGCTTAATTAGATTTATCTCAATATATTGGATATATTATGATGAAATCCTCAACCGCTTGTGACCCAAAGTATACATCCTCTTTACTTAAAGTCAACCCCTATCTTAGGTCAATTAAATTAATAATATATTTTATTTCATTAATTTAATTAATCTAAATTAATTAATTATAATGTAGGTTACTCTAGTGTGATCCTTACGAATCTTGAAGTCTAATCAACATTTAAGTCATTAAGGAAAAACCTTAATTAACTCATTAATCCTTTGTCCAATCTTCTTCTTTATTCTAGTTGCTCCATGATTATCCAAAGGCTAATTGAGCTAAGATAAATTATTTGCATGGATATATACACAACAAGCACATCTAAATAATTCATGACGGCTTGGTTAAGCCCATCCTTTTTTAAATGCTCAAACTATGTCTTATTCCCACTTGTGATTTAAGTAATTTTATGTTTTAATCCCATAGCTTAGTCACCTAAATAATGTCTTAATCTTATTGGAAAAGTTTTGATTTTACTTCATTATTATGAGCATATATTTCTCAGAAGGCCTTGAACAACCAACATGAGGATGATAAACAGTCAGAAGTTTACATTCTCCTTTCGATCTATTTATATTTAACATTTTTTTTAGTGCTCTTATCTACTTTATATTGATTTAAGATCAATCTTCTGCTGTAATTCACTGATATCAATCCAACCCGACAATCTCTTAATTCCATTTTTCATATTTTAAAACCGAAAATTTCGCACACCATAAAATAACAAAAAAAAGAAGAAGAAGAATATTCCCAAAGATGCCCCTAATACCTTAGCAACTTTTCAAAGCATAGCATCTCTATCTTTAGGCAATCAAATCAGCCCTTAGACTACTTAAGCTGCGACATATATAATAAATGGATTGATGATAACATCAAACTTTGTGCAGAAGCAAAGGATTTTGCCATCGCCATCTTTCTAAGTAATGAACATTTGGTAGGATGCAAAGTTCACACGCCATCGATCATTGCCATTAGGTGGCCTTCCCATGCATGCAAATATCACATGACACGTGTGGGATAAAAAATATACATAGATAAGACACACACACAAATTATTAAAAAATTATAAATATTTATATATTTTTTTCATATCATGCAAAAAAATTTATTAAACATAAAAAAGGTGTTATTTAATATATGCCATGAAAAACATTTGAGTTTTCATATGATTTATATGTCATAATTAATAATTTGAATTTTTGGCCTTTGGGTAAGATTGCCTATCATATATAATGATTCATGTAACATGCGAATATTATGGTGTATAAAGGAGATTGGAGCTTTGATTATTACATTTTTTAGTCATATAAAATGTGTGATTTAATTTATTTAATGTAATGTTATTATAAGTAGTTAGGCTTTCACTTGTGTTACACGTCATTATTAATTTAGGCTTCATTTGGGAGGACGTTATTATTGCTTTCTAACACTATTTGGTAGTACAAAATTTTATAGTTTAAAAAATATTTGTACTAAAAAATTGCTTTACAGAGCAATAAATAAGCGGTCCCAAATGAAGCCTAAAGTTTCGTTTGGGACGACTTTCTTTGTGCTTCTTAAAGTAAATTTCTATTAGAAAATTAAAAATTTTGTACTAAAAACTGTTTTAAAAAGCAGTAAGAAAGTCCTCCTAAACGAAACATTAATCAACCAGATTTGTTGCCTTTGATTTCTTCATGGTTGGGCTTGGTCTTTGCAGATACATCTACCTTGGTTGGCTTTGAGTCTTTTGGTTTGATCATCATGAAACCTCTTAATTTATTGGATGGTTTAAACTTGAGCTTCCCAATTATGAATGCTTCCTACTTGCATGTATGTATGCCCCCGCTTCGCTTGATAACGCATCTAACCATGATCTCAATCTTCACTAGATCACAGATCTTGTCGTGATCATGATATTCATTTGGTCACACATCTTGTTGCAGTGGCAATATTCATATGATTTTGCGTCTCACTATAATCTCGATATTTGCTCGGTTGCGTGTATCGCAACAATTTTGATCTTTGCTCGATCACACATATCACTGTACTTTCAATCTTTACTCAATTGTGCACATCAACGTGATCGTGATTTTTTTGTTTAATCGCGAGTCTCACTATATATGGTTGCAATCTTAATTTTGTTGCACACATCTTGTTGATGTGTGCGACCGCGGCCGTCACTTCTGATGATTCCCGCATCCTACCACGATTACGACTTTTGTCAAATCAATTCAATTGATCGAGTTAGCTCGACCAAGTCTAACTCATCCTATTAATTAATTTGAATGAGGCAACTTACATTAAATAGTTTCACAACAAATAAAACTCAGTAAGTAAAAAAGAACTCTAAGCTCCCATAACTTCAACTTCTAGCCTCGGCGATCCCTTACAAGCTTAAGAAATATGTATAGAAACAAATATTATATTTTTTATATTAAATTAAATATGGTATTTAAATACTAAGATTTTCTTAATGCTGGAGTTTATTTTTAGTATTAAAAAAGAATCAATTAATTTTTTTTTTATATATTTATATATTTTGCATATAACATAAGTAAATATAAAATAATTGTATGTATTTATCAAATATTAAAGTACTAAGCCTAATATACAGTAATTATTGAAGTACTAAACCCAACTATCCTATCATCAAATATTCTATTGTGCTCAATCCGGTTGCATTGTACTCCACATTGCGTCTCCAATAAGTGATATGTTTATTTCATTCTCTCTGAAATTTAGGCTTCTTTTATGGAGAAATTATTTTGTGCGGGGAGATCTGACGCAGAATGTCGTCTGAAATCCAATCAAAATACACCACATCAGCAATACCGACCCGCGGTGCCGAAATTATTTAGTTAATACATTTAGCTGTCAGTACTCTGTGTCTTCTTCCATATAATTTCAGTTATTTCTTCCTCCTATAAGAACTCAAATAAGCAACCTAACTTTGTGACAATCTCACTCCTTCTATTTCGTTGTTGGTCAGTGTGTGTCACTTTGATGTCGGCTTTTGTGGATGTGGTTGGCTTTCGTTTGATTGGAAAGGGGGTTTTGGGCTTTGTGGTTGTATCGTTCGTTTTGTGGGCAATGATGTGGTGGCTTTTTGTTCATCACCTAGACAACCGTGACTTGTTGGCGACCATTGGTGGCGCTTTAGTATGTCTTTCTTCTATGTGAATTGTTGCTCTTTTTCTCCTCTGGATGGTCCGAGCCAGGTGTCTTGGGGGTGGCAGGGAGCTTTCGACAATTACAGAGCCCGACTGGTTTCTTCGCCTTCGTCACTGTTTGCTTTCTCTTCATTTCTAATTTTGGTCGTGTAATCCTACTTTGTTCTTTTTTTGTTTGGTTGTATCCTTCCTTTTTTTGTTGAAATAATTTCTATATATTAATTTTTTGATATATAGCATTTCAATCATTCAACATTTACTAATATACCACTTTGTAATATTCTATAACCCTATATGAGTTAATTCACTCTAATCTTTAATTTTTAGCCATAAAAAATTTTCTAATATCCTAATCTCCATTCTTTAGTTGTTTATCACATATGAACTAGTCTTCCTTTTGACTTTTCATGAAGGGGATCAAAGGGAGAATCATCTCATCCTCTTTTGATACTTTACTTGGGTTGCAAAAAATAACTTTTCACAGTTGAAAATTTTAAATTATGGTAAGAAAAAAATAAGAAAATATTAGTAAATGAAAAAGAAAGAAACGAGAAAGTTGTCCCAAGTAGGACCTAAAACAACGTATAATATTTTGGATAATTTTTCCGACCACCGTCGTCGTCGACTACGGTCCCTACGACCTCCGTCGACTACAAACTACGGTCTACTTTGACCACCATCGTTGTCAGACTACGGTCCCTCCGATCTCTGTCGCCCATCAAGTACGACCCTCTCCGATAACTGTCGCCTACAGACTATGGTCCATCCGACCTCAGTCGCTCGCAGTCTATGGTCCACTACGATCACCATTACCCGCCGACTATAATCTCCATAACTTCTGTCACCAAGAGACAATGGTCCCTACGATATATGTCGTTTGCCGACTACGGTCCCTCTAATCTTCATCGCCCGACTATATATTGTCCTACTGACCGAATGAACATACCAATACTCTCTTCAAAACAACTCTTATTTCACTATGTTCTTCGAACTCTCTCCATGTAATGTGCTCTATATAATACTACATTGAGCCAACACGTTTCTTCGGAGAAGGGCATCATTTGCAATCAACATAAAAAACTAGTTGATTCATTTCAACAAGGCAAGACTCTGTGATTTTTCCCTTTTCAGAGGTTTTCATGTAAAAATATTGACGTCTCTTATGACTCTTGCATCACTCATGCTGAATATTCGTTCAAAGTTAAGACGCTAAACATTTTATCTCTCTATCGTCGCAAATATTTTAGGACCCAACGTATATCAATAGATTTAAATATTTAAAATGTGTGTTAAGTACAAAGTCCACTCTATAGAGCATAATGCCAAAATCTTAGCCTTTAAAATAATAATTTGACTTGGCATCGCTTACATAAAGTAAGAATCACAAGCAAAGATCCGGGCAGTGAAATATTTTAAGAGAAATTGGAGCTACTTCCAAAGCTTTGATTACTAAAATCCCCATAAAAATTTTATTTGCATAGTACCTTTTGTCATTTTATTTTAGATTATAACCCAATTTCAATCCTTCATTAGACCACTAGGCCTAGGTGTAAGGGAGACAAGTCGACTCGTGAGCTTACCCAAATTTGATTTGATAAATGCTCATGAACCGAGCTCGATGAAGGAACGAGTCAAGCTTAACCAAGTCTCAACTTAGACTCGTTAACTTGCGATCCAGCTGCTTTAAAAAAATTACTGTAAAATACACTTAAAATATATTACTATAAGTCTCAACTCGACTCGGTTAGCTTGCGACCCAAATTCGAAAGTTTAAACACATAAAACTACAAAAATTATTTAAACTTATTTAATCAATGCAATTAATAAATTTAAATAATTTTTATTTTTTGAGCATTTTTGCTTTTCGGAAAACAAGCTGAAATAAATTTATTATTATATAAATTTATTTCATATTATTTTTTTAAATAAAATATTATAATATTATATTTAATATATCAAACAAAATGGGTTTATGACTTCCTTATCGAATTAATTAATGTTATTTATCGAATTAATTAATGTTTTTCTATGCCTATTTGGCTTCAGAGACTGAAAATATTCCATTGAAGGATTATAATAACTATTATATAAATGGTAATTTACCTTTTGTCTTACAAAAGTACAGCTAAAAAAATGGTAGCAAAGGAGATTTAAAGTTATTATTTTTTTTTAACAAAAACAAATTTATTAATAAAAGGAAAGGTTACAACAAAAGATGGCAAACTAGAAAATAAAAATACAAAATACATTGATAGTTGGGCTCAGTATTTGGCCGAGACTTCCGGTGCCCCAACAGCTCGCACGGGCCATCCAGTAAGGTGATAAAAGCGTCCAGTATTCGACCAACTACGAAAAGCACCAAATGTTGCCACCAGCAAAAAGATGAGGGCACGAGCCCCGGCCACATCATAGCCCCATAACAAATCGGAAAAAGAACGGCGAGGACATAGTAAGGCATTATTCGAAAAAACACAGCAATTGTAACACAAAACAACAAGTCATCAACGTCTTCGATGGCCCCTCCCACGGCCCCTGCCATGAGAAACCTTCGAACGACCAACATTAACACGAATCAAAGAAAAATCATTCCCCGGGTCAGAGTGTAAAACCCTTAAAAAGCTAATTTTTTTTAGTGCTGTTATTCCGGACGAACTGGCTTTAGTCCCAGACGAACTGAAGAAAAATGTGAAGAATCTGTCAATTTCATCTAGACGAACCGTCGGGACGAACTGAACAGAGAGCATCGTCCAAGGACGAAACAAATTGGAATTAATTTTCGTCTATACGATCCGTGTCCAGAGGAGTTCGTCCCGGGACGATCTGGGCATCGTCCTGGACGATCCTGTTTGATAAATATCCGATTTGAGATATTTTGGATCATTTTGAAGAGAGAAAAAAGGCAGGAGAGAGAAAGAGAAGGAAAGAGAAAGAAGAAGCTTGATTTCGGAGGCCACGAAGCACTTTTCGTCTAACGAAGCAGTTGGAAGATTTGTTTGTCTCGAAGTAAGGACTCTGAATTCTATTTCTGATTTCGAAAATTTTGAGTTTTGATAATTCTGTGCTCAAATTTGTGTTTCTGTTACCGAAAAATGTGCATAATTTTGTATTGACAAAAGTTTTACCGCACAACTTTTTATATGTTTATGATATGATATTTTTACGTGATTTGAGTATTTTCTGTAAAGTTTCTACCGGTTATTTTGAGTTATGTGCGATTTTTATCGAATAGAAAATTATCTGGTTGTTGAAAAATATTGCTTCAATACAAGTAAAGCTTTGTAACGTTGTTTTACACGATTTCATGTAATTTGGTAAATTTATGATTTCTGTGTACATTCCGTGTACTACTGTTATGCCGCCGATTTCTCGTACGATCTCTGATTTTCTGAATTGATGATTTGAATGATTGAATATGCATATGAATGTGGATATATGATTAAATATATATTACTATTACTGAAAGACAAGTGAAGACTGGTTGAACCATTAGTTGGAGATTGACTTGACATGTACAAGATGGTGGGCCAACGGGCTTTCCTTTAAAAAGGTTTTTCGATATCCTCTATTGATCATTGATATAACGATTGGGAGTCATAAGGAGATTATTATGCCGACAGGCGGCAGACGGGCACAGAGTGACGACTCTTATTGAGCCAACAGATATATTTATGGATTTCTACAACAGCACTATGGATTATCGACTTGAAAAACACCTTAATATCCAGTGATTGTACTTGTTTAGTAAGACTATTGTATTGAATTGTATGTGTACAGTATTGTCCTTATGATCTCCTTATGGATTTTATTGACATTGACTTGTATGAATTTCCTGATATGAATTGATCTATTGATTACTGATTGATTTATTGATTACCGTACGCATGATTAATATCGACGGATTTATTGTTAGTGAATGGATTTATTGATTTATTGATATTGACGGATTTATTGTATTGTATTGATTTATTACTGAATGGATTTACTGACGAATTTACGGGTTTACTGTTACTGTACGATTTCATTGATATTGCATGTTATACATGTCACTGGATATTGACACCGATATGGATATGGATATTATATTGATTCATGGATATTGACACCGATATGGATATAGATATTGTATTGATTCATGGATACAGATACCGATATTATTGATTCATCGATATTATGAATTCATTGATTCATGGATACTATTGATACTACAGATGCTGATACCGATACTACTGATCCACTGATACATTGATTCATTGTATTGATTATTATAGCACGTGATTATTGATGTATTGATTTGATTGATTTATTGATTTGATTGATTTGCTTGATAGTTGATTTATTGATTTATATGATTTTATTGATTTGATTTCAATTGTTCTTACGATGTATAGATTTGATCATTTTATGTGATTCCATACCGATTGATATTATTGACCAGAATTAATTGATTTACTTATCTGATTGATTCGATTCCACTATTATAGCATAATCGTTCATGTCGTCACAGAATTGTTATTGATATTGATACATACGTTGTTGTTACTGATTGAGATACTGATCAAGTGATATGTGATTTACTAAACATGTGATATCGATTACTGGATTGCATATGATTTATTGAGAAAGTTATATTGAATAACTGATCGATTTGCAAGTGTATATTTTGATACGATTCTACTACATTGATTTGACTGATGTTATAGACTGATGTGATAGATAAGATGACTATTAAAGAGATTTGATGCACGAACTGATTTCTGATTTATTGAGCTTTATGGATTTCTTCATACTGTTTATCGATTCTTTTACCGATGATGGTGGATTGTATCGATCATGCATTGATTACTGATTTTCGTATCTAATGCATAGATTCACTGATCATGTGCAACTGACAGTTATGGATTTGATTGATTGACATGCATATTATTTCAGTACCATGCTTTGATTTCAGTTATAGGCTTTGGTGACCTGCTGGGCTGTTTGAAGCTTATTATATGTGGTTAACAATTTCAGGTCAGAGCAAAGGGAGCAGAAAATGATGGTTGATCAAGACTATCAATGAATCCTTTCAATATGGATGTGTCACGACCCGACCCGACGGGGACGGATCCCGCCCGAGCCGGATCGCGACGAGAGACTTACCTTGCATATCCAGGATCTGGCTTTGGATTAGGTTACTGAACTGATCTTCCAAGTACTTAACTCAACAGACACACACAGAACAACAGAGCTACTAAAATCATCAAATGCAGTGGAACAAAACATCTATCTTTTCATTTCCTCAAAAATAATCATCTACAGAACAGTACATGGCTTTCAACAGAAAGAAAGACAGAACAGGAAAGCCATGACTGTACAAAAATCAAAAAGTACAAAAGTACCTATACTGATCAGACTCTGAACTCTAGTCCTGAACTTCCTTGCCCTTCCCAGAACCTGAAAACCACCAGAAAGCAAGGGTGAGCTCAACAGCTCAGCAAAGCAACAAACCACCAATCTAAATTCTCAGAAACCAAAACCAAACTCATCAGACAGAAATCAGATCAGAAATCGGAACAGAGTCGGAAATCAGAACTTATACTGACAGATATCAAATCAGAATCAGAGTCGTACAGATCATATCAGAACAGAACAAATCAACAGAGTCAGAATCAGAAATCAGAATCGTACGGATCATATCATATCATAATCACAATTTCGTACAGAACAGAACAGATACAGAAAACAGAACGGATACACATAGCTAAATGCCCTGACACTGACGGAATCTCTACGGATTCCGGCCCCTTATACCTCCCTTCCCAGACACTGACTGAATCTCATAGGATCCAGGCCCCTTATGTCTCCCTTTGTGCTCACGGCACCAAAACAGATGTGCTTATAGCACCAGAACAGAATTCATCGGATCCGGAACAGAACAGATATCAAAATATATATTGAGCTCATTTCAGAATTTCCCGTTTCACTAACTGAATCTCATAGGATTCAGGCCTCTTATAACTCCCTTTTTATAGCTTATACACATAGCATTTCAATTCAGAAGAAATACGGACAATTCAGAAATTACCCAAAAATCGGGCAGCACAACGGCAGTATACGGAATTTACACAAAAATTCCTGCAAAGAAAATTTACCGAATTCGCACAGAACATAGATAATCATATTCCAGAACATTTATTCTACTGCACAGATAATTTACAATTTCACAGAAAAATCCGGTCGACTAAAAACACAGTCGAATCAAAAACACCCGGACAAAAATCTTCAAAATATAGTCAAATCGTGCACACCCGGCACGGCAACGATATACCAAAACTTACGCGGTAAAAACTGAACCAATCAAAAGATACGGACGAAAAACCGTAACGAAAACGAAATCCGGACAGAAAAATACCGCCAAACGTGACGGAACTGAAAATTGAGAAAGACGGAATGTGCCTTACTTCGAGCACAACAAATTCCTCAACAGTCGCTTCGATCGAAAACGGCTCCGCGTCTTCCCGAAATCAACTTTTCCAAAAACTCCTTTTTCTCTCTCCTCAGAACAGTAAATCAGATATTTATTTTTTTGATTTTCTCTCTCTTCAAATCTGCTGAATTCCTTTAAGTAATGCTCAGATCGGCCCGGCCGATCGCAGCATCGTCCCGGGACGATCCGACCAAATGGATCGGCCTGAAATCTTCCCAGGGCTGTTGTCTGGACGATATTTTCTACAGTGCCGATCGGCCTGGCCGATGTCTCCAATCGGCCTGGACGATGCATACAGAAAATCACCTGGAGCAAAATTGGGCAAATCTGGAGCTGATTTTCAACTGATCGTCCCAGGACGATCCAGATCGTCCTGGACGATCCTGGAGCAGATTGTGATATTATAATCTCCCCAACTCAGAAAAATGTCGTCCTCGACATTATCCAATCCAAACTCAGTCAAAACAAGTACGGGTACGACCGTCTCATATCAGACTCTTTTTCCCACGTTGCTTCTCGTGCAGTCCGGTGCTTCCACTGGACTTTAACCATCGGAATCTCTTTATTTCTCAACTTTCGGACGTCGTACGCCAAAATAAGCTCTGGCTCTTCCTTGTACGCCAGATTCTCCTGAATCTCAATCTCATCAGTAGATACTTTCTTCCCAGAGTCTGAAACCCACTTCCTCAGAGTGGATACATGAAACACATTATGCACATCAGGCATAGAATCAGAAAGCAAAAGGCGATAAGCAGATTTTCCAATCCTTTCCAAAACTTCAAAAGGTCCAACATACCTTGGACTAAGCTTGCTTACCTGACCAAATCTGCTCACACCTTTCATCGGGCTGACTTTGACATACACAAAGTCACCAACTTGAAACTCAACAAATCTGTGCTTCTGATTATAATACTTCTGCTGACGGTCTTGAGCGGCTTTCAATCTTTCTCTTATCAAACTGATCTTCTGAGCAGTTTCATCAGCAAAAGTGGCCCCCAAAGCCTGTCTATCCCCGACCTCTGTTAGAGTCAAAGGAGTACGACACTTCCTGCCATACAGAGCCTCGTACGGTGCCATACCGATACTGGACTGAAAACTGTTGTTATAGGCAAACTCAATCAGCGGAATATGATCTTCCCAGCTTCCGCTAAAGTCCAGAACACAAAGCCTCAACAGATCTTCCAATACCTGAATAGTCGTCTCAGACTGTCCATCTGTCTGAGGATGAAAGACTGTACTGAAATACAATTTCGTACCCAAGCCTTGCTGAATGCCTTTCCAAAGTCTGGAAGTAAAGCGTCCATCTCGATCAGATACAATCACGCGAGGCACACCGTGCAATCTGATTATCTCCTTCACATAAATCTGTGCCAAGCGTTCAACTGAATCCGTTTGTCTGATCGGAAGAAAATGGGCTGACTTCGTCAATCGATCCACAACTACCCAAATAGCATCATGTCCTTGTCTAGATCGAGGAAAACCCATCGCAAAATCCATCGTTACCTCCTCCCATTTCCACTCAGGGATAGGCAACGACTGCAACAGTCCACTGTGGACCTCCGAAAGGAACACCGCGCAAACGGGTCGATTGGGAGGGCAGATTGGATCGTGCATACGACTAACCATTGAGGATGGAGGCTGACGCCGACATACCTCGATGGATAGTAATATACCCGACCTAGTCACGGGTTTCCCCCACCCGATGCAAGAGCTCGAATGGGGTTTAGTAGATTGTGGGGACCAAGTTTCCCACGGGCGCAAGCCCCCGTGGTTAATTACATCCCAGGCCGGAGCCTGAGAAAACTCTCGATTAAGGATCATACATTATCCTCTCTTAAAGTGGGGTCGGCACAAGGGTATAGACTAGGAAATCCTACTCAAAGGGAAGAAAGGTCCGAAGAGGCTGAATCAACATGCGTGGCTCAAACTAGCATTCGGAGGCTCTAGGGTACTAAAAAGAAACTGGAGAAATTAAAACCAAACACTCAATCACATGCGTGAGAGAAGGGATGGAGGTGGCATCATCCTGTGACGCGGATAAGTAGGATTTATAGTCCCCGAAAGGAAGGGACATACCTACTATTTAAGGCATACTACGAGACCGAATGTAGTAGCTTTGAATCCTAAATCTAGGTTGGACTTAGTGTTCGACACACACTAAGACCCGTGTCCTAGCTAATGCGATGCAAAAATCTGGACTTATCCCGGCCTGGATGGGGGAGCCAGCTAACCACCTAATCGCTTCAAAACCATGCTATCAGGTCAATTATGAAAGATGGGTGGGAGGTACAGTTTATTGGAAAGAGGACCGACATCTAGAGAATTTCCTAAGTGGTCCTGAACTTATGTTGGGTGAATGCCCCTAACTAATGCAATTAAATTTTAATTAAATTGATTTCTAATGCAATGCATGCTAGTTGAAATGTCAGCTCATGAATGCTTTAGATTTTAAAAACAGGCTTAATATAAAATAATTTTTAGAAAAGACTGAGTCTCCCTAGGTCCGGCACTTCATCCTCATAGGCCAGATTATCCGGACTCTACCCGCAGGCAGGGAGATGTCTTATTAGAAGGAGAGAGGAGATGCAGTAATATGCATGCGACCCCGGACGGTTCCGGCAGTTCCCTAGGTTCGTTAAGTTTCTATGTTATTTAAAACTTAAATATTAAATTTTGGTTATGAGTATAAAAGATTTTTTTTTTCAGTCCTTAAAAGAGCCTAATACGATCCAGGCAAAAACAAGAGCGGCATGCAAGAAAGAAACCTAGAAAAAGCAGGTAATTCTACTGCGCAATCAGGTAAACACATCAATATAAATCCAACTAATCAAGTAAATGTCCATAGGCCAACTGCCCTTTAATTACAACCCAGGGTATGCAGAAAAGTAAAGTGGCCGGGCACCACTGCCAACAACCCGGATTTTCTAAGTCTATGACAGACGCCAACAACTTTGAGTGGGATATTAGGTCTTCAAATCTTTAGTCTTCTGGGTATCTTCTCCTTGGACTTCTTGGATCTCTCCTCCTTGGACTCCTTGGATCCGTCGTGGCTTGAATATCCAAACGAAGAGACAATTCCCCTAGTAGGGGTGTATTGCCTTTTCTCTTTGGATATCTAAAGCCATCCAGTTCGATCTTCCAAATGGAAGAAGACTCTCCCCTTGGGGATGCCTTCTTCTTTTAGAATTCGATCTGGATAAGAATATCCCAACTCAAAAGTTGTTTTCACAACTCTTAACAATTATTACAGATAAATTACATTAATTGAAAGCAGTAAATCTAAGAATCCCTGCAAGGTTATCCTAGTAAAAATCATCCCAAGCAGTTTATATGAAAATGAAAATGCTAACACCATTGACCCTGTGCCAAGCCATGCTCTGAGGGCTAAGCAGCTCCATCTGTAGCAATTATAATTATTTAATAATTTTAGCCCTCATTATATCAGGGGGGCTGAGCAAGCACCTGCATAAGAAATTATTAGAAATCATAACGGTGCCCCCCTTTTCTTAGCTTGAGCATGGCCACCTGCATAGAAGAACAGTATATATATATATGACGTTCCTAACCTAGGGGTAAATCTAGCGCCCATCACATCACAGAGTGCAAGAAAAGTAAGCAAACACAACAATTCAATTTTCAAACAGCATGCAGTGAAAACTACGAAAAGCTCCGGCACACAGCAAAAATAAAACCCAGCGGCCTAACCTAGATCTAGAAGTGGTGTCCTAGCAAACCATTCTATGTGTGTAAGGCTAGTGTGGTTTGGATAGATCCTAAGTGGGATAATTAGTTGAAATTATGTAGAGTTCAGGTATGTTGGGGGTCTAAAAAGGATGTTTTAATTGAAATTCAAATATTAGTGAATTAGATCCATTTTTGATTATTTCTATTTGTTGATCAGTTTTAAGAACTAAGGGTATTCATATTTGAAGTTTGAATTGTATTAGCCAATTTTGGAAAGTTCTAGGTCCTCCTAGGAACTAGACTAAGGGTCCAAAAAGTCACTATGGGAAAAAGACTAATTCTGGGTCTCCTATCACCTTAGGAAAATACTAGACCTTAATACGAGTAGTTAGACAGGTAGTAGACCAAAATCGGAGCTTCCTATCCAAAGTTATGAATTTTCTAAGTTTCGGGCCCTAAATGAACTAGGGTTGACCAAAAAGTTGACTTTCTAATCTAGGCCATTTTCTAGAAACCTAAGATTTTCAATAAATACTAGGACCTAATTGGAGTCTAATGCAAGTGAGTTTACCTAATTTGGAATTTTCTACAATTAGTTATGAATTTCTAAAGATAGGGTATTTAAGGGAATTTTCTAAATTAACTAGGAAAGGGCCCTTTTTTCATGTTTTGCTCCAAACAAGCTCCAAACTGATTGGAATCACTCCCAAAGATCAGGGATGACCTAAGAAAGTGTTCCCAAGTGTTTGGAGAAAATTTGGAATTTTTAATAATTTTTAATAATTTATTATGAGCAAAATGGTAATTTCCACCTATGGTCAAATTAGGGGTCATTCTGAAGTCAAACTAGGGAGCCCTATTTATCTAAGGTCAAGGATCAGATTCTGAACAAATCAAGCTATTATGGGTAATTTTCTGACCTAGTATATATTTATTGTATTTTTCGGAAGGTCTCGGGGCCTTAATTAGCAGGTTAATTATGGATGGTTAGCTAAGGGCTCTAAAAGCTCCTAAAAAATCCTAGAAAATTCAGGGTGGTTTATGATGTCACTGAGTTTAAATGTTGGAGTTTTGGTGTCAATCAGTGATCTATCCTAGCTCCTAGAAAACTTCTAAGTTCGCTAGACGGGTCCTTAATTATTGTCCTTAAGGTGTCACTACGTTACATGGGTTTAAACTGAAGTTCATACTAACCCTCAAGGTAGTAAATGCATGGAGTACATAAACAAAATAAACACGCCATGTCCTTAAATCTAGGAGAGCCTAAACTAAGTGGTGGTGGTGCAATCCTATACATGCAATCTACGAAAAATAGAAAAAGGAAAGACACCTAAAGAAAGGATTAGTGAATGATTGGGACTCAACCATTCACTAACCCACTCCCCCATTCACTCAACCATTCACTAACCCACTCATATCCAGAATCCATGTCTAAAATTTCACGAAGTAGCGAGTCTCCCAAAAATTAGGATTTATGTATAAGTAGTTTTAAAAAATAATTTCAAAATACTTGTAAACATAAATATATATTTTAGAAAATAAAATAATTAAAAGGTAAATCAATTCATAATACATAGATATAGGGAGACCCACTAAACACTCTCACCAGTCTCAAAACGATTTAAAAATAATTTGTATCCTGAAAATAATTATCATAATTAATATTTAATACCAAAAATACTCGAATGATCGAATCCAAATAGTGATCTGTCAAAACAGCCAAAATCAAGGGCTGGAAATGGTTTCAAAAACATAAAGCTCGTCTTGCTAAAAAGAACGAGGGGTCGCACGTCAAAATCCGACTTAAAACGGCGAAGATATGAATTTCCGAAGTTCAAATACAATAAAATAATATTTTAAAATAGTGCAATTTCACTGTTTTTGAAATGACAGATAATGCAGACAAAATTTTTACCTGAAAATAGTTTTAAAATATGCAGAATTCAGAGTACATCCAAAACATGATGCTGTGCGTCGACAGCGGGCTTAAAACGACAAAGTTATGGATTTTGGAAATTCAAAGACGATAATTAAATATTTTTAAATATTGCAGCTGGCTGTTTTGAAAATAACTGCACACAGACCCAAAAATTTCAAATAAAACCAATTCCAGAATGTGCAAAACTTAAATACGTTCAAAACAAGACGTTGTGCGTTGAAATCGGGTTTAAAACGAAGAAGTTATGCATTTTGCAAGTTTAAAGGACTTAAAAAGTAATTTTTGAAATAACTTAAGAATAATTAAAAAAAATAATAATAATAAATAAAAAAAAATTAATAATAAAATAATAATAATAATAATAATAATCATAGTAATGATAATTACACTAATAAAATAATGATAATAATATTATTATTAATATTTAATTAAAATATAATAATTAAAAAAAAGTATTTTTTACTGTTTTTTAAATAATTTAAAATATACTTAACATTTTTAAATAAAAATAATTTTAAAATAAAGGGCTCGAGAATACGAGCAAAACGAGTTATTGTACGTCAAAATCGGAATAAAAATGAAATTTCTATGATTTTTTTGATTGAAATTAGCTTAAAATAGATTTAAAAAAACAATTAAATAATATAAATAGGCGGCGGGACCCGCGGGACACGTGGCGGAGCCAGATTGGGTCCGCAGCTGCAGCCAATCATTGGCGGCGGCACAATGATTGCCGCAATCATGCGGCAATCAAGCCGCCTCCCACTCATCCACGTGGGCAAAGGACGGGGGCCGTCCGATCCCCCTCCACTTGGATGGACGGTCCGGATTGAGTCGGACGACTCGATCCAACAACTTGGACGGACTGCAGGCCGAATCTGCGCGGCGTACAACGCGATCTAGACCGTTGATTTTGGATCTCACGGTCCAGGATTCGCCCCATGCATGCACACGGCCGGACCGAGCCCTAAGGAGGTTTTTCGCTTCGTTCTCCCAAACCACTCGACGAAACCCCACAAAATTTTAAACATAGGTGGTAAACATGAAGAGCATCAATGGGGGATGCTTGGATAAACTTATAAAGTGCTTTTCAAAAAGATATTTAACCCTAAGCATTGTGACCTATTCTAAGGGATTTCGGGAGATCTAACCGTCTGATTTTTGAGTTCTTGGGCTCGTTGGATTCGTTGAAACAGCAGGAATATTTCTTCTGTTGAACTCAAGATCCGAATCTCCTTGGATTTGGCGGTATAAGGCCCGAAAGTTTCGTGTCTTCGGTTTCGCCGGAGTTCTCGCCGCCGGCGGGCCTAGGACACCGGGATCTGGTAGGGGAAGATGAAGGGAGGTAGTGGAAGTGCTCTCCCAAAGTTTCAAGGCCTGAGGTGGTCTCTAGAGAGAGGGAGAGCAAAAAAGATCCTCATCATGACCTAATTTCTCCTATTTAAGTCTCTAAACTCTAGATCAACGGCCTATATCTAATCTCAATTGAATTAGGAGGGAAATAGGAGTCAATAGGCCGTGGTTTTCAAATTCCAAACGTTTTTTTGGCATTCAATCTCATTAATGGGCCTTTAAATGGCCTTAATAGGTCAAAAATGACCTATTAAAGACTTGGGTTGACCAAGTCAACCATTGACCTGGTCAACCCAGTCAAATAGGTCAAGGGGAGGGGAAGAGATCAAGCCATGATGTGGGTGAGATTTGATTCAAAGTTGATTTGAGCTCTAAATGGGCTAAGTGGTCAACCTTGGTTGACTTGGTCAACCGGGTTGACCCCGGGTCCAAGCTCGGGCTCAACAGACTCGACTTGACTCCTTGAACCCAATGGGATGGTTCCTGGGGTCTAGCTTGGTCAAATTTGACCAGGTCAACTCTTTGACCTGATCTGGGCCAAAAACTAGGTCAACAAACGGACTCCCAACAGGAGCGGAGAACAACTAGTGAACTGCTCGTGTTGGCGTTGACCGACTAAGCCACAGAAAGTAGAGAAGAAAATATGTGTATCAAAAAGATGGAAGAAAAGTAGAGAACTCTTCTCCTGGCCTTACCCTACAGCGAGGGTAGAGCCTAGGATAGAGTGAAAAGCAGCAGTGCAAAAGTCAAGAATCACCCAAAATGGTGAACTGGTAGTAGGTTCTTCTCCTGGCCTTATCCTTTGACAAGGGTAGAGCCTAGGATAGAGCCAACAGTAAAGATCACCTAAAAAGGTAAAAACGAGGTAAGGGGATTCTCCTATAACCTTGCCCTATAGCGGGGGCAGAGCAGAAAAGAGAATCAAAAGGAAAGATCACCACTAGGGTGAAAAAGTAAGGTGGTATCTCTCCTTGCCTTGTCCTATGGGGTGGGCAGAGCTAAAGAGAGAACCAAAAGTAGAGTAGTAAAAGCACACAAACTATCTGTCTGACTATATCGAATCAGCAGAGTAGAAGGTGAAGGGGGTCCCATCTCCTCCTGCCTATTTCAGGACAGTGGATTGGGGTGACTCAGTATCTGCATAACCAAATCGGGTCAGCAAACAAAGAAATCACAAAGCCTGGTGTCTGCCTAATCGGAACAAGACACTCAGGGAAAAGGATGGCAATGAGTTCCTGCCAGGTGCTCTGTCAGGCCCTCTCTACCAAGTAAGTCAAACCAGCTTCCTGTCTGTTCATTTCAAACAACAGGATAGAAGGTGAAAAGATCTCATCTCCTCCTGCCTATTTTAGGACAGTGGATTGGGGTGACTCAGTATCTGCATAACCAAATCGGGTCAGCAAACAAAGAAATCACAAAGCCTGGTGTCTGCCTAATCGGAACAAGACACTCAGGGAAAAGGATGGCGAGGAGTTCCTGCCAGGTGCTCTGTCAGGCCATCTCTACCAAGTAAGTCAAACCAGCTTCCTGTCTGTTCATTTCAAACAACAGGATAGAAGGTGAAAATATCCCATATCCTCCTGCCTATTTCAGGACAGTGGATTGGGGTGACTCAGTATCTGTCTGATCAACTCAGGACAGCAAACAAAAGAGTCACAAAATCTGGTGCCTATTTGATCAGAATAGGACACTCAGGGAAAGAGGCAAGGAGTTCCTGCCAGGTGCTCTGTCAGGCCCTCTATACCAAGTAAAACCAGCTACCCGCCTGACTGTATCTAGACAGCGGGGTGGAAAGTGAAAAGGATCCCGCCCCTCCTGATCCTTTCGGAACAGTGGATTGGGGTGACTCGATACTTCTGCCTGACCTCAGCAAAAGTAAAGAAGACACGAAATGGAAGCCTGCGTGGTCTTTTACAGGATATCCGAGTAAAGGGGTGTTGAGGAATTGCGCCTCCTAGGGACTCTGTCGGGCTCACTCAACGGTAAAATAAAACCAACTACCAGGCTGACCGCATCTGGACAGCGGGTAGAGGGTGAAAGGATCCCGCCCCTCCTGCTCCTTTCGGAACAGTGGATTGGGGTGGCCACTACTTCTGCCTGACCTCAGCAAGAAGCTCATGAACCACGAAATGGAAGCCTGCTTAGTCTTTTACAGGACATCCGAAGTAAAGGGTTGTTGAGGAATTGCGCCTCCCAGGGACTCTGTCGGGCTCACTCAACGGTAAAGTAAAACCAACTACCAGGCTGACCGCATCTGGACAGCGGGTAGAGGGTGAAAGGATCCCGCCCCTCCTGCTCCTTTCGGAACAGTGGATTGGGGTGGCCACTACTTCTGCCTGACCTCAGCAAGAAGCTCATTAACCACGAAATGGAAGCCTGCGTAGTCTTTTACAGGACATCCGAAGTAAAGGGTTGTTGAGGAATTGCGCCTCCCAGGGACTCTGTTGGGCTCACTCAACGGTAAAGTAAAACCAACTACCAGGCTGACCGCATCTGGACAGCGGGTAGAGGGTGAAAGGATCCCGCCCCTCCTGCTCCTTCCGGAGCAGTGGATTGGGGTGGCCACTACTTCTGCCTGACCTCAGCAAGAAGCTCATGAACCACGAAATGGAAGCCTGCGTAGTCTTTTACAGGGCATCCGAGGTAAAAAAAAGAAACATTGAGGAATTACGCCTCCCAGGGACTCTGTCGGGCTCACTCAACGGGTAAGCTTCAACATCTACTGTAGCCAGTGCGGTCTTGCAGATGAAGAAGGGCTCAATACCCACCCAGTCATTTCAACTGAGTGAATAAAGAGTCAGGCTCTGATGCCTGCCTGATCAGGACAGGGCAAACGAGAGCGTGGCGAGGAGTACCTGTCAGGTGCTCTGTCAGGTCCTCTCTACCAGGTAAACTCAACTATCTGTCTGTTCATTTCAAACAGCAGGATAGAAGGTCAAAAGTCACCTCGACGTCAGCCTAACACGCATCTGTGTAGGGATGTGAGGGAAAAAGAGGTAAGTAAATGGAAATTTTAAGGGCAGAGCCACCTAGGGAACCCTTTCTAGCAATCTGATAACCACATTGTAGAGGACAAGTCGTCGTGGCCATGAGTATTCAAATGCTGTCAAGATCTCCTAAAGAACTCCGACCCTACACAAAAGGGGGAGAAGACATCAGAACGACATCTCTCAAGAAAGCTGGAAGAGATATACCCGTTGTAAAGTGTGTAAAGGGGCGATCTCATTCCAAAGGAGTAAAAAGAACTCGAGTAGCGAGGGGGCACCTCAACTACAGAAGGCAGGACTATGCCTGGCAAAAACACTTCTCAAAGGAGCTACAGTGGTAAACCCACACTAAGTGATGGGGACCCTGTAATAAGTAGAAGTGGTATCAAAACATCCAAGAGACTTCTCCGGCAGCTAGGAGTGGGGTCTCAATGGGGAAACAAGTGGTAAAAGTATCTGAAAGAGCTGAATCTCATCTAGAGAATCAAAAGCTCAAGTAAAAGGTGATAGTGCCCGGCATCTAAGGCATGACACCTCCTATCATCAAGTAAGGGAAAGAGGGCCAGAGTAGTGAGGGAGCACCCTCTCTACTGAAGGCAACAACTCTGAGTAAGAAAAACCTCACAGTGGTAACACCCACAGAAACTAGTGGGACCCTGTGGAAAGTGAAAGTGACCTCAACTCATTCATAAAACTAATCCGGCGACTGAGCCTAGTGTATGAATGGTAAGATAGGTCACGAAAAGGAGTAGGAGAACTGTTCTTCTGCTAGAAGCTCAAAGTTCTCAAAGTAGTGATGTTGATATCCGAGGCAAGGTATACTACACCACTACAAGGAAAACAACTCTAGATAGTAAGTGAACACACTCACTATCTGAGGATAGTAATCATAAACAAGAGTGAAGAATCATCAAGAGGGTCACAGTGGTAACACCTATCCTGATCGGATAGGACCCTGTGAGAAGCAAAAGGCAACAAAACAACATTCATAGAGCTACTCTAGCAGCTAAGAGTAGTGTACGAATGCTGAAAGTGAGTGAGTAAAGGAATCAGGGAGCTGATCTTCTACTAGAAAATCTGAGCTCCTGAGGATGTGATGCTAACACCTGAGAGAGGGTGTACTACATCACAACTAAGAAGAACAACTCTGAAGTGTCAGGGGAGCACACCTGACACATAGTACAGTAATCATGAGTGAAATCCACAACCATCAGAATGTCACAGTGGTAACACCTACCCTAATTGGGTAGGACCCTGTGAGAAGTGGAAGTAACATTATCGCATTCATAAGATCACTCTGGCAGCTAAGAGTAGTGTATGAATAGGAGAGTAGACTGCCGAAAGATGACAGAAGGGGATTGATCCTTCCTCAGAAAGACCCCAGCCCACAAGGTAGTGATGTTTAACATTCAAAACACAATGTACTACATCACTTAACAAAGATAATTAAAGTTGTGGAAAATCATACTCAGATATGTGTGCTTTCATCCTTGAGGCAAACACCAAGGCACCTCAAAGGAGAGGGAAGAAAAAGAATTTAGGAAACTCATGCTCTTAGAGAGTATCATCGGGTTCCTCCTGTGACAAGGGCAACCAATTTTGCTCTACTAAGATCTTCCCTCTTTTTATCACATGTATATTTTTTCATTTTTTTTTTTTTTTATAAAGGAGATTGTGATTTGGTTTTGATATCCCATACCATGTTCGCCACATGAACAAAACTGGGGAGAGAAAAAAATCACATAAGATCTTATAAGAAAATAAATCATTGGTTTTGATAACCCAGACCACATTCAACTCATGTGAATAAACTGGGGAGCACAATCATAGTGAAGTCGATGTATAACTAAAATCAATCATTAAGATAGAGGATCAACACTACCACGCCTAACTATCGCAGGATGGTGTGGACCCAGTATCCTACTTCTAAAAGAGTCTAAACTAATGACTCTGACATCCCTGATCACATTCAACCCATATGAATGGACTAGGGGGTATAATCATATTAAAATTAATGCATAATCAAGATCAACATCAGGATAGAGGATCAACACTACCACATCTGACTAGCATAGGATGGTGTGGACCCAATATCCTACCTCCAAAAGAGTCTAAATTAATGACTATGGTATCCCTAATCACATTCGACCCATATGAATGGACTGGGGGTTACATCTATCAGATCAAGACTGATAGAAAGAAGAGAATCTTATAAGGATAATGGCTCGCTATCACCCCACCTGACTAACATAGGTGAGTATGGACCCAGTATCCTCTCTCAAAAGAGTCTAATCTAAAAAAAACTACGACATCCCTTATCAGATTCAACTCATGTGAATGGACTGGGGGCTTTCGCTATCAGAGCATGACTGATAGGAAGAAGAGAATCTCATCCTAGTAGAGGATCAACATCACCAAACCTAACAAAAGTAGAAGGGTGTGGACCCAGTATCATATCTCTTAATGGTCTAAATCAATGATTTAGACATCTCCTATCACATTCATCTCATATGAATGGACTGTGGGCTTCAATTATCAGAGTAGGGCTGACAAGAAGAAGTAATTCACTTTCAAATAAATGATCAACATCATCAACCCTAACAAATGCAGGAGGGTGTGGACCCAGTCAAAAGTGATAAAAGAGCACATATCCCAAAGGAGTTTTGTACATAACTCTCTCTAATTTTAAAAGGAATCTCAATTTAAATTTACTAACTCAGATCAAGCTCCATACTAGCTAAATCATGACATCTCATTTATATGAGTATTTTTCTCTTTTGAATTTAAATCTAATCCAAAAAGGAATTTAAATTAGAAAAAGAAATTTAATTTTCTTCATTTCTTGTATGAGGATAGACTTCCATATCTTATAGGACATCAATGTATAACGATGATTTCAAAAATCATAATTTTCAGACTCAAGTATCAAAAATATCAAAAGGATATAGATTTTCTGAGGTTTAAAGATTTACTAGAAAGTGAAGCCATTTACTTATAACTTTTGGGCTCTTTGAGCCACTTTCTCAACTTTCATGTGCTTTGCACAACTCTCAATTGCTTGATACACTTTGTGTATCTTTCACTTTGGCGCTTTGCGCATCTTTTTCACTTTTTGTAACTGGCTTCCTTTTCCAAATCTTTAAAAACAAATTATTTCTCAGTTGTAAGATCATCTTCCAAATACAAGAGAAGAAGACTTACTTCTCTTGGACAAGGAAGAAGGATCTACAAAACAAATCATATCCTCTGATAAGAGTGAATAGCTTGATTAAGAAAATTATGAAGTTTTATTCATCAATATACTATAGTTATCCATGAGATAGAGAATCACAAGATAATAGAGAAAATTTTCACTTCTAAATCCAATTTCAATTTGAAAAAGATTTTAGTTCAAAAGAAGAAATCTCTCCACCCCTAAGATGAGATAGAGAGATCATACTCTTTCATGAGTCATCACTACAAAACTAGTAGAACTAAAAGAAGTGAGAGAGTCATCATAATTGCAAATCATTATTTTTTTTTATTGATTAATCATCAAAATAAGGGAGAACGAGGTCCTCTAGCCCAAGTGCTGGAAGAGGGTCTGTCTTCCCTTTTGAGGTTACAATCATTTTTTTTAACATATTTTTCTAATACAGATAGAAGTAAAAAGAAAATGTGCTCATCTAGCACTACAACAGAAGAAAGAAAAGAAAAACTAGTGCTAACAAAGAAGCTGGAGTGACAACTATCGACTTGGCCTTGGGAGGCCTCATCTCAACTGCCTCTAAACTCTGTACAGCTTACTCAATCATCTGCTAAGTCTCCTTGGAGAGTGATAGTTGTCACTCTCCCTCAGAACTATGGAGTAATCTGTCACTACTGTCCTGACTGTAACTCTGAATGTCACTGTGACTGGAACTGTGGCTAGGACTAGAGATCATCTGAACTGTCTGAGTAGCCTTATCTAAAGGCTGTATCAAATCACTGTCCTGAAGATGGATCTTCCCAATGGCCATCTAAGTCTGTAAGTGTAAGACTGTGGTGTCTGTAGCTACTGACCTCAGAGACCCTCCTGCTTCGGGGTCTTCCCTCTCATCCTGGTCCTCGGGCTCTCTCTGCTCATCCGAGTGACCTCGACGGGTAGTCTCACAGACCTGGTGTACTGGTATATCCTCATCTGACTCATCCTCGAATGAGTCACCCTCTGAAAAGATCCGACGAAGTGCCTCTATGTAGGGACTCATATGGAAACCAATCCTATGAGGGCTACGGACTGACTCTGTCTCATCTCTCTCTGGGGATCCCTCTGGAATAGGTGTCACCTCCTCATCGCACATCATCGGGACTGCCTCTGCCTCGGAAGTAACTGCTACATCCATCAAATCATCTAAATCGTCAAACTGCTCTGTATCTGACGGTGGTGCTGCCTCTACTAGCTCAACTGGGTCGACAGAGGTGTCCGCCTGCCGACGCCTCCAAACCCACCTCCTACGGTGGGGTGCTGCACGGGCAACTGACTGCTCTGGGACTGCAACCTCTGAACTGGCCTGAGGCTGGGCAGGCCTCCGCTGCTGTCTCCATCCTCGACGACGTGGGCGTCGTCCTGCAGCAGGAGTAATCGTCGGGGGTCTGACTACTGGAACTGTATCTGCAGGCTGCTGAGCTGTTTGACCCCTCTGCCAACTGTAAAGCCTCCTAGCAGTCTGTCCTCGCAACTGAAAGGTGGCCCGAGAAATCTGACAGAGTAACTTCTGCCGATCGACAGGGCCCCTACCACCTGCTAGGCGGACGATGTTTCGAATCCTCTGGGTGAGGGCTCGAACACCAGCGTCTCTAGGGATCCTAGCACGGGGTAGGGTAGTGGTAACAGGAGGAGCCGCCGCAATGCGGGCAACGTCCTCCTCGTCCCCACTATGTGTCAACGGGGAAAAGCGTCCTCCCTGCACTGCCTCTATCTCGGGAGCCACTACAACCTCTGAAACTGGCACAACCGTAACTCGTCGTGGCCTCCGCTGCCTGGGAGCCACTGTCCTCTCAACTAGCTCCTGGTGAGCTATAGCATCAGTCATCTGCTGCCTCTCTGCCTCTGACGCAGCTAAATGAAGTCTCCTATTCCTATTCCTCCTAGCCCTTCTCCCAAGGCCGGAGGTGGAAGAGGAAGGAACATCAGAACCGGTAACAAGAACAACGGGAAGTGTCGGGGTCTGCCCAACAACCTCATGGTGAGAAAGTCGGGCGAAAACAGAAACCCGACCAGTGGAAGGCGAAGGCACCTCGGTCTGGGCACCCCTCTTCCTGGTGGAAGTGGGAGGGGGAACCCGAACACGAGGTACTTCCGCTGGAACAACGGAAGTAACAGTAGTCGCAGGTTGCCGGCGCTGAGGGGCCGGAGCAACCTGTGCTGTAGGAGCGGCAGACACTGGACGCCGGACCGCTGGACGAACGGGGGGAACTACGACAGGCTGCCGGCGCTGAGGGGCCGGAGCAACCTGTGTAGTAGGAGCGACAGGCACTGGACGCCTGACCGCTGGAACAGGAAGTGGCCTAGGCACTGGTCGCCTAGCCACAGGGCGCACTGGCTGCGCAGGAACATGAACAGGACGTGGTGCTCGGACTGGGCGCCGAGCAGCAGGACGTCCAAACGGGCGCATGACTGCGCGTCCTCTCCTCTGGGGAGGAGAGAATGCAGCAGCCTCTGCCGGGGTCGGCCCGCCAAGGGTGACGAAAGCCGAGTCAGTGAAGGAACCAAAAGTGATCCCTCCCACTGGCGGACTAGCGAGCAAGGACTCAGGGAGAGTCACCTGCGCGTCCGAACCAAAAGCAAAAGTGACGGAAGGTACGAAGGAAGCTATGGCACTGCTGCCAAGAAAAGAAATTGACAAGTTAGAAATCAAAAATCATGAAAGAATAAAGAATTTGATAGAGACAGATAAAGATAGATAGGAATTGATAGGGAAAGGAATAGCCTGTAAGGCTAGAAAGAAGTAGAATAGGGGGAACCCTAGCTAAGGAAAAGAAATCCTAACTAAGGAAAGACCCTAACTAAGAGTGGGACGGACCTAATCTAAGGAGTACCAATCCCTGGAGTACACACAAGAAAGGATAATATATAATCCAAAGATTGAGAGAGAAACTGGTCCCACCGTGGTGGCTAGAAACCTGTGGACCTCCGAAAGGAACACCGCGCAAACGGGTCGATTGGGAGGGCAGATTGGATCGTGCATACGACTAACCATTGAGGATGGAGGCTGACGCCGACATACCTCGATGGATAGTAATATACACGACCTAGTCACGGGTTTCCCCCACCCGATGCAAGAGCTCGAATGGGGTTTAGTAGATTGTGGGGACCAAGTTTCCCACGGGCGCAAGCCCCCGTGGTTAATTACATCCCAGGCCGGAGCCTGAGAAAACTCTCGATTAAGGATCATACATTATCCTCTCTTAAAGTGGGGTCGGCACAAGGGTATAGACTAGGAAATCCTACTCAAAGGGAAGAAAGGTCCGAAGAGGCTGAATCAACATGCGTGGCTCAAACTAGCATTCGGAAGCTCTAGGGTACTAAAAAGAAACTGGAGAAATTAAAACCAAACACTCAATCACATGCGTGAGAGAAGGGATGGAGGTGGCGTCATCCTGTGACGCGGATAAGTAGGATTTATAGTCCCCAAAAGGAAGGGACATACCTACTATTTAAGGCATACTACGAGACCGAATGTAGTAGCTTTGAATCCTAAATCTAGGTTGGACTTAGTGTTCGACACACACTAAGACCCGTGTCCTAGCTAATGCGATGCAAAAATCTGAACTTATCCCGGCCTGGATGGGGGAGCCAGCTAACCACCTAATCGCTTCAAAACTATGCTATCAGGTCAATTATGAAAGATGGGTGGGAGGTTCAGTTTATTGGAAAGAGGACCGACATCTAGAGAATTTCCTAAGTGGTCCTGAACTTATGTTGGGTGAATGCCCCTAACTAATGCAATTAAATTTTAATTAAATTGATTTCTAATGCAATGCATGCTAGTTGAAATGTCAGCTCATGAATGCTTTAGATTTTAAAAACAGGCTTAATATAAAATAATTTTTAGAAAAGACTGAGTCTCCCTAGGTCCGGCACTTCATCCTCATAGGCCAGATTATCCGGACTCTACCCGCAGGCAGGGAGATGTCTTATTAGAAGGAGAGAGGAGATGCAGTAATATGCATGCGACCCCGGACGGTTCCGGCAGTTCCCTAGGTTCGTTAAGTTCTATGTTATTTAAAACTTAAATATTAAATTTTGGTTATGAGTATAAAAGATTTTTTTTTTCAGTCCTTAAAAGAGCCTAATACGATCCAGGCAAAAACAGAGCGGCATGCAAGAAAGAAACCTAGAAAAAGCAGGTAATTCTACTGCGCAATCAGGTAAACACATCAATATAAATCCAACTAATCAAGTAAATGTCCATAGACCAACTGCCCTTTAATTACAACCCAGGGTATGCAGAAAAGTAAAGTGGCCGGGCACCACTGCCAACAACCCGGATTTTCTAAGTCTATGACAGACGCCAACAACTTTGAGTGGGATATTAGGTCTTCAAATCTTTAGTCTTCTGGGTATCTTCTCCTTGGACTTCTTGGATCTCTCCTCCTTGGACTCCTTGGATCCGTCGTGGCTTGAATATCCAAACGAAGAGACAATTCCCCTAGTAGGGGTGTATTGCCTTTTCTCTTTGGATATCTAAAGCCATCCAGTTCGATCTTCCAAATGGAAGAAGACTCTCCCCTTGGGATGCCTTCTTCTTTTAGAATTCGATCTGGATAAGAATATCCCAACTCAAAAGTTGTTTTCACAACTCTTAACAATTATTACAGATAAATTACATTAATTGAAAGCAGTAAATCTAAGAATCCCTGCAAGGTTATCCTAGTAAAAATCATCCCAAGCAGTTTATATGAAAATGAAAATGCTAACACCATTGACCCTGTGCCAAGCCATGCTCTGAGGGCTAAGCAGCTCCATCTGTAGCAATTATAATTATTTAATAATTTTAGCCCTCATTTATCAGGGGGGCTGAGCAAGCACCTGCATAAGACAATATTAGAAATCATAACGGTGCCCCCCTTTTCTTAGCTTGAGCATGGCCACCTGCATAGAAAACAGTATATATATATATGACGTTCCTAACCTAGGGGTAAATCTAGCGCCCATCACATCACAGAGTGCAAGAAAAGTAAGCAAACACAACAATTCAATTTTCAAACAGCATGCAGTGAAAACTACGAAAAGCTCCGGCACACAGCAAAAATAAAACCCAGCGGCCTAACCTAGATCTAGAAGTGGTGTCCTAGCAAACCATTCTATGTGTGTAAGGCTAGTGTGGTTTGGATAGATCCTAAGTGGGATAATTAGTTGAAATTATGTAGAGTTCAGGTATGTTGGGGGTTTAAAAAGGATGTTTTAATTGAAATTCAAATATTAGTGAATTAGATCCATTTTTGATTATTTCTATTTGTTGATCAGTTTTAAGAACTAAGGGTATTCATATTTGAAGTTTGAATTGTATTAGCCAATTTTGGAAAGTTCTAGGTCCTCCTAGGAACTAGACTAAGGGTCCAAAAAGTCACTATGGGAAAAAGGCTAATTCTGGGTCTCCTATCACCTTAGGAAAATACTAGACCTTAATACGAGTAGTTAGACAGGTAGTAGACCAAAATCGGAGCTTCCTATCCAAAGTTATGAATTTTCTAAGTTTCGGGCCCTAAATGAACTAGGTTGACCAAAAAGTTGACTTTCTAATCTAGGCCATTTTCTGGAAACCTAAGATTTTCAATAAATACTTGGACCTAATTGGAGTCTAATGCAAGTGAGTTTACTAATTTGGAATTTTCTACAATTAGTTATGAATTCTAAAGATAGGGTATTTAAGGGAATTTTCTAAATTAACTAGGAAAGGGCCCTTTTTTCATGTTTTGCTCCAAACAAGCTCCAAACTGATTGGAATCACTCCCAAAGATCAGGGATGACCTAAGAAAGTGTTCCCAAGTGTTTGGAGAAAATTTGGATTTTTAATAATTTTTAATAATTTATTATGAGCAAAATGGTAATTTCCACCTATGGTCAAATTAGGGTCATTCTGAAGTCAAACTAGGGAGCCCTATTTATCTAAGGTCAAGGATCAGATTCTGAACAAATCAAGCTATTATGGGTAATTTTCTGACCTAGTATATATTTATTGTATTTTTCGGAAGGTCTCGGGGCCTTAATTAGCAGGTTAATTATGGATGGTTAGCTAAGGGCTCTAAAAGCTCCTAAAAAATCCTAGAAAATTCAGGGTGGTTTATGATGTCACTGAGTTTAAATGTTGGAGTTTGGTGTCAATCAGTGATCTATCCTAGCTCCTAGAAAACTTCTAAGTTCGCTAGACGGGTCCTTAATTATTGTCCTTAAGGTGTCACTACGTTACATGGGTTTAAACTGAAGTTCATACTAACCCTCAAGGTAGTAAATGCATGGAGTACATAAACAAAATAAACACGCCATGTCCTTAAATCTAGGAGAGCCTAAACTAAGTGGTGGTGGTGCAATCCTATACATGCAATCTACGAAAAATAAAAAGAAAAAGGAAAGACACCTAAAGAAAGGATTAGTGAATGATTGGGACTCAACCATTCACTAACCCACTCCCCCATGACTGCTCTTCATATCCAGAATCCATGTCTAAAATTTCACGAAGTAGCGAGTCTCCCAAAAATTAGGATTTATGTATAAGTAGTTTTAAAAAATAATTTCAAAATACTTGTAAACATAAATATATATTTTAGAAAATAAAATAATTAAAGGTAAATCAATTCATAATACATAGATATAGGGAGACCCACTAAACACTCTCACCAGTCTCAAAACGATTTAAAAATAATTTGTATCCTGAAAATAATTATCATAATTAATATTTAATACCAAAAATACTTGAATGATCGAATCCAAATAGTGATCTGTCAAAACAGCCAAATCAAGGGCTGGAAATGGTTTCAAAAACATAAAGCTCGTCTTGCTAAAAAGAACGAGGGGTCGCACGTCAAAATCCGACTTAAAACGGCGAAGATATGAATTTCCGAAGTTCAAATAAAAAAATAATATTTTAAAATAGTGCAATTTCACTGTTTTTGAAATGACAGATAATGCAGACAAAATTTTTATCTGAAAATAGTTTTAAAATATGCAGAATTCAGAGTACATCCAAAACATGATGCTGTGCGTCGACAGCGGACTTAAAACGACAAAGTTATGGATTTTGGAATTCAAAGACGATAATTAAATATTTTTAAATATTGCAGCTGGCTGTTTGAAAATAACTGCGCACAGACCCAAAAATTTCAAATAAAACCAATTCCAGAATGTGCAAAACCTAAATACGTTCAAAACAAGACGTTGTGCGTTGAAATCGGGTTTAAAAACGAAGAAGTTATGCATTTTGCAAGTTTAAAGGACTTAAAAAGTAATTTTTGAAATAACTTAAGAATAATTAAAAAAATAATAATAATAAATAAAAAAAAAAATAATAATAAAATAATAATAATAATAATAATAATCATAGTAATGATAATTACACTAATAAAATAATGATAATAATATTATTATTAATATTTAATTAAAAATATAATAATTAAAAAAAAGTATTTTTTACTGTTTTTTAAATAATTTAAAATATACTTAACATTTTTAAATAAAAATAATTTTAAAATAAAGGGCTCGAGAATACGAGCAAAACGAGTTATTGTACGTCAAAATCGGAATAAAAATGAAATTTCTATGATTTTTTTGATTGAAATTAGCTTAAAATAGATTTAAAAAAACAATTAAATAATATAAATAGGCGGCGGGACCCGCGGGACACGTGGCGGAGCCAGATTGGGTCCGCGGCTGCAGCCAATCATTGGCGGCGGCACAATGATTGCCGCAATCATGCGGCAATCAAGCCGCCTCCCACTCATCCACGTGGGCAAAGGACGGGGGCCGTCCGATCCCCCTCCACTTGGATGGACGGTCCGGATTGAGTCGGACGACTCGATCCAACAACTTGGACGGACTGCAGGCCGAATCTGCGCGGCGTACAACGCGATCTAGACCGTTGATTTTGGATCTCACGGTCCAGGATTCGCCCCATGCATGCACACGGCCGGACCGAGCCCTAAGGAGGTTTTCGCTTCGTTCGTTCTCCCAAACCACTCGACGAAACCCCACAAAATTTTAAACATAGGTGGTAAACATGAAGAGCATCAATGGGGGATGCTTGGATAAACTTATAAAGTGCTTTTCAAAAAGCTATTTAACCCTAAGCATTGTGACCTATTCTAAGGGATTTCGGGAGATCTAACCGTCCGATTTTTGCGTTCTTGGGCTCGTTGGATTCGTTGAAACAGCAGGAATATTTCTTCTGTTGAACTCAAGATCCGAATCTCCTTGGATTTGGCGGTATAAGGCCCGAAAGTTTCGTGTCTTCGGTTTTCGCCGGAGTTCTCGCCGCCGGCGGGCCTAGGACACCGGGATCTGGTAGGGGAAGATGAAGGGAGGTAGTGGAAGTGCTCTCCCAAAGTTTCAAGGCCTGAGGTGGTCTCTAGAGAGAGGGAGAGCAAAAAGATCCTCATCATGACCTAATTTCTCCTATTTAAGTCTCTAAACTCTAGATCAACGGCCTAGATCTAATCTCAATTGAATTAGGAGGAAATAGGAGTCAATAGGCCGTGGTTTTCAAATTCCAAACGTTTTTTTGGCATTCAATCTCATTAATGGGCCTTTAAATGGCCTTAATAGGTCAAAAATGACCTATTAAAGACTTGGGTTGACCAAGTCAACCATTGACCTGGTCAACCAGTCAAATAGGTCAAGGGAGGGGAAGAGATCAAGCCATGATGTGGGTGAGATTTGATTCAAAGTTGATTTGAGCTCTAAATGGGCTAAGTGGTCAACCTTGATTGACTTGGTCAACCGGGTTGACCCCGGGTCCAAGCTCGGGCTCAACAGACTCGACTTGACTCCCTGAACCCAATGGGATGGTTCCTGGGGTCTAGCTTGGTCAAATTTGGCCAGGTCAACTCTTTGACCTGATCTGGGCCAAAAACTAGGTCAACATCCACCTGGTCGCTGATGCTCTGCCTTCACCAACTGACAGGCTTCGCATCTCGACACAAACTCCGCCACATCCTTCTTCATCCCAGGCCACCAGAACAAAAGCTTCATATCAGCGTACATCTTACCACTGCCTGGATGAACAGTGTAGCCAGAATGATGAGATTCATACAGAATCTCCTGCCTCAAATCTCCAAATACAGGTACCCACAACCTGTTCTTACAGAAAATAGCACCAGAATCAGAAATTCGAAGTTCAGGAGTCTTACCAGATCCAATCTGAGCTATCAACTTCGAATAATCAGAATCTGACTTCTGGGCTTCTTGAATCCGTGCTTCCAAAGAAGACTGAATACTCATCTGAGCCAACTCCCAATCACTGGAGGAAATCACCTCCAACTGCAATCTTTCCAAATCACGAATCAGAAGTTATCACAGGTAAGCTGAATACCTGATAATCCAGAAGACTTCCTGCTCAAAGCATCTGCTACCACATTCGCCTTTCCAGGCTGATACTGAATAGTCAGGTCATAGTCCTTGATCAACTCGAGCCACCGCCTCTGTCTCAAATTCAGATCCTTCTGAGTAAAAATATACTTCAGGCTCTTATGATCAGTGAAAATCTCACATCTGACGCCATACAGATAATGACGCCAAATCTTCAAAGCAAAAACAACTGCAGCTAACTCCAAATCATGTGTCGGGTAATTCTTCTCATGTGGTTTTAACTGTCTAGAAGCATAAGAAATTACCTGACCATGCTGCATCAGGACACATCCCAGTCCTTCAGTGAAGCATCACTGAACACCTGAAAAACCCTCCGTACCTGACGGAAGTGCCAACACTGGAGCTGAAGTCAAACAATCCTTCAATCTCTGAAAACTAGCTTCACACTCCGATGTCCAAACAAAAGGAACCGACTTCTGAGTCAGTCTCGTCAGAGGAGTCGAAATCTGTGAAAATCCTTTCACAAACTTCCTGTAATACCCGCCATATGCCCAAGAAACTACGTACCTCAAATACCGTAGTCGGCCTTGGCCAATCAGCAACTGCCTGAATCTTCTAGGGATCTATAGAAATGCCTTCTCCGCTAATCACATGCCCCAGAAAAGAAATACTCTTCAGCCAAAATTCACACTGAGAGAACTTGGCATATAGCTGACTCTGGTCTATATCCTGATGTTCCTCCTCAAAGTCTCCAACACAATCCTCAAATGTCTGCATGATCATCCTCAGATGCAGAATATACCAGAATATCGTCGATGAAGACGATCACAAACTGATCCAAATACTCCCTGAATACTCGGTTCATCAAATCCATGAAAATAGCGGGCGCATTGGTTACCCCAAAAGGCATAACCAAAAACTCGTAGTGCCCGTACCGAGTACTGAAAGCAGTCTTCACCACATCAGATTCCTTCACCTTCACCTGATAATATCCGGATCGCAAGTCAATCTTCGAAAATACCGAAGATCCGGAAAGCTGATCAAACAAGTCATCTATTCGAGGCAAAGGATACTTGTTCTTGATCGTGACCTTGTTAAAATCTCTGTAATCAATACACATACGGAGTGTACCGTCCTTCTTCTTCACAAACAGAACAGGTGCTCCCCAGGGTGAAACACTAGGGCGCACAAAACCTCTGTCAACCAACTCCTGAAGCTGAACTTTCAACTCAGAAAGTTCTTTCGGTGCCATCCTGTACGGAGCTTTCGATATCGGAGCGGTACCCGGAAAAAATCGATAGAGAACTCCACATCTCTATCCGGAGGTAAACCAACCAACTCCTCAGGAAAAACATCAGCAAACTTCCGTACCACTGGGATCTCAGAAACAGAACCAACCTCCAGGTTCAGATCCCGCACCGAAGCCAAAAATACTGGGCATCCCTTCTTCCACATTCTGCTCACTTCCAATGCAGAAATCAAACTGGAGAGAACACCTCGTAATCCCTGAAATACAACTCTCTCTCCAGCCACAAAACAAACTCACTTGCTTCTTCAGACAATCAATCTGAGCCTCATACTGACTCAACCAATCCATTCCCAGAATCACATCATACGAAGAAATCGGCAATCGAATCAAACTCGATTTCCACTTCTTGCCAGAAATCTCGATCTCACACAAACAAAACTGTCGAGCAATCAAAGGATTCCCAGCCGGTAAAATCACAGACAAAGAAACCGGAAGTAAAAGAGAATCCAAACGTAAAGCCTCAAAACAGTGCTCGGACAGAAAAGAATGACTCGCTCCAGAGTCAAACAAAACACGACAGGGCTGATCAGAAATGTAAACCGTACCTGTCACAACATCCGGAGCATCTCGAGCCTCCTGCTGACTCAAGCTGTAAACTCGTGGCTGAACTGGAATAGGAGCTGAAGCAACAGAACTACTATGCTCCCTCTGAATCGTAGGTGGTCTCCGTGGTGCAGAACTAGAACCACCACCTCTACCAGTAAATCCCTCAGGGCGTGGAGGAACAGTCCTCGGTCTTCCTGCTGCTGAACCAACAGGTCTGACGGAGCCCTCAGATCGCTGTTTCAAATCCATCTGTGGACATTCTGCAATCCTATGTCCCGGCTGACCACATCTGAAACAAAGACCAGCTATCCTGTAGCACTGGCATGGTGTCGCCGTCCAAACTCTGGCACACAGGTGCCATACTGACAGATCCAGAACTTAGTCGTACTGGTAGTAGTACCAGACGACCCTCCGCTCCTTCTGGAATCTCCAGATCCAGATCCAGAAACAAATCTCCTCTTCCCAGAGGAACCACTGCCAGAAGTATCACCTCCAACCTCTTCCTACTCGCAGACCACCGCTGCTGAGTAGTCGTCATGTCATTCTCGATCAGACGAGCTCGCTCCACAAGCTCAGAGAAATCAGTGATCCTGAACGGTATCAGAGGCTGCCTCAAAGTGTCTCGTAAGCCTCTCAGAAATCTGAAATCTAGCTGCTCTCAGAGAAGTGCTGACCAGCTGCGGAGCGTACCTGGCTAATGCAGTAAACTCAGCCTCGTACTGCATCACCGTCTTGCTCCCCTGAACCAGCCTCAGAAAACTCTCCTGCATCTGCTGTCGTGCAGAAGGGGGAACAAACCAATCTCTGAACACTTCAGTGAACTCTTCCCAAGTGATCAAAGAGTTCAGTCTACCCTGAAATCTGGCTGCCTGCTGGCCATCACCACGGTGCTCAGCCTCTCCGTCCAACAGAAAAACAGCTAACGGAACCTTCCTATCTGCAGGACACTGCATCCCGTCAAAAGTCTTTTCCAACCTCCTCAGCCACTCCTCGGCTGCTCTGGGGCTCAACAGCGCCCTCAAATCTCGGAGGCTTCAACCTCAAAAATAACTGCAGGTGTCGATCAATGTCCTCAGATCTAACAGTAGAAGCTCTGCTCTGAGTCTCGCTCATCATCTGAGCAACAAGTGACCGCAAACTGTGAAAGCGTGTCAGCACCGACCACTGGGGCTGTACTCCCCACTGGTGCTGCCTGATCTGCACTCTGCCCGTATGTCATGTCTGGGTCTGGCTGATCCATACAGAAAAATCCCAAAAAATCCGGAAAAACTATCACAAAACAACACGAAAACAACACAATAAAAAGCCAAACGACCCAAAACTACCTCCCAGACAGACTACTGATCACTTCCTAAAGCTCTGTTTCACAATTCAACCAATTTCCAAAACCAGTGCTCTGATACCACATAAGCTTGTCACGACCCGACCCCGACGGGGACGGATCCCGCCCGAGCCGGATCGCGACGAGAGACTTACCTTGCATATCCAGGATCTGGCTTTGGATTAGGTTACTGAACTGATCTTCCAAGTACTTAACTCAACAGACACACCAAACAACAGAGCTACTAAAATCATCAAATACAGCGGAACAAAACATCTATCTTTTCATTTCCTCAAAAATATAATCATCTACAGAACAGTACATGGCTTTCAACAGAAAGAAAGACAGAACAGGAAAACAGAACCATGACTGTACAAAAATCAAAAGTACAAAAGTACCTATACTGATCAGACTCTGAACTCTAGTCCTGAACTTCCTTGCCCTTCCCAGACCTGAAAACCACCAGAAAGCAAGGGTGAGCTCAACAGCTCAGCAAAGCAACAAACCACCAATCTCTAATTCTCAGAAACCAAAACCAAACTCATCAGACAGAAATCAGATCAGAAATCGAACAGAGTCGGAAATCAGAACTTATACTGACAGATATCAAATCAGAATCAGAGTCGTACAGATCATATCAGAACAGAACAAATCAACAGAGTCAGAATCAGAAATCAGAATCGTACGGATCATATCATATCATAATCACAATTTCGTACAGAACAGAACAGATACAAAAAACAGAACGGATACATATAGCTAAATGCCCTGACACTGACGGAATCTCTACGGATTCCAGCCCCTTATACCTCCCTTCCCAGACACTGACTGAATCTCATAGGATCCAGGCCCCTTATGTCTCCCTTTGTGCTCACACGGCACCAAAACAGATGTGCTGATTATAGCACCAGAACAGAATTCATCGGATCCGAAACATAACAGATATCAAAATATATATTGAGCTCATTTCAGAATTTCCCGTTTCACTAACTGAATCTCATAGGATTCAGGCCTCTTATAACTCCCTTTTTATAGCTTATACACATAGCATTTCAATTCAGAAGAAATACGGACAATTCAAAAATTACCCAAAAATCGGGCAGCACAACGGCAGTATACAGAATTTACACAAAAATTCCTGCAAAGAAAATTTACCGAATTCGCCACAGAAACATAGATAATCATATTCCAGAAACTTTATATTCTACTGCACAAGATAATTTTTTCCCACAAAAATCATCAGACTAAAATCCGGTCGACAACCACGATAAATAAAGAAACACCCGGCCACGAATATTCAAAACTACCACATGCTCATCCAAAAGGACCCAAAAATCTTAAAAAGAACCAATCAAACGTGCACAAACCATAACGGGGAACGAAATTCAAGGCAAGTTCCGAACTTCAATGAGCCGTAGGTACTTCTCACCATCCTCAACATTTTTCTCAAGGCTCCCTTCCAAACTCAACTTTTCCTAAAATCTTATTTTTCTCTCTACCAACAGACTTGATTTTTAGGTTGTCTCTCTCTTTAAAATCTGAATTCCAAAATCAAATCAGATCGGGCCTGGAGAAAGCACCGTCCCGGGACGATCCGATAAAACCAATGCATTGAATCTGGACAGATTTTCTAACCGATCGCCTCACCCAAAGTGGACGATGGATGCTGAAAATCAAGAGCAAAAGGGCGGAATCTGGAGCTGACTTCAAGCACCAGGCAAATCGTCCTGCATCAACTGGAGCAGATTGTGATTTTAACGATTTCATCAAATTCACAATCAATCCGATGACATGGGACGACCCATCCGCGTCTTCAAAATTCAAAATCAAAGATCCACAAATGCGACTTTTCCAAAAAAAACCTCCTTTTTTGATCGTTTCCACATTAACTGAAAATCACAAATTTTAGAGCTCTTTGAATTTCTCTCTCTTCAAATCGGTATCATCATCTGAAATTCCCATAAGTAATGCCCAGAGCACACCCCAGGAAAAACACCACCACCTTTATTATAAGAAAGGAATCAACCCCCAACCCATAGGGCACTCCAACGACGAAATGAGCATCAGTGGACAGAACAATAACAGGTAGAGGCGCAACCTCCACCAAACCAACATGGATTTATACAAACCTCCCCAAATCGTATTTGCAACATCAAAAGGATTAGAGAGAGATCAGGGTTGGAGAGAAACAGATTAGGAAGATTACAATTTGATTTCCGCCTCCACCAGGGAGAACCAATTCCAGGTGACAACTAATTCCCATAATGGATCGAGAGCTGGTTTGCAGCAAAACCTTACAATCCTGGAGCTTAACAATCAAACACCACCTTTTGAACTACCCACACTTCTCCGACCCAAACATCGAATGAGTATTGAGCTAGATATTTTTCAACCAGATAGTTCCTGAGGACACACGATCCACAGCCGTCGCTTATCACGTGAATCCAATGCGACAATAAAATTGTGAAGAATACATTTTGGGTAACAGGAAAAGGGTCCACACACAGGAACCAGTCTCATCGAGTGAATGCGTGTCGACACAGGAGCCCCTCACAAAAAGCCGGATTGAACATGAACCAAAATCCGATTCTAATCATAGATCGTTGCCAAAATCACCGTTATCACAAGGTGACCAAAAATCACCAGATTAATTTGAAAATTTCTGAACCAATCCAAAACCAGAACGTTTCAAAGAAACTTTCAAAAACGATTCCGAAAGTTTCAGCCAATGGAATTAAACATCTCGAAAACCATAACGACGGTTACAGATGGTAAAAAACTCTCCTCCGGAAAGCCGCCATTCCGAACATATCTCCACTTGGCATTTCGATCCGTTAAATTTTCATTCATCCTTCCATCTAACAACAGGTAAAAAACTTAAATCACGAAGAAAGCAACACACCGGCGAGAAAGCAAACGGCGGCTTTTTCAAGAGGGAAAGCTTCTAGCATATAGCAACCCCCAAGCATTTTTGACAAGCAAATACAAATTAAATAAAAGATTTTAAGTTATGATCTTAATTTATATGAAATTTTGGCTTCATATGATAAAAAAGAGATAAGGTAATTTTTAGTTTTTTTTTTTTTGAGGCTTTGAAGAAATAAATACATGTTTTGTTTTATTAGTATTATAGACTATTTTGTAATGTGATAATATCAATAAAATAGTGAGTGACATGCAACTGGCACAGCATAGCATAGACGTTAGGGTTTTTGTGAAAATTAATTGATGATGATGGATTGTTTGCTACAATCAGTGATCAGAGCATAAGGTTAATATACAAAACACAGAGAAATCAGGACGAGAAAATGCTGAAAAAAAAAAATACGGAAAATCAGATAGGGAGGAAGAATGAGAAAATTGGATTTAAACCGGCAACCACCAGTTATTGGCAGAATCTTCTCTGAGATATCATAATGAAGGCAAAGCACGATTTTCGGTTTTAACCGAGGAAACAATTAAAGGAAGTAGGATTTTCGATTTCAAAATGTAGTGTGTATGCTTGTCGTCCAAAAACTTCCTTATCAGTCAATCACTGCAATGTCAAAAGGTGACGAATTGGCAAAAATCGTAAAAATCAAACCGAAAAGAAAAAATTAGAAACTTTTTTGAGAAGCTCCCAATCCACATCGAGTTGCCAATGAGACAAGTGAGATTTAGAGATATATATAGCAACCAGGACAAGAAACTTCGATTGAGGGATAGATTCCCTTTAGCCTTATAATCATGAAGGTAACTTTCCATTTGCATCTTCAGTTAATCCCCATTTGAATTTATGAATCAGATAAGATAATTAAATCTGATTTTGTGAGCTTCAATGCAATGTGTTTTTAGCACTTTGATCATGTCTTCACAGACCAACAAATTGTATCATTCCCCAAACCAATTAAAATTTTATATGGAGATTATCATAACAGTCTGATATTTAAACCACCCTTGATTTTGGTAACCTAAAATTGGATTGTTCGTTAAAGTCTAAAGAGAAACCCATAAGGGGATGATTAGGTGTGGCTTATACCGAACCCAGCAAAGTTGACAGAGAGATTTAAGAAATATTTTACATTAAATTTATCATGAAAGAGACAGGCGGACCCCTAAAATTAGAATGAGGAAGTAGGTGTCTTTGTAGCTAAATATTCCTTTCCAATAATTTTAAATTTATATTGGCATGGGTACGTTAAATATCAATACTCATAATAGTAGTTGATTCCTAACAAGGTGACACGAAAGAAATTACCAAATGAGGAGTTTTAAGGGTTCGAAAAAAAATTTCTGAAATGGAATCTCAACATCTTAAGTTAACTTTTTAAGAAGTGATTCATATCACCCCAT